>VDFB02000009.1:2523187-2538366 GCA_007258455.2 Sequoia sempervirens | reverse complement strand
AAAAGAAAGAGCATCCAAAATGGAAATGAAATGAAAATAGATGAAAGGCATTGATAAATAATAAATCTACACCATTTGGTTCCAAGTTGGGAATAGCAGGGCTTAAATATTGATGCTTCCATTTAGGATAGGCATGTCAGTCTCTCAAATTAGTCACTCCTAGCCATACATCTTCATTGGGAGTTCCAAGATTCCTATTGCACAAAACAACCTCTCATGAATAGAACATGAATAGAATGTAACAAAATTATTACTTTCCAACCTTTTGGAAACTTGTAACCTGTTATAAAAACAATACAATTTAATCTTCCACTTAGTTTACTAATCTATTAAGAGAATATCCTACATCATTTGTTTTACATATTTTTTGAGAAAAAATAAAATACCATTGAACTTTGTATCCTTTGCCATAGTTCTAAACATAAAGTGTGCTACATTTGCAAGTCTAATAACTTCATCAATCATGTACATACATGTTATAAACATTAGATGATAGCATTGGCATCATACAAATTAATAAGAACCAATGTGCATACTTAAAAATTAATCCAATGAACCATTCAGGTTTGCTCTACTCTTTATTGTGTCAAGTATTGCCTCATGCTTAGACTCACACACCTTCCACAAGGTCTTGTTCAAAGGTCTACCCCCATATTTGATCAAACAAACATTGGATGCCATGAAAAGGTTTGAGTAATGAAGAATCTTTTGATGCATGTTAAAGTCATGAAACAACCAAAATTTAACACTCTTATGTGGGTACCTTATGAGCCACGTTCTAGTAACAACAACTGAGCCCAGGTGTAGGGTATTCGATGTTTTCTCCATCTATAATTGGGGCCTCCAATTTATTTTTGGCCTCAACACAATGACACAAGTAATAATTTGTTCCCTCTTTGTTGTTGTGAGGCATAGCTAATATATAAAATGATATGTTTATTTAAAAAAAAAATTGATCATAATGCATTTTGAATAAATGAATAATTTTTGGCAAAAATAAATACTTTTATATTATTATAGATCATATAATTATTTAATATTATAATTTTCAGAAATACTAATCTCTCTCACAAGATGTTCTAAGTGGGCAACCCAGGTCCTTAATACTAAATTTTTGGTATTGGCTTTTAATGTTGAAAATATAATTTAATCTTTTATGTGTGTTTATTTGTGAAGGAAAAATATGTTTTCATTTGGTTATCCTTGTATTTAGATAAATTATTGAGGAAATTGAAGAGTTGAGAAATATTGTATTTTTGAAAAGGAAATTTGAATGGTTGGGGGAAAAGGAAATGAAAATTTCTTCTCTTTCCTTATTTATTGTTTTCTTTTGGGTGGAATGGGGGGGATGGCTAGATTGAATTGGTTCAGACTAATCCTAACTTGGACAGCCAAGGTATGTTTTTGTGTTCTTTGTGTCGTTGTTGAATTCTTGATAGTTGCTAATTGTGTTGGTGTTTTTTTGGGTTGTTAATGTATTCTTGATAGATATTGTTATTGTTTGTGTAATAAAAGTTTTGGGTGTGTATAAGGAGCGGATCTCGCCTAAGGAGGGCTGAGAGCCTCCTTCATGTGGGGTTGAGGAGGGTGTGAAGCCTCTCTTGGGGATGGTTGATCAAATATGAAAGTATGTATTTGTGGATAATATGGAAAAAAAAAACCATGGCCATTGGTTATTGCAATGAACGGAGGTGGGTTGGATGATGGTGGTAGGTTGTGGTAATGGCTGGATGGATGGTAGTGGTGGTGTGTGGATATTTTTGGATGGATAGTGGAGGTTGGGTGTGGAAATGGTTGGATGGGTGGTGGTGATTTTGTATGAAGTTGTATATGAAATTGATTGTTTGTGCCCTAAGAGGGAAGGGAATCCCCCTTCTCCCCCTTTACCAGAATTCGATGAATGAATTCATTGTGTGTGAGACAATGTTATTGTTTATGTGTTTTCAAATCTATAAATTAGCATTGGGTTTTTCTGCTTACTCAGGGTTGGACTTTCAATCCTATGGTTGGTTGGTGAGTAGTATTAGGGCGGCTATAATTCAATATTGTAGCTTTGCAAGTGATCTATACATGTGAAAATTATTGAATGAATGGGTGTTCCTTTACATCTTTGTTCTAAATTGATTGGTTGATTAACTTTTTAAAAAAGCAGGTAGAAAGAATCTCTAGAAACAGGTAAAAGAATTGTGATGATCGAATTTAGATTCAAATACAAGTTTTCTATGAGTGTTTTAGAAGATTTTTAAAAGGAAGATTGGATGTTGAAAAGTTCTATAATATTTCTGATCCAAAATTTTGTGTTAATTGCAAACAAAGGAATTGTAATGATTAGATGTTTTATTCAAATAAATGCTCTTTTACTTTCATTCTAAAATCTACAAAATGAATAAATAGTTATTGTTCAGGTATGCATTGTTAATTTTGGTAGCTTGGACAGGTGTCTCCATTCTCAAGAAATATTTATTTAATTATTTATTTTTTTCTGGAGACTTCTAGAAAGGAGTTAGTTGTCCAGATAGTTATTTAATTAATTAATTGATTCCTCTAGAGACTTCTAGAATCCAGTTAGTTAGGGTTGTTAGAGTCTAATTTAATCTTAGCCATTGATTGAGATTAAATCATGGCCATTGGTTTTTCAATGAGAAAAGTATAAAAGGGGATTAATGGGCAATTGGAGAACACACACTTGAGGAGCATTTGCAGTGATAGCAAATAAATTTGTAGTGTTAGCAAATAGTTTTGCAATGATAGCGTTGGGGAGAATTTCAGTAGGAGAAATTGAGGGAAGAATTTCCAGAGAAGATTATTGCCAGAACTCTGCGAGTAAGAGGCAAGCAATTTATGTAGATTATTGTCAGAACTCTGCGAGTAAGAGGCAAGTAGTTTATGTATCTCTTAATTTGCTGAAATTTAATAAAATTCCTCATCTGCAGTACTGATTTTCCCTTCGGGGTTTTTCAGGGACAATTTGTCAAAAGATATTGTGTTTATTATTGTGCATGTTTTCTTCTCTAGACCTATGGTTTTATTTGTAAAGTTGCAGTTGTATTATTTTTCAATATTTGCTGTGAATTAATTTTTCGGAGTCAAATAATCTATATAGATAGGAGATTAATAATCAGCAATAAAATTTTCACATGCATGAACTTTGTTTTGTAAATGTAGATGAAAATATTAGTATACTGGTTGGATTTATTAGAGTTTTCTATTGGTAACATCCTTTTCTAAAAATGAATTCTGTAAATAACGTGTTTATCTCGCAGCCTTTGGAAGGTTTCTTCTGAGTGCATAGGCATATAGTAAATCTATTGGAGCCTGGGCAGTCGTCGTCGTTTCAGCTTCCATTATGTACTCTACCGACTCTGGCCCAAACCGCTACTATCCACACCCTTTTTCTTAGACCTTCTTAGATAACTAAGAATTATGTTTTATGTTTTTGATTATACGTTTTATTTGTAGACAGCTTTGAAGCACCACTAGTGGACAAGGAGTGAAGACTACATTCTGTGAATTATTATGTCTTTCGATTCCTGTTCGATGAGGGAAAGTTGCGGTATCCTTGTGTAAGTATTATGGAACACTTGCAACGGTAAGCTCAATATCATCTTAGTTGGTATACTGCTCAATTAACAGTACTTATTTCATATAATGTTTTTGGGGGTAGACGTGTTTTCTATGTAGCTGTGGTTGCAATATTTGTGTAGTCAGTGATTATTTCCTTCTGCTGCGATTCTATTTTAACACCTTGTAACCTCATATTTAATAAATATATAGTTAATGTAAATTTCCTCCCTAACACCTCAATATCTAAACATTTGAAACATATCCTTTCACACTTTTCCTGTGTCCGACGTATCATCTTTCTATGTTTATCTCTGCCAGTGCATCTTATAAGTGTATCTGTTTCTTTAGTTGATCAGCTAAATATATATAAGCACTTTCTTTCGTGCTCAAGATTCCCATCAACCCGGTAATTGAATGAATGAGGAACTTATATTCTTTCCTTATGTGTTTCGATTCCGCCACCTTAAGATAAGGCGTTGTGTAGGAAAGTGATAGCGCATCCACAGGGCACAGAGTATTCTTTTCCTTCATGAAGTTTTTCTTTGCTCGGCCTTTCCTCTTCAGTTCTGTTAGATAACATCTGTTTAAACTCCTTTACAATGGAAAAAGCGTCTCTTTCTATCTTTAAGAACGATTATAAATGTGATTTCTCTAGTATCGTTTTAAACTGTTAGATTCATTTGTTTGATAGTCTTTCATACTCATTCAATGGTTGTTTTGAAGATTTATTTCCATCTTTGTATGTGGCATTTGTTTTAGGAACATCAAAGTTCCTCTGATTTTCTCCTATGTATTCGTAATATGAACTTATCCATGTTTGTTCTGATGATAGTTTCTTTGTGGCAGCTCTGTGTTCCTATGTAATGGACTGCACCCACACAATCAATCTTTGAATACGTTATATCAATTGGGTTAACACGTTAATGTTGAATCACTTCAGTGTTCTACATTTGGAATAAATAATCAATAAACAGATCTTTAATAGTTCGTTTCTATTTCCGTTACTTGCTTTATTCTTCTTGTCATTCACTAACATGTGATCTGTTTTTGCAGTTTCGGTGCCATATTATCTTGTATCATATTCTTGATAGTGGGTCTACACAAAGTTGTTCATTTCTTGGCCATTGATGTTTGGTGTTTCCTTACCGCAGCTTCCTCGGCCTATGATTTTGCTTCTGCGACTCCATTTTTAGTCTTCATTACTTTATCTCATCATTCATTCATCCACAAATCTTTCATCTCAAGTCAAATAACTTAGGGTTTTATCATTGCAAGATATCAAGAAAGCTTCTAAATACATTCAAGGGTTGAATCTTCATGTTGTGTTGTAGACTTTCAATATCTATCATCATGGGAAGCTAATATATTCCAATATTGCATGTTTCATTCCATTCTTTCATCATTTTGGTTTAATTACCTAAATGGGATTTGACTAAGGCAAACCCCCATGCCCTAAAATTCACCATTTCTTCTTCTCTTCTTGTGTGTTTGCAGATTTAGGTCCCTTAGAAGCTTAGAAATCATTGAGGATAAATTTTCAAGGTTGTTAAATTCCTCTCTTCATTTATCAAGTCAAAGAATCAACAAAATTTCATTTTCAGACCCGTAAATTAGAGTTTCAGAAATAGACACCTGTAGAACATCAAAGTGCAAATCGAAAGCTTTAGAATCCACCTTTGAAAATTTAGAAATTCAAAAGTGGACTCATTCACCATGGGTGGCGAATGAGTCCCACCGCAAGGTCAATTTTTGGATTTTTACATTTTTAGATACCCTTTTGTCAGAAACGGGTTTTGATGGAGTTTGGCAGAACTAGGACTGTTTTGCCCAGAATAGCGAATGAGTCCCTCCAGGCTTGAAAAAAATCATCAACATCATTCCAAAATAAATTTCCTGTCTTCTTCAACATTCCAGGTGCACTCTTTTAATCTGATCCATTTATGTTGCATTTTTCCATTCATTTCTAGGTGATTTTGCAATACACAATGTGTTTTCAAACAAGTTGTTTTTCTTTGGTTTTTATTCATTAATAAATCAATTTTATTAGTTTCTTGCATTTAAACACTGCATCTAGGAAATTTTCATCCTTTTTCCATTCACATCACATTTATCTTTTAATGTAAACATAAGCATTTTTTGACCCGTCTTTCTCCTTTTAGGTGAAAAACCCTAGAAGAGCTAGAAAGAAAGTAGGTCCAAAAAATTTATGTTTCATTTTGGTGAACCTTATTTTCAGAATACTTTCTTATCTGATTTGGAGTTCTTCATCATCATAGATCTAGCTTGCATTAGGGTTTGCATGATTCATTTGCATGCTAGTTGTTAAATTTTGCATTCATAAAAAAGTGCATTTTGCTTACATTTTTAGCATCTAAATTCATTTCAATTCTCTGAAATTCTACATTTTTCAATTAGGTCTACATCATAGCACTCATAAACCATTAAAATCAATCAAAATTTTATGAAAATTTTGAAAAAAGTCCATACTGGGACTCATTCGCCACCCTGGGCGAATCAGTTCCTTCCGACCCTTGAAACATCATTGTACAAAACTCAGAACTCTATTTTTCAGCTTCTGTTTGGTGCCTTGACTTTTATATATCAGTCAGTTGAATTTTTGTAGCATGCATTTTGTAAAATCTCGCTTCAATTAGCTCATTTCATGCATTGTTTCATTTCACTTTTGCATTAGCAACATTGTGTAAATAAAAAATTAGCTCACATGAAAATTGAAAATTGCATTTCCTTTTAAGTCATTGCATTGCATTCTCTTTCCTTTTTTCATCATACCATGTTTTCTTTTAAAATATGTGGCTTGATTTTGTTAATAGTGGATTGTATAAGTATAAAATTCACTCTTATGAGTTCACTTTTGATTACCACAATGAATACTTTAAGAAACATGATCAAGCCATTGGTACAATCTTTAATCTTACATTGCCCATTGGTGAGAATGGTAGTGTAAACAATCCAATCAATCATACTTGTTCTTCTCCCAATACCTCTCCTATTAGTGACAAAGGTATCTTGGTTCCAGAAGTTACAAGCCTTGAGGGTTTTGATTGTCCATTTTCTTATTCCCCTTTGGATGATAACAAAAACGTAGAAACATTCCTAATTACCACCTCACATAATCCCCATCACTATGACAATCAAAGTTTCCCATCTCCTAATATCCCTCCTCAATGTCAAGAGGATAGGTTGGTATTAGAAGACGTCCCTATTAAGAGTCATGTGAATCTTGACACCCATTTCCCTAATGCTTCTCCCCTTTGGGATGATCTATTTGAAAACCATTGTGATCCTTCTCTTGATGCCTCCCTCATTTGTGATGAATCTACTTTACACACTTCAAACTTGGATGAATATATTACAAGCTCTCCTAGTTAGATAGATAACATAACAAACGAGAATGAGACCTTAACGACAATCGATGTTCAACTAACACCTTCTCCTAATCATCTTCCTCTTGACACTCCTACCACTAATCAATCCCCTATTAGAGATGAAGTAATTTTGGAAGAACCTAGACCTACTTGTCAAGAATATGTGGCTTATTGTTCTCCTAAAATCTCTCCTTCTAGGGAGAATATCATGGTGCTAGAATACGACAACAATAATAATGTACCTTCCCTAGATAAAACAATGATTCTCAATTGTCCTTCCTTAGAGATACATCAAACCAAGACCGTTGAGGTTATGAATGCACAAGTTTCCATTTGATCCCCCTCCATCAATGAACCATATACATACCCCATGGGACATCCAAAGAATCCACTAATTCTTTACCCACCATCACACAAGCAACAAACTCAAAACAAACCTCAACTCATCATCTACCCACCTAATCATAATGTATCGCAACAACCGAGTTATAATACCGTTGCTCATACATATAACACTCGCAATAATCCTCAACTGCTGCAACCAACCCCAACCCATTTACCTTTACCCAATCTACCTAATGCTCATCATTATGTCCCACACACAAAGGAGTATGATCTTGTTGAACAATTATAGAACACTCCTACAAAAATTTCCCTTTGGGATTTACTTCAGATATCACCACATTACCACACTATTCTTCAAACAGCCTTACAACAAATTGTAGCTCCTCCTAGTAAAACTTTGAATGATGTGGAAGCTTTAATCCATAGCAAGAATCTTGACATTACTTTGCATCAACACAAGCTCCCTCCTTTAGAGTTGTGAAACCAAAATGATGCTTTCATGATCATCACTTAATACAACACAACATGCATAAAGAGAACTCTTATAGACAATGGATTTTCTCTTAATGCATGTAGTGTGATTCTTTTGTATAGGCTCGCCATTCATAGATCCACCATTCGACTTGGTTCTCTATCTATTAAGGAATTTGAAATTTTCACCAAGAAACTACTTGGGATAATCATTATGCCTCTTAAAGTTGGAGTGGTCACCTTAAATACACCAATCCATGTCGTGCCTTATAAAATTTCATTCAATATTATCTTAGGCAGACAGTGGATTCATGCCATGAATGGTGTGCCCTCCACTCTTCATCGCAAAATGAAATACATTTACAACAACAAAGTATACACCCTTGACGTTGATCTTGAACCTTATAGTGTCTTACAACTTAACAAAACCAAAGAGAACCCCTTGAACACATTAACACCAACCATACAAGTGGAACCTACACAACAAAACAAAAAACACATTGAACATCACACAACATTATTAGACAATGATTGGGGTTCCTTGGATTTTGAGCATGACTTCATGGACGAATACAAAATCATCCACAAAGATTCAAAAAAGGTAAAAGACACAACAATCATGTCAACACCAACTTTGAAAGACCTTTCAAAAGCATCCACCTCAACCACTTTAGACAAAGAAGACAACTACACAACAACCTTTGATGAACACAACAACGAACAACCACCTGATTCGAAAGCAATGAAACAACTTTATGGAAAAGGGTATGAGCTCATGAAACAACTTGGATATAATGGAAAAGGATGTGGTGCTCAAGAACAAGGTATTCACAACCATATCAACCCTCTCACACAACAAAAAACTCATGGTCTTGGTTATTGTCCTATAATAGAGATTTCCAACCATCCACCCAACATCAACAATATCACACAACACCCTTCTAAATCATCCTTCATCAAACATGCAACACATAATTACACCTTCGCTTAATGTCAATGTCATCTCACACAACACTCATGATTTGAATTCATTAGATTTTGTATCCTCCTATAATGGAGAGAACAAAATCTCTCAATCTAAACAGTCTTGTGTAAGTATGACATCCAATACTAAGCAAGATATATCTTTGAAACAAATCACTAGACTACCTTCTCCTCTTGATCAAGAGGCTATCTTTTCGAAACTCCTCCAAGATCACTTGATCATCCTCCCTCCCAAAATGTGAAATAAATTCTCTTCCAAGACTTTCTTTTGTGCATATCATAGAGTTTATGGTCACACCACTAATGAATGTTGTGCCTTGAGTCATAAAATACAAAAATTTTAGGAGTTTGGTATGCTTCCCTCTATGGGGCCACCTAATTCCTTTAATTGATCTTTATTTTCACTCTTACAAGAATTTCATCAATCGTTTCAGCTCACCTTTGTCTTGCACTAAGCTCCCGAGCAAGGGGTTCAATAGGATTTCCCTCATATGTCACTTGTGGTTTCCTTCTTTGCCTAGTCGTTAACCTTTCATGAATACTTAAGAGCAAGCTTGGGATGTGGATGACATGCCTTAAGTTGGCTCGCATATGACATACTCCCCTTTTTCATGATGTAGCTTATCAGAAACATATGACTTGGCATAGGGCTTTCCAAGTAAGCTCTGATGTCTTCTTCTCTCTTCTCATACTTTAAAGCAATTGCTCACAATACGGGTGCTCACAACTTCTTTAAATTTGGGGGCATATATCACCACTCGCATTTCATTGTGCGATTCCTTTCTTCTTGTGATGTGTTCTTTTCTTGGTGGAGTCAATGGGCTTGATTTCCTCCAAGAGCGTGATACTTCTTTTGAAACATCCTCTCTTGGAGATGTTAAGTATAATGTCCCCTAAGATGAGACCTTGCATGAACAAAGCAAAATCCCTTTGAACATTCCTTACACTATTTTGCATTAACAATGTTTATGAGTGTCAAGCATACAAAGTTTTACTTACCTCATGGAGCTAAAAAAAAATCATTTTCCTTTGTGGTACCTTATTAAAGTTATCAGGAGGTATAATTTTGATATGGTTGAGCAGGAAGCCCACCTAGTGGCATGACTTTTCCCCATAGCCACCTTTGTGTTTTTAAGTGCATACCAACTATTGTATGTATCTTACCTTTTGGGCTTTCTCACCCCATGGATGATTAGAAGTTTAATGGCCCCAAAGTGAGTATGTTGTGGCCTTCTCACCCCACAAATGACCTAAACTTTTGTGGCCCTAGAGTGAGTAAATCTTTTCCATCTCATTTTTCATCTTTCCTTCATTCTTTCCTTTGTATGATTTTGTATCTTGGGGGCTTGACCTACATGTGGATCTTTCTTGAATGTCTACTTTAGTGTGATTTTGAAGCAGGTTCATCCTCTCACTAAAGTGGGGGCCAAATGTGCCATAGAAAAAAGTACCCTTTGCTTGACATGGGATAATTCATGATAAAATAGACTTAATGAGGCCTTGATTCAAGTGTTGTCAGGCATTTTATGCATCCACACTAGGTCTTGGACCCTTGCAAATTGAATAACATGCTTTTATTGATGTCTTGTAAAGATGTTGTAAAGTGTTGTAAGATGCTTTCATGCTTTTCTAGACTTAATAAATCCATTCCCCCTTAATTCAACATTATTAAATGTATTTAAATACATATTTGCATCAATCTATAAGGTTTTTGAATTAAACTTAATAATAAATTAGTGTTGTAATGTCTCTTGCACATTCACATTGATTCTTGTGCTTTCTCGAGCTATGTGGACCTCATTTGAATGTTGTAAAGTGTATTTAATCACACTTTCACATTGATTTATGTGTCCCAAGCCCTATTTGACATTTACATCAACACTAAATAGGTCCTTATTAACCCATATTATGCATCACAAGGCCTAAATTGATCAAATACCTGACAAGGTTGCATTTTAAACCTTATTTCCTTAACTCTTAGCATCTGAGCTATCAAAATAGCCCCTCTGGGACTGATTTTCCATACATGTCAAATCAGTCCCATCTAATTGGGACCCATTTGCCATGTGTGGCAAATGAGTCCAATTTGGCCCAATTTTGACCTTTGAGCTGGAAAAAGTGAAATTTGAGTTTAAGTTTTACTTCATGTCAGCTTGTGATGAGGTATTAATGGGTAAAATAGGTAAATTGCCTATAAATATAAGTCTTTTAACTCATTTTTTTATCTCTTATCTCTCATCATTCATTCATCCCCAAATATTTCATCTCAAGTCAAGCAACTTAGGGTTTTATCATTGTAAGATATCAAGAAAGCTTCTAAATACATTCAAGGGTTGAATCTTCATGTTGTGTTGAAGACTTTCAAGATCTATCATCATGGCAAGGTAATCTATTCCATTGTTTCATGTTTTATTCCATTCTTTCATCATTTTGGTTTAATTACCTAAATAGGGTTAAACCAAGGAAAACCCCCATGCCCTAACATTCACCATTTCTTCTTCTCTTCCTATGTGTTTTTAGATTTAGGTCCCTTAGAAGCTTGGAAATAATTGAAGATCAAGGTGGAAGGTTGTTAAAGTCCTCTCTTCATTTAACAAGTCAAAGAATCAACAAAATATCATTTTTAGACCCGTAAATCAGAGTTTTAGAAGCAGACACCTGTAGAACATCAAAGTGCAGATCAGAAGCTTCATAATCCACCTTTGAAAATTCAAATATTCAAAAGTGGACTCATTCACCATGGGTGGTGAATGAGTCCTACCCCAAGGTCAGTTTTTGGATTTTTACATTTTTAGATACCCTTTTGTCATAAATGGGTTCTAGCATAGGTTGGCAAAACTGGGACTAATTTGCCCAGAATGGAAAATGAGCCCCTCTAGGCTTGAAAATTTCTAGGTGCACTCTTTTAATCTGATCCATTTTTTTTGCATTTTTCCATTCATTTCTAAGTGATTTTACAATATAGAATGTATTTTCTTGAACAAGTTGCTTTTCTCTAGTTTTTATTAATTAATCAATCAATTTTATTAGTTTCTTGCATTTAAAAATTGCATCTAGGAATTTTTCATCCTTTTTCCACTCATATCACATTTATCTTTGAATGTAAACATAAGCATTTTTGGACCCATCTTTCTCCTTTTAGTTGAAAAAGCCTAGAAGAGCTAGAAAGAAAGTACGTCCCAAAAATTTATGTTTTAGTAGAAATATAGATGAAATTAGTCAACATTACAAATACACTACAAAGTAAGATAACAATAGGAATTTCAAAAACTATGCAAGTAGATATATTACTTAGTTTAACTAGATCTGATATGTGGTCAAAGTCAACCAATGATTCCATCTGTGTTAGTTTCAATACCATTGGAGGGCGATGCGTGTGAAGTGGGCTAAGATAACTTAACAACCATTTCTCAACCCACTCCTTTGACTCACAATCATCCTAGACTTGCATTGTCTATGAAGAACAAAAGCATGCCATCTTTTGTGTATGGATACTCCATGAACCTACATTGTCTTTATACTTTAACTCTTCTCATGCTAATGCTCTTTTGACACATGCTCCCCCTTTCCTTGTATGGCTTCACAAAAGTTCCAAATATGCTAAACACCTATATTGACATGCATCCAACTCAACCAACAGAACATGCACAAGTTCTTGAACTATGTTGCACAATTATCCAACCATATTATATGCCAACTGTATCTTATGCTCCTCTACCCCATTTCTATGAGACATTTTTTCATGTTGCCCCTACATTGTCAACCCTACCACATTGGAAAGCTATTGTTTTGTCAAACACTAGCTTTCCAATGTGGTAGGGTTGACAAGGTAGGGGCAGCGTGAAAAAATGCCTCATAGAAATGGTGGCTCACTGTGATGTATGAGGCATTTTTTCACGCTGCCCCTACCTTGTCAACCCTACCACATTGACAAGCTAGTGAGCTCACTAGCTTGTCAATGCTTACATGAATTTTTGGATCCAATTCCTTAAATAAATGTGGTCTTGTGGCATGCCATGATTGCAAGATAGGTTGCACCTTTCCCCATGTTGCTCACTTAGCCTTGAATAAAGAGTCCTAAAATAGTGGTGAGAAGGGTTAGAATCCCTTATAGGTAGACTAATCAAGGAAGAATTTAAAATATATCACAACATTAGTGATGAGGTAAATTTAGAAATAGAGATGAAAACTAGAATAGATTAAAATATCTATCAATGTGGGAGGAATATATTCCAATTTTGTAGAGACATGTATGGAAAATTTGGTAGCATAGACAATGCAATCAGTTGTTTGATAAAATGCACATCACCCTAAGACCCCATTTCTTTGAGGCATTTCTTCAAATAACTGATTGCCTTGTCTATGTTGTTTGATAAAATGCTTTGGTAGCATAGACAAGGAAATCGACTGCTTGGTATAACTCTTTGACAAAATACCTCAATGAGATATGTCCTTATGGACTAGAATGATTGCAGGATATGCACAAAATATATTTATTAAAAAGGCTTTAGAAAATTTCAAGCATATGCAATTTCTAGGTGTAAAACCAAGTTCCACTACAATTTTCAACATCCCCCATGCCTATACCAAAATGAAAGCTTTGGAGAGGGGTATGCACATCCATAGTAAAGGATTGAGAAATGAGGTATTATTTTACTTACTTATAACTTCTTTCATATATATGTGTATACAAAATGTGGAAGCATACACAAGGTAAGTCAATTGTTTAACAAAATGCCTCATAGAGATGTGGTTTAAAAATTTAATTGGCAAGTGTAAAGAATTTTGTAATTTAAAATGTGCATTGACAAGCTAAGGTTACAATGACAAAAAAACAATGATCAACATGGAATATGAAAAAACACAAAATCAAAGTAATCTGAAATAGAATGAAAGAAAATGTGTAAAGACTTCACATACCTAAAAAACTAGAGTTTTGATTGGAGGAGTTCCACCCAATTATGTAGCCTTTGCTTCTTTCTTCAAACTCAACAATTTTACTTTTTCAAAAGCTTGTTCCCCTCCATAATTCAATTGTATATCACTCTTGAATGGAATTAGGACTTGAATTGGTATTATGTGGCTTTCAATGTGAAAAATATACTATTTCATGCAAAGGTGGTGGAATGTGAAAAAATTGCATCCACACTTCAAAAAATCATCAAAAATCTCTTTTTTTTATCAGAACATGCGCATAACTAGGATAATATGCAGAATGTGGGCCTTGAGATCATGGGTATATTGAGTTTTTTACCATTTTTAGAGCAAGACAAAATTCACTCATGTTATGTCTTGCTAAAATAACGGCCATATCTCTACTACTTCAAAACACACGAGCGCATTATGAGAAAGTTGATTTTTTATAGGTTTCTTTTCTCTCTCATTCTCTCTATTCTCTATCCTCTATCTTATACCCTTAAACCCTCTACCCTCTACCCTCTATCTCTCTCCCACTCACTCCCTCTCTCTCTCTCAAGTCTCTCCCTCCTACCCCCTCTCCCTCTCTCAAGTCTCTCTCTCTCACTTAGTCACTCCTATCTCTATCCCCTCTACCCTTAACCCTTAAACCCTATACCCTCTACAATTAACCCTCTATCCCCTCTCTCTCTCTCTCTCAAGTCTCTCTCTCTCTCCTACCCCATCTCCCTCTCTCAAGTCTCTCTTTCTCCTACCCCCTCTCCCTCTCTCAAGTCTCTCTCTCTCTCACTCACTCCTATCTCTCTCCCCTCTACCCTTAACCATCTACCCTCTACCTTTAACCCTTAAACACTCTACTCTCTACTCTCTATCTCTCTTCCAGTCCCTCCATCTCTTAATCTCTCTCTCTCTCTTAAGTCTCTCCCTCATACTCGCTCTCCCTCTCTCAAGTCTCTCTCTCACTCAATCCTATCTCTATCCCCTCTACCTTCTACCTTTAACCCTTAAACCCTCTATCCTCTACCCTTAACCCTATACCCTCTATCTCTCTCTCTCTCTCAAGAATCTCTCTCCTACCCCCTCTCCCTCTCTCAAGTCTCTCTCTCACTCACTCACTCCTATCTCTCTCCCCTCTACTCTTAATCCTTAACCATTAACCCCTTAAACCCTCTACCCTTTACCCTCTATCTCTCTTCCACTCCCTCCCTCTCTCTCTCTCAAGTATCTCTCTCCTACCCCCTCTCCTAGGGTCCAAGAAATGGGGTCTCCTAGTTATTTTTCAAACAATCCAAGTTAGGTTGCCAATTTCACTAGATTGGCAAGCTAGTGGGCCCACTAGCTTGCCAATTTGGTGAAATTGGAAATGTAGTGGCCTATTTGAGAAAATGGGTCCAACAAATCTAGTCTCCCAGCGATGTAAGTTTCCAATTTCACTGAATTAGCAAGCTAATGGGTCCACTAGCTTGCCAATTCAATGAAATTGGCAATGTAGTGGCATGTTTAAAAAAATGG
>VDFB02000009.1:2438839-2520815 GCA_007258455.2 Sequoia sempervirens | reverse complement strand
GATACATACATACATACATACATACATACATACATACATGCATACATACAAGCATGCATACTATGACATAGATTTTGGGAAAGTAAGATGCTTGCTCTCTTCCTAAAATTTTTCACCTAGAAAGAGAGAGATTTAGGTCCCAAAATGCTTATGTAACTCTCAAATTAGGATGTATGCAATATGATATGATGTAAATGGGATTAACTAAATGCAATGGACTAATTTGAATAACTGAAAAATGAATGCAAAAGTGTAATTACAACTATTTTTGTGTATGAACCTTAAATCTGCATTAGCTCAAAAACAAAAACCCTTAGCATTGTTAGTAAACCAAAGCAAACAAAAGATTCCTTATAAGATTCATTTGATGACAAGAATAATGAAAAAGAAGTAAGCAAAACATAGAAAAACATCATTCTAATAATCAAACCAGCATGTTATAGTGGATTGGTGCTTCTATGGAAAGAAGCCCTTTCCCAATCCTTGCTTAAGCTCCATGATGAAAATGCTATGAAGAATGATATGGAATGCTAAGATGATATGGATTCAAATGACAATGGTGCATTTGTGCTTGAGATTGTGGAGTTGTGGAGGATTTGATTAAGAATGAAGCCTCTATTTGTAGATTCTCAAATGCTAAGAGTGCTCAAGAGGGAGCAATATTGGATAATGATTTGGACAATGAGATGGAGCCACTTGTCATCTTGTGATAGGCTTGAGGATGAGCACATTTTGGTCAATGTGCCAAAGAGAGGGAGATTTCAAATTTGAATTTGAGAGTAAATGTTGAGTTTGACTTGTGCAAGGGACATGTAAGAACCATGTAAGAGCTCATAAATGCTTTGTTTGACATACATGTCCACTTGCTTTTGAATTCAAACTTGAGGGAATATTCCTCAAAGATGCCATGTTGATGGAAATTGCTGATTTTATAAATGAATTAAAATGATTTATTGGTGTAAGTGGGAAAAGTTAGAGGATGTGATGGGTGGTTAGGTTAGGTTAATTAGGATTAGATTAGCTTAGGTGATGTTTAGGATGCTTTGACTCTTTTGACTTGAATATTTTGATTTATTTAAATCAAGAGGGAGAAATATGACTTTTGGGATTTAATTAAATAAAGTCTTGATTTATTTAATCAAAGAGGGAATGATAGGCCTAAATTAAATAAAGTTAATTTATTCAATTTAAGTGGATAATCCTTAGAGATTCAATGAACCTAATTTTCCTAATGAATGGATTTAATGAACTTGATTAATTTTATGAGCGGATGAACGTGAACTAAGTGCATAATGCCAATTTTGTGTGTCTACATTTTTCCCCTCTTTGAAGCAATGTACTTGCTGTGTTGGTTCAAAGAATAAACTTTTCACGATCAAAATTCAAAAAATTCCTTATTTTTCGGATGCCCTAGCAGAAAGAAGTACAATGGTACATTGCCCCCTCGAGAGATCGAGTGAAAAGATTCAATTTGAGGGTCGATCTCACGATAAAGAGGTTTAAAATGGATGGTTATGGATGATGATGCAAATGATATGGTTTTAAGATGCTTAGAATAACAAATTTATATTATCTTAAACAACTTAAATGATGATATGATGTGATGATGGATGAGATGGATGATGTGATATGCTATGATTATGCAATGGATGATTTATGCAGATGCTTTAGACTAACAGATCTATATTATGATGATGATGCAAATGCAATGCATGTCAAATGATTGATGTTTCCTATTATGTATGATATGAATGATATGTGGTATGCTGCCAATTTTCTAGATGCAGGATGGATGGATGATGGATGCATTGGTGATGTTATGTTAGCGCGGAGAAGAAATGAGATGATGACAAGAGGATCCCACAAGTCCATGATTTGACGAGACTTTATTAGAGATGATGATGATGATGATTTTCTTATCAAGGATTGGGATTTTAAAAGGGCTACTTACCTTATGTTTGATAACATGCATAGGTACGATTCATCAAGGTATAAAGAGCCAGGATGGCATTGCACCTAGTGAGATGGACTTTGACTCAACAAATATATAGGAGTATTCTTGTTCACACTTGACATACGGAAAGCTTGCTAGGACGTACCTAACAAAACAAGTATTCACCAACTTATTTTACAAGAACATCCAACAAGCACAACAGACAAAAGATAATGATCGTTGCCCCATTCCTATCTCTCTAAATCCTTCATTCGGATATCATCGAGAGGTCCTTGGAATGAGTGCAATAAGATAAATCAAAAGAAAAGATCATGTATGCAAACAAGCCAATGTTCTTCATGTCTCTACCCAAAACGGATTTGTTTTGATAGGATAAGAATCCAAAGTGATATCCAAAATGATGCCCATTGTCGAAACGATATATCCTAGGACATGCATTGTATAGGATGATGATGGGTTGATAAGTTGATTGATAGGCTGTTGATATAAGGTTGACTGACATGTTTGCGAATGATCAAGAGTTTGATTTTTTTTTAATGGTTTTTTGCTTCAATTTAGATTTTATGTTTGAAGTTTACTTTTGCCAATTGTCATGATTGTTTCTGTTTGTTTTGCCAAAGGATGAAGGTGACGATCAATTTATTATGGATGATTGATTATTGTGGGTGCAAGCGAGAGGAGACAGATGGATTTTTTTTTCAAATATTTGGATTTTTTGACGTTTTGAGGCTGTTTTTGGTATTTTCAAGATTTTACAAATGTTTTGATTTTTGATTTTTTCGAATGTTTTTGGATTTTGGTGAACATTTTTGAATGTTTTTGTGTTTTTGTGTATTTTGAATGTTTTTGGATTTTGATTTTTTTTTAATGTTTTTGGATTTTGTGTCTCGGGGGCTGATCCAAGATGAGCCTTTCCTACATTTAAGCTTAGAGATGACGTAGTTCAGATTTCCATGTTTTTGATATTTTTCTAATTTTATGAATGTTTTTGGATTTTTTGATATGTTTTGAATGTTTTTGGATTTTCGCATGATTTTGACGATTTGGATATGGATATGTAATTATATCAGTGATCTATTTTGGGATTTTGTTGAAAACCAAGCAAAGTTTGATTGATCGAATTGATGGATTGATGATGATGACATTGTTGAGAATGCGCAACAATGCAATGATAGTGTTACGCAACACAAGGATTGGGATGTTGATGGGATTGATGATGATAACATTGTTGAGGGTGGACAACAATGCAAGGATTTGAATGATCAGGATTGATGATGATAACATTGTTGAGGATGCACAACAATGCAAGGATAGTGTTAAGCAACACAATGATATCCTGAGATGATGATTTTTTTATTAGATTTGATTGAATTTGATTGATTATGATTGACAAAGCTTGGTTTGGAACAAAAGTTGTTCAAATGATTCGATGTGATGTGTGAAGTGCAACCTAGGTGCAACTGATAGCGATTATTTGGATTGATGTTCAATGAAAGATGAAGACTAATAAGGAACATCTTCTTGTCAAAATATGCCATGGGCTAGTGATTTGGAATTTTGCTCACGAGTGGTTTTTGACCAATTTGATTCTACATTTTCCAATGTTCGGATCACCACATAAGTTGGAGGATATTGATCAAGATTTATTCCTAAAGCGAGATCTAAATATTTGCCCCCAACTGTGTATAGCAATGTATGGAATGCTATAGGTGCATCCTTGGATAGGTTTATGGATGGATGGATATGGTAAGCAGGCAAAGGATGCCAAGGATTATCGTGTGATAAGATAAGGTGTTCAGATAAAGAATGTTCATTTGGATAATGTTTCATGGCTCATATAATGTTGAATAGGATAAGACCAATGAAAATGAACCATGTCAAGATGTTTTACCATAAGCAAGTGTAAAGTATACCCCAAAATTTCATCAAGATCAAGATAACTTGGATGATGGATGCAGATGGATAAAGATGGATTGGATAAATGGTTCATGGATGCATGGATTTATTATGGATAAGATGGATGGAATGTTGGCTTTATTATGGATGGGATGAGATGCTTTCATTTGAACTAGCACACGTAGATGTTCAATTCTACACATGATGCATGTTTGCCATGTTTTCATCATGGTACCTGCCCAAAGTGCCACCATAATGGTTTTCACTAGAGGACGATTTTTTTCTCTTTACTATTTTCAATCCTTTTTCTGATTTTTTTGGATTTTCATATTTTTTTATTTTTTTCTTTTTGGTTTTTTCTGAAAGATTCATCCTGACCCACCTAGTGGTGTCGATGTAGATGCTTCTGTCATAATGTTACATTGATATCCTGCCTAAAGAAGTTGCTTTGCTAAGACACGTGCACTTGAATGCAAGTTTTGGGATTCCTGATTTGCTTTGTCGATACCGGAGTTAACTTCATTTTTGTGTGCACATCGTGATAAAGTGCCTTCGAAATCCTTATGATGAAGGGTAGTTTTCAATACATGGTCAATGTGAGAATTGGATATCATGTGTGGAGGCATGGATCGAGTGTGTTTAGGGATAAGAGATGGATTGGTTAACAGTTTGGAACCTTTGACTCTCCAAACTTGGGAAGATGAGCAATGATGGGTGGATATGAAAGTGTGCATGGAATTAGGACCAACTACTTGATACACTTTGTATGTCACTTGAAAACCCTGCTTTTGCTTTTGTGGACATCTTTGATGGATACTTTTCCCATTTTTATTTTCCCCCATAGTTTCTTTGACTTATGGAGTTTGATAGGGATGATCTTCCTTTGTATTTTTTGGTATACATTTGTATTTGATTTGTTCGATATGCTTCTTAGCTTCTTTTTCTTTGATAAAATTATTTGTACTTTGATTCAATTCTTTCTTTTGACATTGGTCCCAATTCATGGATGGGTTGATGGGTGGATGAAGATTCATGACGTGGTTGGTTGTAGTATCGGCATCGGTTTCATCATAAGGATTCTTCGTGATCCCTATGTTGATGTTTGCTTGAGACGAAGTTGCCCCTAGTATGGTGGTAGTAGTACCTTCATGCTTTGATTCTGCCTGTTCTGAGAGCTCTTGTTTAAAATGCATTCTCTGATAAATGATCACTATAGATGATGTTATTTCAATTTGCTGCTCTGCTAACTCTGAAATATTTTTTTCTGTCTGACCTGCTTCCTTGAGTGGATAATGTTGGATATCTGCATACCTGATTTCCTCAGTCTGAATTTGGGATATATTTGATCTTGATGTTGACAACTCAATAACCTACTCTTTTTGTGTAATAATGTTAGGAGTAAAAGAATCATGTTCTGAATGAAGATCATCTATGTGTCCATCTATAGAAAGCATCCCATGGGTAGATGGAGGAGTATGTTTTATGTGGATATGATCATCTTGCATAGATAAGAGAGTTTCCATTAGATCATTGTAGTATCTTGTAGATATGAACTCTTGATCTTGAATGATTTTAGAATTGCTTTCGACATGCTTTGGATCGAATTCTTGACATGGGTCAGTTTCAAAGGGTTCTTGGATGTCATCATTAGACATGGTAAATGGTTCAATATCCTCAAGTGTCAAGTTCAGGGTTCCTTCAGTATCTGTAACCATGAGGTCAAAGGGGGCCAATATGTCTTGGAAAGGACCATTGCTATACCTTGGTGAAATATTTTGATCATGCTTTGGAATATATTCTTGAGATATGTCCTCTAACTCATAAGGTGGTGTGGAGACATTTTTAACATGATCATAGGTGAATGGATCGTGCATTATGTCAATAGGATCAAATAATCCTAACACTCCTTGAAATGGATCACTAAAAAGTGGCTCTTGATGTATGGTGAGTTGATCATCAAATGGGATAGAAACATCTTCAATGTGCTCGTTAATTGAGAGATTTTGAACATTGTTTTCAACAATTGTGGTGGGGAGATTGTGAATGTCTTCAACCATAGAGTCAAATGATGTTGACATTTCTTGAATTGGATCATTGTTGAGTATTGCTGGTGGATTTTGATCATGATTCAGAAGTGAATCTTGACATATGTTGATTTGATCATTGGATGAAGTAGATATAGTTTCAAGGTGTTCAGTGGTGGATTGATCTTGATCCTTGTTCTCAACAATTGTCATTTTTTGTGCTTGTGCTTGTGCTTGTTGGGTAGCTTGGGAGGCTTGTTGCACTTGTTGAGCTTTTTTTGCTTGTTGCGTGGCTAGACATTGTTGGATGGCCTTTTGGTAGGCGTGGTGAGCTTTTAGCGCAATGTCATATTATCTTGCTGTGTTTGGTTTTGGTGGCAGATTTGGAATTGTGTTGGATGTACTGATGAGTGGTTGAGATACGCTTGGATCGATCATGGTAGTGAGGGTTTGATATGTGATGGGCGTGATAGTGGTGGTTGGAATGATCGAAGTGATAGGGATGGTTGGAATGACCGAGGTGATAGGCCCTTGGGAGACCATAATTTGATTTGTCATGATCGATGTTGTCATTTGATTAGATACCATTTGTTGGTGCGATGTCGATGGTATATTCAAAGGATTTGATGTGATGGCTTGATTGGTGTTAGGTGGATTGATTTGGATGGAGTGATTGGTGCTAGGTAAAGGGGGAAGCTCTAAACCAAGAAATGATGTTGATATGGGTAATGGTGGTGGAGATGTCTCTTGGCGCAATGACTCAACTATTTTGGTAAGTATAGCAATTTGATCTTGATTTTGATCTTGACTCCCTTGATATAGTTGATTTGGTTTTTGTTCACACATATTTGGAGTGCATACTTGTGGTTTTTGAATGGGATCATGAAAAAATTGATTTTGGACAATGTTCTGATTTGGGATGGTGTTCAGATTCGGCATGATAGGTTGAAATTGACCATTGTTTATGTTTGGAATATTCATATGATTTGCAAATGTATCCATCCCAAAGTTTGTTGGATTCATGTTTGGAAAACTTCTACTTGGTACATTCTCATTTGGCATGTATGAATTTGGTGGGATGACGTTGTTCGTTTGAAGGTTCATGCATTAATTGTTTAGTTGGTGGATTTGTAGGTTTGGACTTAGATCTACCATCAGGAAATGTGTTGCAATTTTTGATTTGGGCATACTCACACTTGTTGTGCCATTGACATTTGTAGAAGGTAATGATCCCATGTATGGATTGTCTAAGTGCGAGTTTCGATAATCAATCCGCATTGTAAGGCTTTGAAAGTTCAATTGATTTAGATTACTCATGATGTATGGATCAAGTTTGTATTCCATATTCTCCTTGTGTTTTGACCTTGTTGCAAAAGTGATATCTAAGGTTCTTAGGACTAATGATGAGATGAAGGATGAAAGGGGGAAATGATAGGAGTGTTGAATGTTTAGGGACCTTGTATCAATGCTAGACTTAGGGCTTGATTTTGATTGTTTGATTGGATAATGAACTTGTAAACCATAAGATGTTGGATGCGATATTAGGATGAACTTGTTCAAAGGATTGCTAATTCAATTAAATGTATGAGAAAGGATGCATTCCCCTACACCTAACTAAACAAGGCGATTTTGATTTTGATGATCTACCCAAGTCTTAGAATGATGTTTCCAAAGATCTAAAGTTGCTTGGTGGGATGGATTTTGATAAGTGTTTGGGATGGGTGAAATTTTTGATTTGATCCTAAATGAACCTAGGAAGGACTTGTTTACTAGACCAAGATAGTGAAGAACATGCCTTTCTCTAAGAATAATTCAAAATAAAAAGACCAATGTTTTCATGAAAACCATATGACCAAAAGATGCCAAGCACATATGTGGGGTCCAATTTATTTAATCTTTGTTTAATGGTTTCTTTTTTATCACAAACACTTCTTGATTAGGTTTTCAATTGTATGTCCAATGTCCTAATTCTCTTTCATCCCACAAAGTGCATTATGCGAAAGTCAAGGAAATCAAGGAAAAGGTTACCTAAAGCTGACTTTAGTAGAAGCAAATTGAGATGGAATCCAAATGTTTAGAAGCCTCTAAGGATACGAATCCCAAGGGCAAGCAATAACATCAAAATTTGTTCAAGGATATTTGCCTCTCCTAAAGGGTTTTCAATTTTGAGGATCATGTTGAATGTTTGTTTTCAAACAAGAACAAGTACAACCCTATGGATGTGAAAGAAAATATTTGGTGGATCCCAACTTGGACAAGTCTAGCTATGCTTATCTTTAGTGAATGGTTAGATGCTTGACCCCACTGGCTCGCCTCCACGGCACTCACTTATACAGGGCAGCTAAGCATCAACACCCATGAAACTCCCATGGCATGTTTTCCATTTCTACTAAAGACCGTAAAAGTGTGGGGCGGCTTTAGAATGACCGTTCTTGCACCAACAAATAGATTAAAGGATTTTGGAAAATTCTAGCACATGGGTTTTAATAAGGACTTTTTCGTTCGTGGAGATTGACCCATATGGCAAGAGTCCCCTTTCAGATCCATCTTGTTAGAATCAACTGCGTGATATTGGCATTTATTCCAATACCCACATTTATATCCCGGTTGGAAATACTCTTGGCTTTAGAGTGTTATCGGTTGAGTTGTTCCCTTGGGTGAGTACTTTTTCCCCAAGGCAGGCCTTCTATGATAGACAAAATCAAATAAACTTATTCATAGTTTGATCAACCCTTGTTTAGAAACAAAGGGAGAACACATGCAACAAGTTTATTCACACTCGTAAAGCATTTTGTTCAATTTTTAAACCCAAAATGAAGTGTGGAGGTAATTTTTTATGCAACTTAATGTCATAAAAAAGGCTTTTGATTCTCAAGGTCACTGTGAAGCGCGAGAGAAGTGCATACGCCTTTTTAGATGAGATTATTTTGCATAAAAGATTACAAAAACATGAAAGAACTTGTTCATTTTAAGCACCAAAATTCAAATGTGAAGTTTTTTTGTTCAATTTTTTTATCCTTAAACGAAATCTAGTGGATTTGTTCTAAGATTCATTTTAAGCCCCTTTCCATGAAAATTGAAAAACTTTTTCTATGTTTGTTTTAGAGCCTAAAAGAAATGAGCTAGTCTAAGATAAAAAAATAAGGCATAAAATAGAGGCTCTAAGCATTAAAAAATGCTTTGTGAGTTTCGAGTTTCAATGCCCAATTTCCAACTCAATTCTGCTTGTGTTTTATCTACTCCAACCTTTTCCCCCTATAAAAAAAAGAAAACAACAAATCAGATTTTCTTTACTTTTACTCAATCACTACTATCAAGTTTAGCTCAAAATACATCAACCAAAATACTGATTCAAAAAACTAATGTTGGCGGTTTAAAGGTGAAGTCCCCAAGATTTTTTTATTAGCATTCAACCTACACAACAAGAGATCATACATAACATAAAGTACATTTGCAAATTTGAAGGATGCGAGGAAAGTTCATGCTACAACATGAGTTTTCGGTCAAATGCCCTTTCTTCCAACAAAATGGCATTGAGTAAATTGAATGCAGCTAGGAAAATAAATAATGAGCAGGTTGAGTGTAATCTGATTTGGAAGCTCATCCCTAAATCTTGAAGTCCACAGTTGACCTGTCAAATATAGTACACACCAATATCAAAGCAAAAATCTACAAGTTCGTAGTAGAGATAATTGGCTCAAGTCTTAGAATACACATATGATACCATTCGTGGGCAACAACATTGAAAAATCATTTAATCAATATCAACTGAAAGACCATATGCCTTCCCAACTCATGGATATCACTCAGTCACAAGATCATAAGGTATAGTCTTCCTTGGAACTGGGTACAAACAATAAGGCTCATCTATTTATTCCTGCTATTCAAGCCAATCTAGCAGCAACACAAGATTTTTGACATAAATCATACAAAAGAATAGAGTAACAATTCGATCATGCACGAAGGTAGATGTTGAGAATCAAATTTTGATCATGTATGTATAAAACTTACCACAAATTGCAGAGGGAGATCAGTGTCTTCTACTATATAAAACTACCACATGGTACTCTTTAAGGCATACACGAAAAAAAGAGTGTAATTGGCAGAGCATCATTAAACAACACAATAGTTGATACAACTATAATGCACCATCTCCACCATCGAATGTACCAAAAATCGCCCTTTATTTATTGATAAGGTGAAGAGCACCAAAATATGCAACTAGAAAACTCCCAAATTTTTTATCCCTTTTTCAAAATTCTGGCATGTGCAATATGCAGAATGTGGGCAATTCCTAAATAGAAGCCTAATTTCACCACAAGATGAATTCACATGTAACTAAAATCATAGAATCAATAAATAAAATCAATTCCATTTATTTTTCAGAATCAGATTCAAGCACACAAAGTCGAAAAAGATGTTATGGCATCTATATTAGTGCATGAATCACAGAGTTGAAACAATAGAGTTTTTTAATGCATGCAACAAATCTAATGGGCATTTGATCTTATTGAAGAAAAGGAGATTCTAATGTGATTAGTCATCAATTCATTCAGTCAGTAACCACAAAGGACAATTAATGCGGTAAAAAAAACAAATAACCATTGAGATTGACAAGACACAACAGGTTTGTAGTGTAGATTACGAAAGAGAAAGAATGACCATGATGAGAACACATAATGATGTCACTGCAACAAATCATGCCATTGATCTCAACATAGGCCATAAGTTCCAAAAGATTGTGTTGATCAAGGAATGTCCTTCAATTAGTCAAATCGATCTGCCATATCATTTCCAGCATAAATAAAGGCATTCTAGCAAAGATATAGATGGGGGAACTTCTCTCTGTGTACTAGCACTAAACAAACTATTCACGGCAATGAATTAATGTTCGAGTCAGAAGAAATACCAACTATTATTATAAAATATTGAGAAATTCCTTCCACCTCAAATACCAAAACTCAGGATAACATTTATTTCCAACAATAAACAAAATATAGCCAAATACTTAGCTTATGGCATCTAATCTGTTCTCACTTCACCTCCAGATGACCAGCTTTGAAAGCGACACTTACTTCAACTACAAATTTTTTCCAAAGATAGCGATTAAAGGAATGGATAATTAACCACTAATGCTTTAAGGTGAGTGTGTTTGCATCGTCATATGCATTGTACGGTGAAGCTACTTGAAATTGACAACATTAATTGGTTGCAGGTCCGCCCCTTCTAATTGACTTCTAACGTATAGCAATAGATAACAAAGCATTTTTTTTGTTTTGAGTGGTTGCAGAAGGACCCACAGTTTTCTAGTGCTTTCGAACCACTCGATGGCTGAGGAGTCTAGCTGATCACATTAGTCATATTGTGAAAGATTCTTCTAAGTTAAATGCCATTGGTAGATTTAAAAAAAAATTCATAACCTTTGATCATGACCTGTGCTCAAAATATTACCTTACAACAGATAAGATTCCACTCGAATTGAACAACGTAAAGACTTTGCACAGGTATTATATGATTTGCATATTTCAAACATGTAAAGATCTATAACATAAAACATTGCTACTTATTTTGCATTCAAAAAACTAAAACAGAGTATCCTGTATTCGTTGATAGCTCCAAAACTGTTATAAATAGAAGAATTACTTATCTTCTCATATATATTAAGAACTGCCAAGATCTGTACATATTTTCCAGCAAAAGAAAAGAAAGTTCAACTCATCTTCTTTCAGCGTGGGAAAAAAATTTGAGATTGGAATTTATTTAAATCTATCCTTGATGCAAAGAGCATGGAGTCTAAGTGAGATGGAAGTGGCTTGAGAAGGAATTATTGCACGCATGTTCAGACAGAGAAGGATGATCTTGTGGCGCCAGCTTAGGGTGTGAGAAGTGACAGAGGAGTTACTTCAGTTAGTTGGAAACATTAAGATACAAAATTTAAAATTTTGTGTATGTTCCTAGGCTTGAAGGCAGATAAAGGTGGATGGCCACATGGTCGACACATTTAGACATGTTCAAAGCTCCTCATAGTACGATTGATGTTGCAGCAAAGAAGTAAATACCTTAGATCCACTGTAGTTGGCAGATGAAAGAAAGTTGCGCACAAAGTCATTAAGAGAACTTTTAGCGAATTCAATTGGAAGGTGTAAAGAACATCCCCACTTTAGTCAAAACGATAACATCAAAACAAAACCAAAGAAAAGCATAAATGTAAAATCCAGTGATCCCTATAGTTTTTTCCGGTGTGTGCATATGTTCAACAGTTCAACAAGACCAATATTCGTATGATGCACACTAGATGGATTTCAGTGTTGAAACCAAAAGATTGTGAATACAAATAATGCCCTATGTTTTATGTGCAAGTATAAATAACTAATGGTAAAAGTAAAACCTACTTGCCAAAAGAGAGATTTAAAACAGAAAAACACACAAAGAGTTCTCTTTTATCTGGTTGTTCCCACCTCTATTTCATCCCTACTTGTTAGAAATCAAAATAAGATTAATGAAATGGAGGCCCTCCTTCTAGCACCATTTGTATGAACCTTAAATCTACATTAGCTCAAAAAAAAAAACCATTAGCATTGTTAGTAAACCAAAGCAAACAAAAGATTCCCTATAAGATTCATCTGATCACAAGAATAATGCAAAAGAAGCAAGCAAAACATAGAAAAACATCATTCTAATAATCAAACCAACATCTTAGAGTGGATTGGTGCTTCTATGGAAAGAAGCCCTTTCCCAATCCTTGCTTAAGCTCCATGATGAAAATGCTATGAAGAATGATATGGAATGCTAAGATGATATGGATTCAAATGACAATGGTGCATTTGTGCTTGAGATTGTGGAGTTGTGGAGGATTTGATTAAGAATGAAGCCTCTATTTGTAGATTCTCAAATGCTAAGAGTGCTCAAGAGGGAGCAATGTGGGATAATGATTTGGCCAATGAGATAGAGCCACTTGTCATCTTGTGATAGGCTTGAGGATGAGCACATTTTGGTCAATGTGCCAAAGAGAGGGAGATTTCAAATTTGAATTTGAGAGTAAATGTTGAGTTTGACTTGTGCAAGGGACATGTAAGAGCCATGTAAGAGCTCATAAATGATTTGTTTGATGTACATGTCCACTTACTTTTGAACTCAAACTTGAGGGAATATTCCTCAAAGATGCCATGTTGATGGAAATTGTTGATTTTACAAATGAATTAAAATGATTTATTGGTGCAAGTGGGAAAAGCTAGAGGATGTGATGTGTGGTTAGGTTAGGTTAATCAGGATTAGATTAGCTTAGGTGATTTTTAGGATGCTCTAACCCTTTTGAATTGAATATTTTGATTTATTTAAATTAAGAGGGAGAAATATGACTTTTGGGATTTAATTAAATAAAGTCTTGATTTATTTAATCAAAGAGGGAATGATAGGCCTAAATTAAATAAAGTTAATTTATTCAATTTAAGTGGATAATCCTTAGAGATTCAATGAATTTGATTTTCCTAATGAATGGATTTAATGAACTTGATTAATTTTGAGCGGATGAATGTGAACTAAGTGTATAATGCCAATTTTGCGTGTCTATAGTTTGAAAACACATTGTGTATTGTTAAATATGTAG
The DNA here is from genome assembly GCA_007258455.2 of Sequoia sempervirens. Taxonomy (NCBI): domain Eukaryota; kingdom Viridiplantae; phylum Streptophyta; class Pinopsida; order Cupressales; family Cupressaceae; genus Sequoia; species Sequoia sempervirens. The sequence goes on along the minus strand of VDFB02000009.1, from coordinate 2,507,335 downwards.
AACAAAAGGAGATGGATGAAATCAAAGCATGCCATGGAAAAATATGATGAATATGGAATGTCTGGAATATTGATTAAGGATGTTACTCAAGCCTGATAGGACTCATTCACCATCTATGGTGAACAGTCCCTGTTCTAATGAATTCTTCCAGAAGCATGGTTCTAATTACTGAGAACTGATTTGTGAGAAAAACACTTTGTTAGGCCCACAGATGGGACTAATTTTCCATGCTTGGAAAATCAGTCCTCCTTTAGGGATCTAAAAAGTCAGGGGATGATTCTATAGCTTCAGATCTACAATTCAACCTTCTACAAGTGTCCACTTTATTTTCTGTAGGAATTGGGTCTAAAAATGACTTTTCCTTGATATTTTGACTTGAATGAAGAGAAGAAGACTTGAATGACTTTGAAATTCAATATTCAATGATTCTCAAGCTTCCAAAGAACCTAAATCTACATACAAACAAAACAAGAAAGAGAAATTATTGATTGTTAAGGAATGGGGGTTTGCCTTGGTCAAACCCCATTTAGGTAATTAAACCAAAATGATGAAATAATGGAATGAAACATGTAACAATGAAATAGATTACCTTGCCATGATGATTGATCTTGTAAGTCTATAGTAATACATGAAGATTCAACCCTTCAATGCTCAAGACTTATAATGGAGAAACCTTAACTTGCTTGACTTGGAGTAAAAGATTGATGGATGAATAATGAATCATGGATATGAATTGAGTTGTTAGATGTAGAATTAGGATAAAAACACTTATTTATAGTCATTTTTTCCTTATTACCCGATTATACCTCATCATAGGTCGACATGTAGTGAAAATAAACTTTAAATTTCGCTTTTTCCCACTCAAGGGTCAAAATGGGGGCCAAATAGGACTCATTCGCCACACCTGGTGAATGGGTCCCACCTGGATGGGACTGATTTTCCATGCATGGAAAATGGGTCTCACAAGGGCCATTTTGACATATAAGAAGCCAAGCAATCAGGAAATAAGATCTAAATTGCAATCTTGTCGAGTATTTGATCAATTAAAGCCTCAAGATGCACAATATGGGTTAATTAAGACCTATTAGTGATGATGTAAATGTTGGATAGGGCTTGGGACACATAAATCAATGTGAAAGTGTAATTAAATACACTTTACAACACTAAAATGAGGTCCACATAGCCTAGAAGGGCACAAAAACTAATGTGAATGTGTAAATCACATTACAACACTAGTTTAACATTAAGTTTACATTAAGAATCTTCTAGATTGATGTAATAATGTTATTAAACACATTTTATGATGTTGAATTAGGGAGAAATAGGTTTATTAGGTCTAGAAAAGTGTGAAAGTCCTTTACAAGATGACATTAGAAGCATGCTGTTCAATTTTCAAGGGTCCAAGACCTAGTACGAATGCATAAAATACCTCACAACACTAGATTAAGGCCTTATTAAGTCCAATTAACCATGAAATAATCCCATGTCAAGAAAAGGGTCCATTTTTATATAGCACATTAAGCCCCCACTTTACTAAGAGGATGAACTTGCTTCCTCACACTAAAGTAGCCATTCAAGAGAGATCAACATGTATGCCAAGCCCCCAAGATACAAGATCATACAAAGGAAAGGAAGAAAGAGAAATGATATGGGAAAGATGTACTCACTTTGGGCCCACAGAACTTCAGGTCGTCCGTGGGGTGAGAAGAGCCAAAACAAAAAGAAAAGGAAAAGAGTAACATATGCTAGTTGGCATGTACTCACAAACACAAAAGTGGTTATGGGGAAAAGTCATGCCGCTAGTTGGGCTTCCCACCATGCCAAAGTTATACCTCCTGATAACTTTAACAAGGCACCACAAAGAAAAAGGAAATGGTTGTCTATTCGAGCTTCATGAGACAAGAAAAAATCTGTATACTTAGAACTCATGAAAAAAATTGGATGGCACCACAGGCATGCAAGTTGTGTTATGCAAGGTGGCAAAACAAGTAAGAAGGCTCCACAAGAATGTAAGTTGTGTTATGCAAGGTGGCCGAATGAGAATGCAATAAATGTAAAATTTAGAAATGTAATGTGAAATATTGTTCAAAGGAGCCTTGTTCAGTTTATGCAAGATCAGTCACCTAGGGAACATTGTGTCTAATATCTCCAAGAGAGGACCAATCAAAGAATAGTATACTTACAACTTAGGGGATGCAGTGTGTCACATCAAACCACCAAGAGGAATGCAATATGCTTAAAAATATCACACTTATGAAGGACATCACACCCAATGTCATCTACAAAGTGACAAGTGCATCATGTAAACAAGAAGGCTACACTAAGAAGAATGAATGAAAATGAAATAATGGTAATGTATGCTCCCCACTTTAAATGAATTGCTACAAATCATTCTAGGAAAAATTACTTGAAAGTAGAGAAGAAAATAAAATGCAAAAAGAAAGCAAGACATATGTTTCAAAGTTAGGTTGTGTCATGTCAAGGAAAAGGAAAACCAAAGAAAGGTTGTATGTCACATGCGAGTCAATCTTAAGACATATCGTTCACGTCTCAAGCTTGCTCTTATATGTTCATGAAAAGTTAACGAGTAGTCGAAAGAGACAACGACAAGTGAAATACAAAGGATAAGGCTATCTAACCCTTTGCCCCCACTTAGTGCAGGACAAAGGTGAGCCTGGAATGGATGATGGTATGCTGCCCCTTGCAATGGATGCAAGACATGTAATAGTGAGAATGGAATTATCCTACAACTATTACATGGAAAGGAGATGCAAGTAAGGTTATTTATGTAAATAAGAAAGAGTCGGGTATGTGCAGGATCATGATGGGCCAAAAAGTGGCAATATGATGGGTATGTGGCTGATGACTTTTTTTACCCAAAATTGATGAAATGAAAAGGGTTTTTAAAAGAGATTCTTAACTTTCCACCAATATGAATTATTCTTTACTTTTAATTTAATAAGTAATTATTATTCATTTTCTATTCGAATTACGACTAAAGTCCTGATTGATAGGCTAATTGAAAAACATCTATAGCTTTCAAATGGTATCACATTTTTTGAATCCAAAATATGCATCACATTCTATGTTTCACATAATATAGGATTAATAAAAGAAAAATTGAAATTCATAAATTTTTGACCAAGTTAAGGTGGTCAAACATACGAGTTTTTATATTTTTTAAAAGTTGTAATAAAAAATTCATAATTAATTATTTACTTGGGAAAAAAATACAAAAAAATATGCATTACATTGGGACATGAGTCATATACTTATATCTAAAATCTTATAAATAAATATTATCATTTTATTGTGGTTAGGGTGGTCAAACAGACACCTACTTCTTATTTTTTCCCTAAAATTTAAGTACTACTGCATTGAAATTTCAAATTTTCAGCAAATAGATTTTTTGTTTTAAAACCTAGTAGTTTAGAAACTACATTCAATTTTCTATAGATTCTATTCTTACATATTTTGGAAATAATATAGATAACTTATTCAAATTTTAATGTCAATTTTCCTAACTCTAATTTTTCTAAATTTTTTGTCACTTGAGGGCTTGTTTTTTCCATGATGATCCTGCACATACCCAGTCATGGAAGAGTCTTGCATGATAGTATTGATGTGGAGTGAAGGGTTGTTGATCTGTATTAGATTGAAATAGACAAGACCATGAGTTGTTTGTTGTGTGTTAAGTTTGATAGGGTTGCAGATACCTTGCTCTCGAGCACCACAACCTTTTCCATTATATCCAAGTTGTTTCATGAAGTCATATCCTTTTCCATAATGCTTTTTTAGTGTTTCGGAATAAGGTGATTGTTCGTTATTGTGTTTTTCAAGGGTTTTTGTAGAGTATGTGGCATTGTCTAAAGTGGTTCATGAGGTGGATGCTTTTGAAGGGTTATCCAAATTTTTTTGTTGTCATCACGATTGGTTGTTCTTGTTGGGTGTTCTTGTGTGAGTATGTATTCTCCCATAAATGAGGGTGTGAATTATAAAGATCCCCAATCATCACCAAATAACTTATATTTCCATTCTTTATCATTATGTGTAATTTATATGTTGTAGGTGAGAATCAATGTGTTTAGAGGACTTGTAATTCCTTGTTCAAGATGCAAGCAACTTTTAGGCTTGGGAATAGATGTAACTTGATAAATTTGATTGTTATAGACATATTTCATTATACAGTGGAGGATTGAAGGCACTGCATTCATCTCATGAATCCATGATATGCCTAAAATAATATTGTACGAGAGAGCATAAGGCATGACATGAATAGGAGTTTGAAAAGTGTAGACACGAAAAATATACAGATTGATATCACACTCGATCTTGATCTACTAACATCGCTTCATCCTAAATTATCCCTCTATCTAACCATTTAATCAAATAGCTTTATTTGATTAAAGTCATCATAATTCCCCTTTTAATTAAATAAATCCCTCGATTTAATTAAATCATTGTCTCTGTGTAATTAGCTAGGTCATTTTATCTTCCTATCTTTATTTAATTAAATAATCCATAGTATTTGATTAAATCTCTAAAGTTCATCTAATTAAATTAAATAAATAAAAAAATTATCTAATTTAATCTAACATCACCCCCTTTGGTTAAATACATAAAAAAATATTTATTTAACTAGTTCTAAATCATTCTCTTCTCATTTTGAGTTATTTAAATCCTAAAATCGTCAAAATGGTCAAATCAACTAAATTAATAAAATCATGATTAATGCTAATCCTAATCAGTAAAATCCTCTAGATTTTGCAACTTGCACATGAAAATCAATTTAATTGATTTATAAATCATCTATTTTCATTCAAAAAAGGCATCAAAGATGGAATATTCCTCAAATTTGAAATCTCCCCCCAAAAGGACTTGTCCCTTCCAACAAAGCATTTAAAATCTCTTACATGTCCTTTTATTGAGCCATGTGCATTTTCTTCACCTTTCACCTCATCCTTCAAGCCATATTTTTAATTTGAATATCCCCCCTCTTTGCACATTCTTCAAAATGTGCTCATTCCTCAACCATTCACATGATGACATGTGGCTTCTTCTCATTTGTTGAAGATTAGTCCCACATTCATCCTATCTTTCAATCTTCAACTCTTTCTTTCTATAAATAGAGAGCTAATCCTTCATTTCATCATCCACAATTTGAGTAAACTTATTATGCTCAAATTATTAGCAATTTGCATCAATATTATTGAGTTCCTAGCTAGGTTATGCAGATTTTTCTCTTGGAGCATTCATCATTCATCAACAAAGTGGATCAACTTTCTTCATCAAATCACCATTGCATCATTGGAGTTGGAAAAGGGAAAATTTTCACATCAAATTAGCACCAAATCCCTCAAGAGATTAAGAATTTTCTTTGTTTTAGAATAGGATTTGATATTTTTGTTTCAATTTTGTTGTGTTCTTCATTTCATTCCTCTTCTTTTGCATTCAAATGAATTTCTTGAGGAATCATGATTCTAATCTTGCATTTGATCTAATATATTGATTGTTTGTTGTGTTTGTGCAGGTTGGGAATCATGGATCACACAAAGTAACCACTCCAACCGTAATAGGTAAAGTTATTACACCAAGCAGTTGCTTTGTTGTATTATCAAATCCTCGAATAGTGGTAGAATTGGGTATGATTTGTGATCTATCAAGTTTTAATCGATCAAGGAGACTCACACCACACACATTAAGGGAAAAACCATTGTCGATAAGAGTTCTCTTAATGCCTATCCATTTATATTGAGAAATGATCATGAAAGCATCATATTTTTTTACACAAATCTAAAGGAGGGAGCTCCTGTTGATGAAAAGTAATGTCAAGATTTTTTTTTGGATGAGATTTGTCACATCATTTGGAGTGGTTTTAGGAGGAATTGTGATTTGTTTTAGAGTGGATTGAAGAATGGTGTTATAAGTTGGTGAAGTTTGAAGAAAATCCCAAAGGGAGAACTTGGAAGGAGTATTCTTTAATTGTTCCACAAGATCATACTCCTTTGTAGGTGGGTTATAACAAGGAGCACTAGGCAAATTTGCTAAAGGTAATGATGGTGGAACTAGTTGTGGCAGTTGTGGGTTATTTTTTGTGTTATATGTATGAGCAATAGTATCATCACTTGATTTTTGTGATACACTAGAGGGATGAAGGGGATGCGAGGGTGGGTAAAGTGTAAGTTTAGGTTTATTGGAAGGATGAAGCAAATGCGAAGGTGGGTAAAGGATAATTTTAGGTTGAATATTGGAAGGATGAAGCAAATAGGGAGGTGGGTATAGGATAAGTTTAGGTTGAATATTGTTAACATCCCTTATCAATTGAGATTCTTCATTGTCTTGGAAGGGTATGTTATTTTTGTCATGGGTCATAATATCCTCCCTAGAAGGAGAGTTGTTAGGAGAACAACAAACCACATGTTCATGACAATTAAGGTTTGGTTCATCTAAAAGAACTTGATCATTGCCACTAATGGAGGTATTAATGGTTTCATGTGTTTGATTATTGATAGTGGGGAGATTAGGGGAAGGTTGTATTTGTTTTTTGGTTGTTTGTGAGGTCTTGTTCTCTCATTCCATAGTGTCTACCATACTAGGAGAGCTTGTAATATGTTCGTCTAAGTGTGAATTTTGCAAAGTATCTTCATCACAAGTATGAGGAAAATCAATAATTGAATTGGTTTTCTCAATAAAGTTTTCTGTAGGTGAAAGGGGACAATAAAATTCTCATGATTCTCATTATTTATGTTTTTTAACAAAGTATCTTCATCACAACTAGGAGAGACACTAGGAGAAGAACACATGTGATTATCATGATTGTTTATAACTACATTACTTTGTTCCCTAATATCTTCCAAATTAAATAAGAGAGGTAGGGCAAGGATCATAAGGAGGGTTGTCATTGTGTGTTGCTATTCTATCTTTCCAAGGGGAATCAGGAGAAGGACAAACAAGATCTTCATGATGTTCATCAAGTGTACCTTCGTTCATCAAGATACCTTCATCACTAAAAGGAGAGATATCAAGGGAAGAACAATTATGATCATCATTGTTATCTATGTTTGTATGCGCTTCTATCACATCATCCACACAAATAGGAAAGAGAGGAAAGGATGTAAGTTCAATTTATTGTGAATGTTTATGAACTAGCTTTGTCTTTGTAAATTTGGATAAGATTGAAACTAACATTGTGAAAGAACAATCTATGATAACTTAAAATGCAATGAAAAAACCTAAAATGAAACACAATTTTTAGATGACAATTAATTGATTATGACATGTGACACTATGAGAATGCAAATGTAAAATGTAAACCATGCATGAAATGAGATAATTAAGGCTAAATTTTATGAAATGCATGCTATAGAAATGTAATTATCTAATATATGCAAGTTAAGGCACCAATCAGAAGCCTAGAAACCAATTTCTAAGATTTGAAAAAATGTTGTTTCAGGTGCTAGAAGGGATTGATTCACCCAAGGTGGCGAATGAGTCCCAGTATGAACCTTTTTCAAAAAAAATAGAATTTTCAGACTAATTCTTATAAATTATGAGAGCCAATATGCAGAACTAAATGAAAAATGTGGAATTACAGAAAATCTAAATGAATTTAGATGCAAGAAATGCAGTCTAAATGCACTTTTTATGAATGCAAATATTAAAGTCCAGCATGCAGACTAATGCAAATCCTAATGCAAAATGAATGCAAGACTAGATCTATGAAAAAAGACACCAAATCAGAAGAGAGAAGTATTCTAAAAGTCGGGTTCACCAAAATGTGACATAGATTTTGGGAACCTAGGATGCTTTCTCTCTTCCTAAGATTTCTCACCTAGAAAGAGAGAGATTTAGGTTCCAAAATTCTTATGCAACACTAAAATTAGGATGTATTCCATATGATATGATGTAAATGAGCTTAACTAAATGCAATGGACTAATTTGAATAACTGAAAAGTGAATGCAAAAGTGTAATTATAGCTATGACCTTTCCTATATAACCCTTTGATCTGCCAAGAACCTCTTGAATAGTTGTCATCAATCTGTTCACCATATCAAGTATTTAGATGAACTGCTTGATAATTTGTTATCTGGTTACCAGGTGTTTATTAGCTTCTTGTAGAGAAGATACTAGATCCATCGTATCTTAGTTGAGAAGAGTCTATATTCAAGAATCTCAAAATAATCTTGGATAATTGTGGACCGTGGTCAAGTGCTTGGGTTGGTGAAGCTAGTGGAGCTTATAAGAGTGGACACAATTTGGTCACTAATGCTTGTCTTTAGCTTTTGGTAAGCTTTTCTTTTGTGAAACTTCAATTTGTTTACTCCAAAACTTGTACAAACCATGCACTTTTAGCTTTCACTATTAATTTTACCAAATTGGTGGATTTTGATTGTATTGTTTTTTGTCATGGATGCAGTGTTTTTTCCTACTGCCTAAAGTGTGGCCACTCAAGCAGAGAGATCAATGTAGGAAAATGTTCTTGGTACAAAAGCAACCACCTTATACAAACCTAGTTCCCTCCATTTTGTTGCATGGAACATCAACACACAATAGTCTCCAGTGATCTTACCCACTATTCTAGTTCTCTTTCAGACTCTGATCATGTTAATCCATATATGATGCAAACTACTGGTTCCTACATTTATCTATGCATGAAAGGAAAAATTGTTGTTCACAGCCATCTTTTGAAGAAACAACTATCTTTCTTGTTGTTCTTTGAACTTTGTTTAAAGTCATATTTGACACGTAAGAGCTTATGATATGTATTTTATAAAAATATGACTTATTACTTTGTAATTTTGGCCTTGCCTTGGTATTTTTTGGCTTCCATTTTGTAACCATTTTTTGCTATATATAAAAAAGCTTCACTGTTTTCAATATATATATATTCTGAACTTGTTTTGTACTAGTCACTTGCGGCTTCATTTCACATGCATGTCCCCACTTAATGTGAATTTTTCCACATTTTTTCATGTTACAAAAACAGTGCACTACTGTTCTAAGGGTAGAGGTAGAGAATGCTAGAAGAATAAAGTTGAACACAAATTGTACTGGCAATAGACAACTAGTTTTTGAAAACATAACTATTCTAGAGATATCATTTGGATGCAACATAAAATTGAGGAAAGTGATTGATTCAATAAACACCACAATGAAATCTAGATATGTGTTAAGGATGTACGAGTTTGAAAGAATAAACTCTTCTCAAACATCTATAGAAGTTACATAGTCACGAGATCTAATGTCTCATAAGGGAGCTTGTACTAGGATCGTGTGAAGAAGAGTGGGTTTTCAGCCTTTTTCTTTAGGATATCATTGTTCATTTTCTAGCTACCTTGTTTCCCCAAAATCTTAATTCTCAAAATATTTGTAGGAATTCAATGTCACATTTATTGGCATTTCATGTTATATTTTCCTTTTATTCAATAAGTTATATCTGGATTTCTCGAGGCTAAAAGGCCAGCTAAGAGTGTTTAAAAATCAATTTCCTTTGTTTGGAGTATATTAATACATAGGATCATGTTTATTTGCATTGTATGTCATATTTGTCTTCTATTCCATAACTTATGTCTCAATTTCCTAAGGATGAAACACCATAATTAAAGAATCTCATTTCTTGTATGCAAGGGTTGCTGAGTGGAAGATTTTGCTAAAAGCATTTTAAAATAAAATTTCCCTTGTTTGGAGGATAGTGATATATTCTCCTGGAGAAGATCAAGATCATTTCCAAAATAGTGTAAATGAATCGCAACTACCATTGTTAAAGATCAGGAACAATTAGACTTACACTAGCAATAATTTTCACTGAAGAGTTAAGACACCAAATACACAAGCCTTTGCCCAATAAGAGTTCTTCACACAACACTATGACATATGATCTCCCATTTTTTATGTAATGAATATTCCTTGTCTAAAATTGGATGGATTCTTAAGATTGAGCTCTTTCATGTAGAAATATACTATGGTTGTTTTCATCAGGTTTACATGTATACCATGGTTGTTTAAATGTTGAATCTAATATGGATTTTTCCAATATTTAGTAAAAATAAAGTGCCAGTACCATATAATGTATGGTTCTAACAATTCTAATGAATAGGGCATTTTGATTATTTCCTAATCTTACCAAATGTCTCCAACATGACATAGAAAATGGAAATCAACCCACTTTTAGTTGGCTTCTATATAAATATATAAAGACTTTCTATGTGCAATTGGAAAATGATCAAGTAGCCCTTGTTATAAACTTTAAGCAATCTCATTTATCCATTTTTATAGACAAATTCATTGAAGGATACCAATATTAGTTATATCTTTTCATATTCCATTTCTAGCTCTTGATGCTTTCTAATATGTATAATCATTGAATAGGATGAATCTAGGGTTTGAAGTGACAACATTAAGCCAAACAATTATAGCTACAAATCAGTTTTTATCTTCCCTCAAATTTAGTCTCATGGTAGAGAAGTATTCCTTGATTGCAAGAGCACGAGTTGGTTTGTTAAATCTTCAACCCTTGCAATAGAGAGGGCCTTGATATTAGTTTCAATAATATCTTAGTATATTGTGGCCATCACAAATACATGTTTGTAAATTCCAAGCCTAGGTTCAAGTGATGATGGTATTATTTGTGAATGTTGTTGAAAAACTAAAATGGTAGCTGTGTCAAATTATAATAAATAAAGTGGATTCATCTAAAATCTTTTTGTTTTTGGTATTTTTTTCATCCTTTCCTTAAATCATAGATGGGGTTCTTAATATATAAATACATAAAATAAATTTGAAAACAAGAGATTATTTTGATCACAAATATTTCTATGACTCAAAAATTGACTCTGTACTAAAAAATTTTAGTAAAATTTTAATTTCAAATTTAAATATGGTCTCAAGTTAACTCCCTTATAACTCACTATTCTTGATTTAAGAGTGAATTAAACTCTAATTTATTCTATCCATCCATCATCGTATGTTTTGATTATGAAATAATTATCTATAGAGCATTATCTAATCTTTTAAAAATCATCTAGCATTAGTAGTTTGATTGATAAATGGTGCAAGAGCACCATATCCTAAAAAGGCAAAAATTTGAAAATTTTGAATTTCCAATGTGAAAGCATGTAATCAAGGTCTTGTAAAGTCATGATAAATGTATTTTAAGTGTCAATTAGATGAAGATGAAGGTGAAGTCATTCTAAATGTTGTAAACATCTGTATAAGGCTTCGTAAAGGTGAGCAATGGCAGAACTTTTGTAAACTTCAAATAAATTTTGAAATAAAGATCCTTGTTCTATATTTTTTGAGTTTTCCTTCCATTTACTAGCCTTGTACGGACTTTTTTCAATCCAATAGGTTGTACTATTGCTTTTATTTCATGTAATAGGGTATAAGCCTTCCTTTAAAGTTGATTTGAGAGGCACTTGTAGAGTTTAGAGCCAGATTTAGACTTATTATAATAAATTGGCTTGAAAACCCTCCAAACAGGGTTTGAGAGTCAAGTAAATATGTAATCCACCCTCCCACTAAAGTAGGCTTAGTAGGTCAATGGGATGGGATTTTTAGAATGTATTTAGGGTGTGTCTAGTGTGTGATTGTGTGTGTAGGAAGATGGAAGGAAATATTATTGAGTTTTTTGTTGCTCCAAGAGGAAAAAATAGAGTTTTCCAATGTAAATGAGGGGCTCCAATGGTGATAATTGATGTAGAGGCATACATGAAGGTGTAAGAAGATTTTAACAGTTTGTGTAGATATTTTCCAATGTTTTTGAAGCAATTTTAAGGTGGCACAAGTTTTGGGGTATGCTTTTCAAATAAACCCTCATTCTAATGAGCATTAAGGAACTTGTATCAAGGTTTTTTTTGTTCAGTGCAACTTTGAGCCTTTCTATTCCAAAAAATAGAATAATCTTGAGTTTTGAGATAGGTAGAAAGACTATTTGAAGTCCTTTTGTGTTTTGGTGGTGTTTTAAGACAACTTTATTTGATAAAATGGCATAATTGGGGCTCCTTGCTAGTAGACAGTGTATTGTTTTCCTTACATTTCTCGAAATGAGTGATATTCATCTTGAAGTATGTTATAGTGGACTGAATCCAACAATATCTCTAAATACTTTCAAGTTTAAATATTAGAGGCAAACATGTTTATGAGGATCAATAATACATAAGTTGAATCCAAAACAAAATGTTTACTTTTACACATTAATAATTGATTTTGGTTCATAAATCATAGCTTAGAATAAATCCATATTATCATATCCAATGAATATCTTGAGCAAACTGTGTGCAAATATCAAGCATATATATATCAATAATTGGCTCTGCATAAAATCAAATTTAAAGGACCCAACTCTCTAGAGTTGATACAACTTATCATACAATCTCTCATACACAGTATCTAGCACTAAATCTGTATTCAAACTTTTATTCTCATGCTACCTAATAGCCCACTTCTTCCAAGAGTATCTCATATAAACCAAGAAAATTGACACAAAAACTCATTGACAGTGAGGTATTTTACATCTAGATACAACTCATTTCCTTCCACACCATCAGATCTAATTTCAAAATTAGTTTGATTCACTTTCACATATATGCTGTGAAAGGTACGGGTATGTGCAGGATCATCATGGAAAAAACAGGCCCTTAAGTGGCAAAAAATTCAGAAAAATTAGTGTTAGGCAACTTGATGTAAAATTTTAAATAACTTATCTATATTATTTCAAAAATATGTAAGAATAGAATCTGTAGAAAATTGAATGTAGTTTCTAAACTACTAGGTTTATTTAAAAATAAATAAAATCTATTTGGTGAAAATTTAAAATTTCAATAGAATAGTACTTAAATTTCAAGGAAAAAATAAGAAGTAGGTGTCTGTCTGACCACCCTAACCATAATAAAATGGTAATATTTTTTTATAAGATTTTATTTATAAGTAGAGGACTCATTTCTGGATGTGATGCATATTTTTTTGTAATTTTTTTCCAAGTAAATAATTAATTATGAATTTTTTATTACAACTTTTAAAAAATATAAAAACTTGTATGTTTGACCACCTTAATTTGGTCAAAAATTCATGAAATTTAATTTTTCTTTTTTTAATCCTATATTATGTGAAGCATAGAATGTGACACATGTTTTGCATTTGAAAAATGTGATATCGTTTGAAAGTTATAGATGTTTTTCAATCAACCTATCGATTAGGACTTTAGTCATAATTCTAATAGAAAATAAATAATAATTATTTATTAAATTCAAATTAAAGCATAATTTATATTGGTGGAAAGCTTAGAATCTCCTCTAAAAACCCTTTTTGTTTCATCAATTTTTGGTAAAAAAAAGTCGTTAGCCACATACCCTACATATACCCATAATATTGTCACTTTTTGGCCCATCATGATCCTGCACATACCTGTACCCATAAAGATATTCCCTAGAAAAAAGTGTCTCTGCAATGCCAACAAGTACATGAGTTGTTAATTTTATTTTTCATGGTGAATCTCAATATTAAAAAATAAACAAATCTCTACCATTCAAAACAAATATGCTTCTGCTTTGGTTTACAAGGTACACTAATACCATCAGAAATTAATAAGAAAATGTTGTTTCCTGGCTTGAAACAACAATCGAACAAGAAAATATTTAATAAACTTGAGATTGTTAATGACCATGAAAACTGACACAAAAATTAGAAAAGGCCATCAATATCAATGTCATGGAATTGGTGAAACTATAGACATGAAATGTACCTTGATTGTTCCAACTTCTTTGAATGCCTTGATGACATTGAGTTGATTTGCTATCTGTGATGTATCCACTATAGAAATGAACACATCCACCTTCTTTATGGCTTCTACTAGGCTTCCATAGTCATCTATGGATCCTTGCATATGGGTATTGAAGAAACAATAACATTAATATTGAGTAAAAGCATTATAGATTGATCAATGGAAATAGTAAGAAAGAGAGTACTAAAAAGATACATGGATTATAGTTGCTCCAGAGGATTTGAATGAATCTAGCAGCTGGGCCTTGTTAGGATTAGAATTTGTAGATTTTATAACAAAGAGGAAAGTAGGATGGCCATGAGCAAGGCTGGCATTGGCTATAATACAGCCATAATTTTTTTTTAAAGAAATTTTACATTTCGGTCAAGTAAATATAGCCATAAGAACAACTCACTTCCTTCCACACCATCAGATCTAATTTCAAAATTAGTTTGATCCACTTTCACATATATGTTGTGAAAGATACCCAAAAATATATTCCCTAGAAAAAGTGTCTCTGCAATGCCAACAAGTACATGAGTTGTTAATTTTATTTTTCATGGTGAATCTCAATATTAAAAAATAAACAAATCTCTACCATTCAAAACAAATATGCTTCTGCTTTGGTTTACAAGGTACACTAATACCATCAGAAAGTAATAAGAAAATGTTGTTTCTTGGCTTGAAACAACAATCAAACGAAAAATATTTAATAAACTTGAGATTTTCAATGACCATGAAAATTGACATAAAAATTAGAAAAACCCATCAATATCAATGTCATGGAATTGGTGAAACTATAGACATGAAATGTACCTAGATTGTTCCAACTTCTTTGAATGCCTTGATGACATTGAGTTGATCTACTATCTACGATGCACCCACTATGGAAATGATCACATCCACCTTCTTGATGGCTTCTACTAGGCTTGCATAGTCATCTATGGATCCCTGCATATGGGCATTGAAAAAACAATAACATTAATATTGAGTAAAAGCATTATAGATTGATCAATAGAAATAGTAAGAAAGAGATTACTAGTAAGATACATGGAGTATAGTTTCTCTAGAGGATTTGAATGAATCTAGCAGCTGGGCCTTGTCAGGATTAGAAGTTGTAGATGTTCTAACAAGGAGGAAAGCAGGATGGCCTTGAGCAAGGCTGGCATTGGCTACAATATAGCCATATTTTTTTAAAAAGAAATTTCACATTCTAGTCAACTAAATATAGCCATAAGAACAATCATGGAGCAAGAAAAGAAAATAAATCCACCTAAATAGGTCTACATAGCAATTTGGCCTTGCAAAAATTATGGGAATGTCAGCATAGGAGACTGTACCAAGGCACACTTTCTCTAGAGCCTCAAAGAGTTTATGTTGGATAGTGCATCCTTCTCTCCAGCCATGTTGGAGGTCTTATCCAGAAGCAGAGAGCCATCACATCCCTACAAAAAGGGAACATAATATACATAGTTATATATTAGCTCAGTATAGTTCCATTAATAGGCTTATAATCCCCTCTATAGCTTTGATTTTTCACACCAACACAGATTATGTTTGTAAGTCACAACCTCATTAATAAAAACTCCAAATAGAACAAACTTATGAATTTAGGGGTGCCCTGATAAACAATCATCTAAACAAGAAAATACTCTCTGATAAGTTCAAGCGTTTTTACTAAGGCCTAAAGTACATTAAAAAGTATCTCTATCTCACATTAACTAAACAATCATGATATTTTAGGTGTAAAACAAAAGAAAAAATTTTGGGTTCTCTTTTCATGACCATCTCCATCGCAAACCTCGCCACAACTTCTGTCATGGGGCAGCTAGTTCTGTAAAATCCTTTGTATAACTCCTATTGAATTTGATGCCTATTTTCATCGTCCACAAGAAAAGAAGTTACTATTATACAAAAAATGATCAGTATAGCTATTATACAAAATCTTGAGACCATAATATACTTAATTGAATGAGATTTTAAACTTAAAGTAACATATACATGATAATATACTTGTTAAATGTTGACAATAAGATGGAATGAACTAGAAAAAAAAATTGATTTAATATAGTTTGGAGTCATACAATTTGTGTAAATTGTTCAAGTACACCTATGACACATCATGTTATTCAAACCAATTCAAGTGGTTCAGCTCACTCTTCAATAACATGTAATATTCTTTGATGATCATCACTATCTAGTCTCCACTTACAATGTCCACATGCACATGGAACTGGATGAAGGGATAGGGAAATATCAACTACTAGGTGGCTATATTGATATTCTTTGTTCTCAAGTTGATAATCAATAAAATGAATCCCATGTTGAACAATTTTGACTTGTTTTAGATATGTCCCTTGCACTACAACTAAACCTGTGCGAACCAACATTCAAAAGTAAGACATAACATTTACAAGGTCAATATGAGTAACAAATTAAAAATATATAAATTCAATAGATAAATCTTGCAAGAGCATCTATTTATTTTTTCAAGCATGTGGGGAATGACATTCCATCACTTGTTTCTGATTCTACTAGCTTCTGCCTCTCTCCTGTGCAATGCAATAGATAGTAACTAACACCTTTTATGTTTCTAGGCTCTACTATGACTACAAAAACATCTCTTGCACCAAATTTACATGGAAAATTTGTAAAAAAAAAAGGATTTCCACTATCATTTAAGCATATATAAATTTACTTAAAATAAGTAGCAAAAATTTATTAAATGGTTAAGTTACAAATTTACACAAGCTCGTACATGTACGATATAAATATATACACATACATACCCTTTTTAATCAGTCCTAAAATATGGTCATAATCAATTGAAATCAAAGGAATGTCTTCAAACAATCCATCTTCATCTTCATTATATGTGTCACTAACATCTCATGGCACCAAATTCCATCCACTGACATATCCTTGTTGTTGATTGTTGCATTCATCATAGTTTTCTAAAATGTAGTCATAACAAAAACATGAGTAATCCCTAGTCTGCAATGTCCATGGGAAACTATTTGTACTCATCACAGAATGCAAATATCTTGTTTTCTCTACCTTATTGCATCCATGCATTGATCTTCTATCCACACCTACAAAAATTACTTTTGCATTAAAAAATCATAATTTAATATAAACATATTCAAACTAAAATAAATAAACATGAATGTACATATATATGTATATTTAAAGATTAAAATATAATAAAAAACATACCTGATATCTCCCAAAACACTCTATGTGGAATGTATTTTTTGTTTGTTGAAGATGTGCCGACCTCATTTGATGAAATTTTTTTTTTGACACCATTCAACAACATCATGTGCATCTTATATGTGATCTCCTTCATAATTCAATTGATGCTTTCTTAGAGCACATTTGATGCAAGCTCCTGCACCATCATGTTCACCCTTTCCATGCCTACTCTCAAAGAAGCTCCAAACATGTGGTATGTTGTCATTTCGATGATATCTACATAGTGCATAAAATGGCCTTGAAGATTTAAATTTTGAAGAACATCCATTTGACCATACAAAATGCTTTTCAATTTTGACACCCTTGATTGCCAAATATTCAAAACAAATCTTGAAGCAATGTTGTACAAATAGTGTGTGATGCTCGTTGTCATCACTAATATAGAAGTGATATTATTTCTTAATGACTCATTCCTCATATGTATTGTCAACACCATCCAAATCCATTTGTGCATGTCGATATCGACACATGCACCATAATAGTGATCTTCTCTGGAAAATAATATTGTAATTGAATCTCTTTTTGATGTACAAAAGAGTAACTCTTTGCAAAGTCAACTATTGATAATACTAATCCAAGTGGGAATGTATCTCTTAATGTTAGAAATTAGTGTGCTTTCCACTTAGAAAAGAAAGCATGTTGTATGTATGGTTGTATCAATTTAGAGAAATTTTCCATAAATGTTCCAATAGGTATCTCCTCTTCTACATAATCTAACCTTGTTGATTCTTTGCCACTTTTGGTATGAAACTTGATATACGTGTAACTCTTGCAATTTACTAGCTTTTTTAGGTCGGTATCTTCATCTCTCAAAGGAATTTTATCAAAATTTCCACATGTTTCATAGTGTCCTTGTATGCAACTTATTTAATTGGTTGCATTATCATCATCTGATTTATCACATAGGATGGATGCTATGAAATGACTTGCTTGTCTAGGAGGTGCATTCTAAATACCATCACTTTCTTCTGTAATATTTCAGAACACCTGATAGTAGAGATCAAATTCAATATGATAATGACAACAAGTTTCAAAAACCTTTTTTTTCTTCACATAGTATGGCTTTAACCTTACAAACATTGTTTTCCCAATCTTTATATGTGGATTTGAATTACAAAACATCACATACATCTCATGTTGTGTTATGTCTAGCCATGTTTTTATATGTAATTCATTATTATTGGGCCCAATCCTATGTCCGATAACATCTCTACTATTTGATGAAGAATGGGTATGATCATTCCAAAAGGTTGAGATGAAGTTCCTAAAAACATCTTGAATCCTATCAGATCGAGGATCTCTACACATAATTGCTCAATTTACTTCTGAGGTACTATCATCAAGAATATTTCTCCTTTTGACATATTGTGTCAATGTCTTTCTGCTAAAACCAATCTCGGTTGAAAGTGAAGAGATTTGTCTTTTTTTGGCCATTTTTTTACTTAAAATTTATATCAACATGACTCTTCTTGAAATTTTTGTATCTACTGATTGAGACTATTTCCCAATGGAACCTGTTATGCCTTGCATAACCACCCCATTTTGTTTTGGAGAAAAATTGGTCCCCCTTGTTTTTTTTTTGTTTTTGATGTTCTGTTTGGGTTGCTCATTTATCTCCTAAGTCCTTGTTTCTTTTGGTCTGGCGGAATCAGAATTGGAATGAAAATTGCACTTAGAAATTTTGTAAGGTTCCAAGTCTAGATTCGGTCCCAGTTTTGGCCCCACCCTTGTTTTGTGTTCTTTTAATTGTCTGTTGGTTGGTCTTGTGCTCTTGGGTCTGTTTCTCCCTTGGGTTATTTCTCATTTCCTTGTGTTTTGTTTTTGCTCTGGCAGAAGCAGAACTAGAGACGAAACCAAACTTGGAACTTTGTAAAAGTTTCAAATTTTGTTTCCATTCTGATCTCGCTCCCACTTGCTTGCTTTTTGTTTTGGTCTTCATTGTTCCTTGGTCGAGCCCGATTTTTGTTCTAGTCCTGCTTCCCAACATTCATGTGTCCTTGTCTCGGTGTTTTTTCCATTTGTTAGGATTGGATCCAGGTTCATAACCAGACTCAAAACTTTGTAAAAGTTTTGGGTCCACTTTTGGTTCCAGCTCCACCCCATTTTCCCTTTGTTGGTTGTCCCTTTTGCACGACTGGAACTGGGTTGGGCGTTTGATAAGAGACTTGGTAAAGGTTTCTTGTTCGATTCCAGATCAGGGTCTACGTCCACCCTGCCTTTAATTTCCACACTGGTTGATTACTCTTTTTATGTTATTTGCTCTGCCCCTAACCAACCACATTTATTACATTAATTGTAGCCTTCTCACACACACAAAATGATTTTAAAACCTTAATTGAGGTTAACTGGCTCATTATATTTGTTATCTACATTTTTTAGTGAACCAGAGCCGACATGACTTCAAGAGGAGCATGATTTGATTGCAGAGACACGTTGGTGAGTAGATTCTTATCAAATCTCAACCTTTCCTTGTTGGCATTTCAAGGTAGGGTCTTTTCCCATTCTTTTCCCATTTGTATTTGTTTTTTTGTGTTTTTTTTAGTGTTCTTCATGTTCTTGCGTGCTCATGAGACCTTTCCTATGAATCTTCACTCATTCCTTTGTGTCTTTTTGGTTTTGTTTTTTTGTACCTTTTCTTTTTCGTTTTTTCCTTTTTTGTCTTTCCGTTTGTTTCTTTTTCCATTCTGTCGTGCCCTAGTTTTAAATTAGGGTTCCATTTGATGGGGTACTCTATGCTTTAAATGTGTTAGGATCTATTTAGTAACCCCTTTTGATCTTATTCCTGTGTTGATTCAGTAATTTTCATGTTGGGTTCTTGATGCCCTAAATATCTGAGTCAATGTGTCATGCAAACTAGGGTTTGTGCAATGACCTATACAATATACAACCCTTAGAGTTAAATTTTGTCTTTATTCTGTTAATGGGTTAGGTTAAGTCCCTTTTTCTAAATTTCCCTTATGATCCCTTGTGACCCAAGTCCAAAATCTCATGTGACCATGCTATTAAGAAACTACTTTGTTTTGAATGGTAAATTGTCAGAAGCGAACTTAGGAATGAAATCATTCCATGAGTATTTGCATTGGGGTTCATTCCCAAAATGATCCTATTTTTTATGACCGTTGACTTTGATCTTCATCCTTTCCCTTTGGAAAAAGTGGAACTGGAGTGGAGGTTGAACTTGGAACTATTGATTGGTTTCAAGTCCAGTTTCCCTTCTGATCACGGTTCTAGTCTTGTTCCAATTCTGGTCCCAATCCCAGTTTATGTTGAAATTGTTAACCGTTCCTGATTCTTCTTTTATTTTGTTTCCAGTGAATATGAAATTTGGCTAAGTATGGAAAGTTTTCCTAAGGAAGTAGAGAGTGGTATTGGATGATGTATGGATTTTCATGCTTTTTCTCATCTAATCCATGGTTTTATTATAGAAATAGAAGATTTCTAGAACATCAGAGGAGGTTTCTCCAAGGATCCAACCTATAGAGACTTCAAAACAAGGATCCAAGCCTAAGAAGATCAAGGTGGAATAGCTCTCATATACTTTGAGGTATAAGCATCAAAGTCCTACCATTATAGCTAGCAAGGCGGAATTGAATTGGGTAGACATTATAGATACAAACTTGAGCTCATTCAACTATGAAGAGTTGTATGAAGAAATATTCAGTGAAGATGTAATGGGGAGAACTCAAAGAATTGTTCAATCTAGTTTGGCACACATTTCCCTCTTTCCTCTATCTATCCAATGTCCAAAGTTAATACTCACTGCAGTTGGAGCCTATAATCCTACTACCAGGCAATGTGTGGACTTGCAAGGGAACATTATTATTGACATTACACCATAGATGATAAGGTCCATGTTCAATGCACCTACTCCACAGAACCCCAGGTAGCTCAATGAGGCTAAATTCCTGCAACTCTATAGCAACAAGAAGGAGACTAGCCGGACTCACATGAACAAGAACTAGATGATGGTTGAAAATAAGTCCCTAGAGAAGCTTCCTAATTAGCCTAAAAGATCATATTTATACAAGGAGATTGGAGATATAATTATGATACTCTCCAAAGTGTTTGGGAAGAGAGATTCCTCTCAGTTCAAGGAATGGATGTTTCCATTCATCCATAGCATCCTAGATGGAAGGAAGCAATTTGATTGGCCTATGATTGTATTAGAATGCATACATAACCAGATGCTTAGAGTGAGAAACACCAAGAGTTTCTTTATGACCTTATGTGATATATGTAGCTAGAAGGAGGGGCATTTTTCCTCGATTGAATGCAATTGGCATATTGGGAGAAGCCCAAGGACAGAAAAGAGTGTGGAATCACTATGATCAGCTTACCTTGTACACTTCTGAGTCACACTATAGAAGGGTTAATGATGCATTTTTGTATGTTATCAGTAACCAGCTCACAAGAGATGCAGGTTACAAATTGTGCAGAGATGCTATGGTGATTATTGAAGAGTGGGGACATTGTTGTATCCAATACCCCAGGTTCACTTATTTCAGGTTGGCTGGTTTTGATGGCCACCCTCATCTACTCCCTAGGTTTTGCAACAATATAATTGTCTTGATGGAATTCATCTATGAGGCTATAGTAGTTAATCCTAAGTTTTCCAATAAGCACAAGACTAGCTGCCACAAATTCACCATGAAGTTGGCTGAGCATAGTTGTACACACAATGTGGCAGCCAAGATAATCTGTGATGAGTTAATCCACTTGAATTTGGGTTTACACACCTCTAGGAAGAATTTTGATCCGTAACACAAGATGTAGGCCTTACTTCCTATAATTTTTTATAAACACTTCAATCTACTGGAAGACTTTTGGATGGATTTACAAGATGACTATGATTTGAGAAGAAGAAACTATGAAAGATTTCCCATCCCACTCATGGTTGAGTATGGGGTAAAGGAGGAAATTCCTGACACATTGTTAGATGATGGGGTAACCTTGGATCCCCAATATGATGCTGAAAATATAAGGACAAAGGACTTAGATCCAGAAGATTGGAATGAAAAGGAGTCCATTGATATGAAGCAGATTGCAAGGCTGGTATTGGATAGGAGCATCCAATGGGTGTTTATGAAAATCAAGGAGCTAGAGGCTCAAACCTCTAAAAAGAGAAAGGTTGCAGGCACCACCCAAGGGTACAAGAGAACAAAATAAGAATGGATCCTAGGGAGCCCTTAGAGTTTTTCCCTCCCAATTCTAGAGAAGAGATTGAACTTGTAATTCCTGCTCAAGATCTTCTTAAAGCACATCTAGAAGAGGCCATAATAGAACCTGGTGTTTCAACAATTGCTGAAGGTGAAACATCAACTCAACCTCCTTTTGCAAAGCAGCCAAGTGGGGAAATGCCTATGGGAACCCTTAACAAGGAAGCTAAATCCTTGAAAGAGAAGGAGCAAAAAATTTAGATTCATGACATTGAAACAGATTCTAATGCTACCCCATCTGATAAGGAGACTCATGTGGTTGCATCTATTGATGAAACTGACGATGCAGGAACTGAGCATTTTTTGATAGAGGAGGATCAATGGAAGTTTTTTGAGGATGCTAAGAGAGAAGTAGATTGCAAGGAACAAGTTGAGGTACTTGCCAAAAAGAAGGATATTGATGCCAAGGCACAAGCTGATGCATTAATTAAACAACAAGAATTGCAGGAAAAATCCAAGGCTGGTGAACTAGCTAAGCAACAACAACAAAGAGAGAAGGAACTCAAAACTAAAGAGGAGAAAGATAAATTGGCAATGTTGCAGAAGATCCATGATCTTGAGGAGGAGAAATCTAGACAAAGGAGAGAGAGAGAGAGGCCCTTAACACTAAATTCAAGGCTAATGAGGAAGCCCATAGAAGAAAGGAAGAGGAAGAACACCTACAAAGAGAAAAGGAGGTTGAAGAACTTTCTCTATATGAACAAAAGTCTATAGTGTCATGGTGCAAGGTCAAGGAGCTTGAAAAATAAAGAGACCAAATGTATAAGGAGTAGAAGGACAAAAAATAAGTTGAGAGACTTGCACAAGAAGTTGCATAAAGAGAAAAATATAATGTGTGAGAGGTTTATTCTCAACCTAGGACCACCATATTACAACCTCTTTCTTCTTCCACTGCTGCCTCTTCTTCAACACAAGTAGTCACTACTCCTATTGCTCCAACATGGTTAAGGCTTGATCTTGAGAGAAAGAAAATAGTTCAACCTCAGCCTTTGAAATGGGATGAGATGATAAAGGAAATCGAGAAGGAAAGACCTAAGAAAAAGGCTAGAGTTGTTCATTCCACTAGGCTCATAGATGCAAAAGAGATTTTTCCTTAATGTGCAATTTCAATGATGGATAAAGACAAACAAGACATGAAAATAACTGATTACCAATTGGCCACTTTCAATTTGGGGAGACCTACAAGGAACCAAAAGATGAATCTCATTGATATTGTACCATCCTCAAACAAATCTAGAATGATCAAAGATAAGCAAAGGAAGGATGAAATTAAGGCTCAATTGGATCAGTTACACAAATTCTTGAAGGATGTATCCACTCTGGTTTCTCAACAAGCTACTGCTACAAAGACCCTAATCCTACTAAGTAAGAAAGAATTTGATGACTTAGTACAAATGAGGAGTAAGGTGGGGATACTTGATAGGTGAATTCATAGGCTCAATCAGGAGGTTGGTGAAGTGTTGGCTAATGGTTTTAAAGTTCATGAATGTGCACTTGAGTAGGTTGAAGAGATGAATCAACATGTTGAGGTCCTAGAGAAAAAAGATGAAGAGTATAGAGAACATGTCAAGAAACTAAAGGACATCAACAAGGTGCCCAAGCCAACTCTCCTAGAGCAATCAATCCTCGATGAGGATAATGCATATTTTATTGAGAAGACATTGAGCATAATCCAGTTTAGATCCAAATTCATCTATGAGCATAAAAATGAAGTTCAGGAGGCCAGTAAGGACTTGAATGAACAAATTGATGAATTGGAGGTGGTGGTTGCTATTTTTCTCAATGTAGATATCCCGGTCAAAGAAGGTATTCCTTTGGATAAGTTGAAGGAGAAATGGAGTAGCAGATTTGAGGAAGTGATGGAAAAAGAAGATGATGGAGAAAACTTGTTATTAGATAGACTCATAGACATCAAGGATGAGGTAAAAGCTACTAGGAGGGAATTAATGAAATTGAAAGATATGCAAGAATTTTCCTTAGCATAGTTGAAGAGAATTAAATTTGAGGATAATTGGGTAGATGGACCTGATCTAGAAATTCTTCAACAAGTATTCTCCAGTTATGATGAGTATATCCTTTCCCAAGCAATGCAAGAATGAGCTGGCAATAGAACATTTTCTTCTTGATGGATAACTCCCTCTTCTCTCCTATTTTGCAAGGTTTTGACATGAATTAAAAAAATCTCTCATCCACCAGTTCTACCTTCTTCCTTTGGAATCATATTTTGCACAACAAGGCAATCAACCCTTGAAATGAAAATCAACTAGTCTAGTTTCTTCATGCAATTTTGGTTCCTTGATTAGTGGATCTCAATTTCTGATTCAGAGAAATTTATGCATGAAATGCCTATATGTAATTTTGGGCAAAATTTTGTAAAGGTCAACTGATTGAAGAAGGATTAGCCACCTGATAAGATAGCAGATAGTGATTAGTCTTAGGATTTCATAAGTGTTAGCAAGATACGTTGAAATTTTTGTTGAACTTGGATACTTTTTACAGTTTTATACAGTTACATGATATTGTTAAGTTTGGACCTCTTTGATAATGTTAATGAATCATAATCATATGTATGCCAATGAGTTGTTGTGCCTAAATTTTTTCTATTTTATGCAAATCAATAGGGGAAACTGGATTTAAGATTATTTCATTGAATTATTCATGAATGGAATCAATTTTATGTCTATTTGATCTAATTTTAGCAATGAGTGAGGATTTGTTTCAATCTTGAAGTGAAGTTTTGGTGAATGGTTATGATTGTTGAATTAGCACTATGAATGTATGCAATGGTTTCAGTTATGCTATGGATTGCATCATGTTATGGTTTTGATTAGTTGAAGAAACACTCTTTGTTAAGGTACATGTCTAGATGTGAAGAATTTTTATTCATATTTTATTGTTCTGAAGCCCTGATCTATCTTTTTTCTATTTATTTATACCCCCTAATATAGGTTAATTGATCTAATGCAGTTTGTATCTGTCAATACTAGCAATGCCCCTTAAATATTATAGTTACATTGGCCATTGAGTAACATTAGCACAGTTGAGAATGAACTACTAGGACCTTGGGAGATAGATTACTTTATGTTATCTTTCTTTTTCAGGAGAAATAGGATAGATATACTATGTTTAATGTTGTTGAGTTGTTTTTACCGTCAATAGATCTAGTGCTAGAAGGAGGGCCTGAGGAACAAACTAGCTCGAATTAGGTCTTTCTCACCATAAAGGTTTGAAAGAGTTCTTAGATCTTCTCATACTCCACAACCATTGGTTGAACTCCAAACCCCTCTCAAATACAGACCCCAAGCCTGCAGGGTTTTGGTCCCACCATTGTCACCACCACTTACTCCACCTGACTTTCCACCAAATCTACCCATTCTAAAACTAGCTCAACCAATCCCACCACCACCCATGGCTTTCTTCATGAATAACCCCTCTCCAATAGGTACTATCCTTGGGGTATACATGATCTACCAAAGAATTCAGAGAGATTTTGTCCCAAATATATGCATCAAGAATCAAGGAGTGTTGAAGCGCACATATAGGCATTTAAGGATTCCTATACTCATGCTCAAGTAGCCCACGATGATGTTTTGTGTAGGTTATTCCCCTACTCTTTGGGTGACATGGCATACAACTGGTATTTGAATTCACCACAAGGATCTATTTTGAGTTGGATAGACTTAGGAAATGTGTTTATTAATCAGTTTCGAGTCTATATAGACCTTGCCATTTTGTATCACCAATTTTCTACCATAAGAAAGGAACCCCATGAACCATTTCCATTATTCAACACAATATTTTAGATAATGTACTAAAGGCTACAAGATCCTTACTTGGTTACCAAAAATATTGCCATTTTGGCATATTTAAGGGTCATAGATCCATTGATTGGCCTCTTTTTGTAGAGGATGTATGATGTTGCTGACATTAATTCTTCGTCTAAAGTTTATCACCTGGCCATCAAATTGCAATATTAGATCAGCTTACAATCAGGGAGTGTAGGAGGAGTTCTTCCTCCCATAGGATATCAAATTCCTAATCCAACTCCTTTATTTAATATGTTCCCAGGGATCTTTTATTCCCAATACAAACCTATGTCTAAGTTACAAGCCTCGCCTGCCGTACCATTCTTCACTAATGGTGCCCAGGACTCCTCTCAGAAATCACAAAACTACCATAATCAAGATGGAGGGTCAAATATTTTTAATCAACCATCTATTGTGAAGACTATAGAAAGTAAAAAAACTATTCAATTGACTAATGAAATGGAAACTCTCAAGAAGACTCTATCTCAAATGTCTAATGATATGGCCCAACTTAGATAGAACCCCCCTCAGAACAAAACCAAAGTTACCAAAATTAGGGAGGGTATTCTAATCAGGATCATTACTCCAACCAAAACTCCAATCAGAATTAGAACACCAATCAAAATTAGAGGAACTTCCAAAGCCAAAATTCCCCTAACCAAAATTACCAAAATTAGAATAGGGGATATAACCAAAGTTCTAACAACAATAGAAAATGGAATACTAGACCAAATAATGGGGGAGTTTCCCATAATTATCAGGCGGGTGATGAAAATCCACACACTACAAATGTGGAAGATCTTAATTTTATGATGAATTGGTGTAGGCTACAAGACACTGTAGCTCATTTTGAGGTGAACTGTCTAGAAATGGAGAAGATGGTCAAGATAGCACATGATAATGCTCCATTACAAGGTGATCCCAACAAGTCTAGTGGATCCACAGATACTATCATGGCTTATGAGCTCTTTGATGGAGAATCTACATTCCCCAACTAGGAAGAGAATGAACCAATGGAAGACGTATACGATGCCTAGGCCTTCCAATCCAAGGGAGGTCATTTCCTCTGGAATTAAAATAAAGGGCCTTTCATCACATCTACCTCTCCTAACAACATGGTCCCACCTAATTAGAATGTAGATAACAACCCACCACCACCAAAGGGGCCATATGAATCTCAGAATAAAGGTAACCCACCTACTTTTCCTAAGTATTAGGTAAAGAATGATTCAGAGTTTGATTTCATTGCAGAGATGCAGAAGCAAAAGAATTCATTGTCATTCTTTGAAATTATGAAGTGGTTCCCTACCCAATGAGAAATTGTGTTGAGGTCCCTGGAGGAGTCAGATCATTCAAAAGTAAAATATAAGGCGACTCTAAGAAACAAGATGAATGCAGCCCTCTATAAAGGTAAGATGGGCACCCCACCTTTCCTTTTAAGTTTAAGAATTTTTGGAAAGAATCTATACAACTATCTATTGGATTCTAGAGCATCAAGTAACATCATTCCATTCTCAATTTATAGGCAGTTAGGTTTGAGTCCACTTTAGACTAACAAAAAGGTGATTCAGTTGGATAAAATTGAAGTCAATGTGGTAGGAGAACTGAAAAATATTTATGTATAGGTTGCATCTGACCCAAGGATCCAAACTTACATGGATATCCAAGTGGTTGATATCCCAAAAACATATGGTATGCTTCTAAGCCGAGACCTAATGAAAATCATTGGGGGATATTTGTCCTTGGACTTATCACATATGTGGCTTCCCTAGAAAGGGATAGCATCACAAATCAAGATTAAGAGTGAGCCTAGGCTCAAACACATGATCACTAAATATGATTCTCCTAATGAAGTAGCTTACTTCGAAACTGAGATAGGAGTTTACAAGAGGGGGGAGATCATGACTTTCTCAATGCTCAATTTTGATGATACATTGCCTTTAGAAAATAGTGACCCAATGACTATTATTAACTAGCAAGTTCTAATATAAAAATTGCAACAAGATAGGCTAGTCTTGGGAGATGATGCGGATCTATGGATTTTATTGCTTCCTAATTGGTGTAGGATTCATTATCAGAATCATTATGAGTTGACATGTCAACCTTGTGTAGATATCTTAAACCATGTCTGTTAGGTTGAGGAAACTTGTAAATGCCAACCTCAAGTACCCACCAATCAATTTGCATTTGAAGCTAGGGATGCCACCATCCTGACAAGAACTAACCCCACATCAAAGCAAGGTCCTTCTCACCTTGAGTAAACCCAAGTTTTATACTTTGACCTCCAAATAAATATTGAGGAATCTCAATATTTTTCTGACACACCTACCCTGGATACCCTTCCAATGCCTAAGGCATTGATGAAAAATGTACTAAATTGTGATCTGATCCAAGAAAAGGTTCAGGAAGTAGTTCCTAAATAGGTTTTGAATATAGGAGAATCTTCTAATAAACCTTTTTCATAGCTACCTTTAAATATTGATGGCTAGCACCAATCTAAGCCACCACACACTTCTAGCAAGCCATCACCTATAATCCCAAATAAGAAATAAATCCTAGCTCTAGACCAACTATGGAGTCTTAAATTTGATGGCTCTAAGTCTAAATCAGGAAGTGGAGTGGAAATTGAATTAACCAACTCGAAAGGGAAGACGTACTTTGCATCTTACAGGTTGTAGTTTGGCTTCACAAACAACATGGTAGAATATGAAGAACTTGCTCGAGGACTGATGTTTTCTCATTAGAAGAAGGTCACATCTCTCATGGTTATGGGAGATTCTAAAGTTATTGTTAAGTAAGTTCGTAGTCAATACACCTATCACAACAAAATATTGGCTACATACTGGAACAAAGTTTGGAATTTGATTGAGGATTTCAACGCTTTTGGAGTCACTTTTATTCCTAGAAAAGACAATCAGATTACAGATGCCCTTGTCATTACTGCTAGCACTTTGGAGCCTATGCAAGACTCCAAGTTGAAAATATTTTTAGTTGAATTAGTCTCGATCCCAACCATCTCGGATAATGTTCATAATTTTCAGTTCTTCGATGATGATCAACATATACTTGCTTTCCTGACAAGTTATGATGTTTTCGAGGGACAAATAATTGATGAATCAGAAATTGATCAGGGGGATTGGGATCTTGAGAATTTTTATACAGAAGGAATACTCAACTTGAAAAGTAGCAGCATTCCCAAGGGGATGGTAGCTTTGGAAAGAATATTTAACTCTGACCCTCGGGCTCATGAAAGGGTGGCAACAGAAAGTGATGGAGGGAAGTATGAATCTATCAATTTGGTCGATTCAAGTCTAGAAAGGAATGTATATATAGGCAAAATCTGCCCTAAGGAAATCAGAGATAAAATAATTAAGGTGTTGAAAGAAGATATTTTAGTGATTGCTTGGGGATATGAGGATTTGAGGACCTTTGATACTTCAGTCATCACACATACCATACCTTTGAAGCTAGAGGAAAATCCCTTTCATCAAAAGTAGTGCCTAATGAATGCTTTGATTGAGCCGTTAATTCAAAAGGAAGTGCAAAAGCTATTGTCTGCAAGGATAATCTTCCCAGTACAACATTCCACCTGGGTTTCTAACTTGGTTCCTGTGCACAAGAAAAATGGTGAGATCAAATTGTGTCTTGATTTCAGGAATCTAAATAAGGCCTCTAAGAAGGATAATTATCCACTTCCTTCTCTTGATGAGGTATTGCAAACTGTTAATGGATCCCAGATGATGTCATTTTTGGATGGCTATTTTGGATATAATTAAGTGCTTGTCATTCATGACAACATAATGAAAACTACCCTCACTACCAAGTGGGGGAAATTTTCCTATCGGAGGATGTTGTTCGGCCTTATCAATGTTGGAGCTACCTTTCAGCGTGTAATGGACGTGGCATTCAAAGATTTAATAGGTAAGTGTATCATTATTTATGTGGATGACTAAACTATCTTCTCTAAGAATAGAAAAGGACCATGCTGCAGATTTAGCAAAATTCCTTAAAAGATGTATAAGCTATGGTGTGTCTTTGAATCCCGAAAAGTGTGTGTTTGGAGTTTTTGAAGGGAAAATCTTAGACCATGTAATATCAAAAAAGGGGATATCCATAGACCTTGATAGGGTTGAGGCTATCTTAAAATTGACAATTCTAGGGAGTAAGAAGGAAATGAGATATTTCTTCGAAAGGATCAATTTTTTGAGGAAATTTATAACTCAGTTTGTAGAGATTGTCAAACTTCTTAATGAAATGATGAGAAAAGATGAAAAAATAGAATGGAGTAATGAGGCTAAATCTATTTTTTTGTAGATTAAACAGTCAATTTCTAACTCACCAATCTTGACTAGCCCAGATTATTTAAAGCCCTTTTACATCTATTCTTTAGCATTCGACCATTCATGTGTGGCTATTTTGAAACAACAAAGAGGCGAGGGAGATGAAAGGCCTACTGCTTTCATGAGTTCCCCATTTAAAAATGCAGAAGTTAGATATCCACCCCTTGAAAAGTAGGCCTTCGCACTAGTGTGAGTAGTAAAAAAGTTCAGGCACTACATCCTACGGAGTCAGGTTATTGCCATAGTTCTTGATCCTGTTGTGAAGTCTCTCCTCATCCATAGTGAATTAGGGGAGAGAAGAGGAAAATGGATGGCCATTTTACAAGAGTTTGATCTAGAAATACATCTAGTGAAGCTCATTCGAGGATAGGGCTTATCTAAAGCAATGACATATGTTGATAAGAATATCGCTTGCCAACAATACACCATGTGGTCATTCACAAAGGATCCTTGGTATACAGATATGATCTTCTCCCTCCTTAATAATAGATGCCCAGAGGGGATGAATGATACTCAAAGGAGAGAATTGAGGATGAAGATTTCACATTACATGTTGAAGGGGGCATCCTTATACAGAAGAAATTTTGAAGGAGTTTACCTGTGTTGTTTGGATCAGTAAGAAGCAAAGCATACTATTGCTGAGTTTCATGGTAGACATGACACAGGGCATGGATTTTTTGATTCCTTGGCACATAAAATTCTTAGATTAGGCTACTATTTTCCCCATGTGTTCTGAGATGCACACCAACACGTCAAGACATGCCACACATGCCAGATTGATCTACATTCAGGGAACGTAATCCAATGATGCCTTTACAACCGGTGTATGAGGTAAGACAATTTTCCTAATGGGCACTGGATTTTGTAGGGGTTATTAATCCAAACTCATCTATAGGTCATAAATTCATCTTGAAAACAACTGACTACTAAACACACTGGACCAAGGCTCAGCCCTGTAAAAATAGCACCATGGATGTGGTCATCATATTTCTTAATGATAGCATCATAACCAGGTTTGGAGTACCATTTTCCCTAGTATGTGATAATGTCCCTTCTTTCTCTTCTATTGAGTTCATTCAATGGGCCTATGAATATAAAATTATCTTAAATTAATCATCTAATTACTACCCTAAGGGAAATGGAGTAGTTGATTCTACTAACAAGAACCTATTGGAAGTAATTAAAAAGTTACTAGAAAATAACCCTAGGGATTGGCATACCCAACTGAGATTTTCCTTATGGGAAGATCAAACTCATATTAAAGCTGCCCTAGGGAATTCACCATTTAAGTTAGTCTACAACCAAGAGTCAATCTTCCCAATACATTTATAGATACCTGTCCTCAGATTAATGCAAGAATTTTATTCAAAGGATGATCAGATAAAGGTTAGGCTAACTAATCTATTAAACATGGAAGAATAAAGAGACATTGCTTTACAACAGTTCTCTACACATCAAGTTGTCATCAAACGTTGGCTTGACAAGAGTGCCAAGATAAAGGATTTTAGGATATTAGATCTTGTGTTGTTATGGGATAAAGCTAAAGAGAAAAAGGGAGACCACAAGAAGTTTGACAGACTTTGGTTGGGTCTGTATCAGATAACTAAGATCCTGGGTGAGAATTCTTTTTGTTTGAGCACCCTAACAGGAGAACCTATTCCATTGCCTATCAATGGTTAGTTTCTCAAGCACTACTTTGGCCCATGAAGGTCTGATTTTCTACTTGGTTGTATATATGTAATTAATTGTTCCTTTGTTTGGTTTATTGTTTGTTTGTTTGTTTTTTTTCCTTTTGTTTTCTTTTTGTTGTTTTTTTTTGTTTTGTCTTGGTTTTTGGGGACCTTCATTTTATTCCATTTTAAAATGAAGGGGTTGTTATTCAAAGTATTCTATAGGAACTAGGAGAGAAATTGATTTAGGTATTTTCAGGTATATCTATTGAAAAATTTCATTCTAAACTTGTGTCTTATGATTATTTTAACAATGGTTTGAAAAGTTATTAAGAATAAGGTATATTGTAAACAATCTCATGAACCATGATTGAAATATGTCACAAAATAGATAAAATTTTTGACTATATGAAATACCTATTTATCTCAGAGTGGTTGTATCTTTGATTCAACTAAAAAATCTGATTCCCAACACTGTCATAAGGTCCACTATAGTTCTCAACCCACATTTTAGATCAATTATATCTGAGTATTGAGAAAATTTAATAAAGAATTCCTACAAGTGAAGCCTATAAAAGAAAGAGAAAAAAGAACCATTGAAAGAAGGAAAAATCAATATCAAATGGATGATTCAAGTATCTCTATCAGGGCTATGGACACCTATTTGGAAGTAGAGCAATGCTTTGAGAGAATTAGAGGTATCTTCGTCGGGGCTATGAACGCCTAGCTGGCAGCGGAGTAATGCCCAGGATTTTATTGCACAACAATTAAAGGACTCAACCTATGTAGCTTGAATCTTAGGTATAGTTGTTTAGGGGTGAGGAATTTTCTTATGAAGAAAGATGCACCATATATGCACACACTCATACTCAAAGTTTTTCATGTTGATATATATCTGAGATTCTAGCTCAACCTTACTCAATATATCTGATCCTACTTGAGTTAGCTTGATTCATAAAACAAAGGTTTTGGGTGATTGAATTCTTCAATATCTTGAAAATGGGTAAACCATTTTCCCAGCCCAGTCACCATTTGTTATGCCTTGCATAACCACCCTATTTTGTTTTGGAACAAAATGGGTCCCCATTGTTTTTGTTTTGTCTTTGATGTTTTGTTTGGGTTTTAGGAGTTTTTCATTTATCTACTAAGTGCTTGTTTCTTTTGGTCTAGCGGAATCGAAGTCAAAATGCAAACTAGACTTAGAAATTTTGTAAGCTTCCAAGTCTGGATTCGGTCCTAGTTCTGGCCCCGCCCTTGTTTTGTGTTCTTTTCATTGTCTATTGGTTGGTCTTGTGCTCTTGGGTCCATTTCTCCCTTGGGTTGTTTCTCATTTCCTTTTGTTTTATTTTTTCTTTGGCGGAAGTGGAACCAGAGATGAAACCAAACTTGGAACTTTGTAAAAGGTTTGAATTATGTTTTTGTTCTGATCCCACTCCCGCTCACTTGTTTTGTGTTTTGGTCTTTGTTGTTCCTTAGTCGGGCCCGATTTTGGTTTCGGTCTCGCTTCTTGTCATTCTTGTGTCCTTGTCTTAGTGTTTTGTCCCTTTGTCAAGATTAGATCCGGGATCATAACCGAACTCAGCACTTTGTAAAAGTTCTAGGTTAGGTTTTGGTTTTGAATGCACCCCATTTTCCCTTTGTTATCTGTCCCTTTTGCGGGACCAGAACCAGGTTGGGAGCTTAATAAGAGACTTGGTAAAGGTTTATTTTTCTATTTTGTATCTAGGTCCACATCTTCCCTACCTTTAATTTCCACATTGGTTGATTACTCTTTTTACGTTTTTTGCTCTACCCATGATTGACCGCATTTATTGCATTAATTGCAACCTTCTCACATGCGCAAAATGATTTTAAAACCTCAATTGAGGTTAAGTGGCTCATTATCTTTGTTATCTAAGTTGTTTTATTGAGCTAGAGCTAGGATAAATTTGAGAGGAGCAAAATTTTATTGCGGAGGTGCGCTGGTGAGTAAATTCTTATCAAGTCTCAACCTTTCCTTGTTGGTGTTTCGAGGTAGGGTCTTTTCCCATTCTTTTCCCATTTTTGTTTGTCATTCTATATTCATTTTTTTGTTCGTTGTGTTCTTGTGCATTCACAGGACCTTTCGTGTGAATCTTTGCTCGTTCCTTTGTGTCTTTTTGGTTTCCTTTTTTTTATCCCTTTTGTTTTCTATTTTTTCCTTTTTTTCCTTTTTGTTTGTTTCTTTTTTCGTTCTACTATCATTTTTGTGGTAGGTTCGTTTAGTCGTGCCCTAGTTTCTAACTAGGGTTCTATTTGATGGGATCCTCTATGCTTTAAATTCATTAGGATTTATTTTGTGACCCCTTTGATCTTATTCCTATGTTGATTTAGTGATTTTCATGTCGGGTTCTTGATGCCCTAAATATTTGAGTCGATGCATCATGCAAACTAGGGTTTGTGTAACGACCTTTACAATATCTAACCCTTAGAGTTAAATTTGGTCTTTATTCTGTTAATGGGTGAGGTTAAGCCCCTTTGTCTGAAGTTCCCTTTTGATCCCATGTGAACCAAGTCCAAAAGCTCATGTGACCACGCTATTAAGAAATTGCTTCATTTTGAATGGTAAACTAGTGGAAGCAGACTCGAGAACGAAATCATCCCATGAGTATTTGCATTAGGGTTCATTCCCAAAATGATCCCACTTCTGATGACTATTGAATTTGATCTTCATCCTTGCCCTTTGGTGGAAGCAGAACCAGAGTGGAGGTCAAACTTGGAAATATTGATTGGTTTCAAGTCCAGTTTCCCTTTTGATCTTGGTTCTAGTCTTGTTCTAGTTCTGGTCCTGATCTTGGTTTGTGTTGAAATTTTTTCTCGTTCCTAATTCTTCTTTGATTCTACTTCCTATGAATATGAAATTTGGCTAAGTATGGAAAGTTTTCCTAAGGAAGTAGAGAGTGGTATTGGATGATGTATTGATTTTCATGCTTTTGTTCATCTAATCCAAGGCTTTATTACAGAAATAGAAGATGTCTGGAGCATCGGAGGAGGCTTCTCAAAGGAGCCAACCTATAGAGAGCTCAAAACAAGGAGCCAAGCCCAAGAAGATCAAGGTGGAATAACTCCCATATACTTTGAGGTATAAGCATCAAATTCCTACCATTACAGCTAGCAAGGTGGACTCAGATTGGGCAGGCATTACAGATACAAACTTGGTCTCATTCAACTATGAAGAATTATATGAAGAAACATTCAATGAAGATGTAACGGGGAGAATTCAAAGAATTGTTCAATCTAGTTTGGCACACATTGCCCTCTTTCCTCTATCTGTCTATTGTCCAAAGTTAATACTCACTACAGCTAGAGCCTACAATCCAGCTACCAGACAATGTGTGGACTTGTAGGGGAACATCACTATTGACCATACACCACAGATGATAAGGTTCATGTTCAATGCACCTACTCCATAAAACCCCAGGTAGGTTAATGAGGTTGAATCCCTACAACTCTATAGCAACAAGAAGGAGACTAGCAAGACTCACATGAACAAGAGCTGGATGAGGGTTGAAAAGAAGTCCCTATCCAAGCTTCTCAATCAGCCTAAAATATCAAATTTCTACAAGGAGATCAGAGATATAATTATGATGCTCTCTAGAGTGTTTGGGAAGAAAGATTCCTCCCAGTTCAAGGAATGGATGTTTCCATCCATCTAGACCATCCTAGATGGTAGAAAATAGTTTGATTGGCCTATGATTGTATAAGAATGCATTCATAACCAAATGCTTCGAGTGAGAGAGACCAAGAGTTTTTTTATGACCTCTTATGTGATATATGCAGCTGCAAAGAGGGGCATTTTTTCTGGATTGAATGTAGTTGGAATATTGGGAGAAGCCCAAGGACAGAAAAGAGTTTGGGATCACTATGATCATCTCACCTTGTAGACTTCTAAGTTACACTATAGAGGGGTTAATGATACATTTTTGTATGTTATCATTAACCAGCTCATAGGAGATGCAGGTTATAGATTGAGCAGGGATGCTATGGAATTTATTTTAGAGTGGGGACATTGGTATATCCAATACCCCAAGTTCACTTATTTTAGGCTGGTTGGTTTTGATGGCCACCCTCATCTACTCCCTAGGTGCTGCAATAACAGAATTATTGATCCATAAGATCTTCGTCAAAGTTTGAAGTTTCTCATTTGTCTCCAGAATTGGCATCATTAGAAAGAGCAAGGAATCCTGACTCCAACACAACTCAAATGGATTCAATTAGAGTTACGACACTCAAGATATTCTTGGTCAAACCTCGGTCAACCCAGGGACTCAAACTAGAAAAAGGTCAAAATTCAAAGTCTTCAAAAGTAGTCAAAGCTGGTCTCAAAATGAAGAGCTCATCAAGAGCTTTTTGACAGCGTTCATTTCATGTGAATTAGACTTCATTTTCTCGAGTTATGAGCATTAAAAGATTGGGTAAAAAGGTTGACCATGCTGACATCAGGATGGTATAGTCAGCACCACATCATGTTACAATTAGCACCACGTCATGGTATAGTTAGCATGGTACACATATGGAAAGGATGGGCCAATCATGTGCTGACACGTGGAACATGATAAGCGAATCATTGTTTGACACGTGTCAAATATAATGAGTAAAAATATGCCATGTGGCCCCCTGATAGGGCACCACATGGCAATGTGAGCCAACTCCTTTGGGCATGGTTTTAAATATATACCAAAATATTGGGAGGGGGTTTCTAACCCCCAACCTCATACCTCCCACTAAGTCTGCCAACCCTTACGACAAATATTGTTCTTTGCTTATATTGTGTGCAGGTTTCTTTTATAGAAGTAAAAAGAGAAATTGGGGGGTAGGTGGATTTGAACCACCGACCTCCCTCTTACCATTCAAACACTCTACCACTGCGCCAAGCCATGGGTTTTGAGAAATTTCTGGAGGTAGTTAGTTTTGTTAAATGATTTGAAACTGAATATCCCTTAAAACAAATATTAACCCTCCAAAATTATGAGGAATTTAATTCCTTGATATATATGATTAGCAAAGCCCGAATGGTGAGATTTTTAAGGGCCTAAAATATCATTTGAAGATTATCAATGAGGGAATGAGATAAAATAAGGATTTAAAAGGGATTATATGAGATTTTTATTGTAAAAATGGGAGATAATGAGAGATTATGTAAATCAATAGGTTATAGACCAAATTGAATAAATTTCTTGTACAAAAAGCGGGGTAGCTTAGTAGTTTAAGTAAGTGGTGATGAGAGAAGAAAATTCCTTAAAGAAATTTTGCTCGATTTTTGTGCTATTCAAGAGGTTGCTCTTGTGCACTTTGAAGGAGGGCTTGTCAAATTTCTTTGTGAACCAAGGGGAGATTATGCCGACATGTTGTACTAATTTTTTGGAGAAGTAATCGGATCGTTTCACTCATTGGAGAGGGGCCCAAAGATGTAGTCATTTTTACAACAAACTCCATTATCAACATTGTTTGTATCTCTCTCTCTCTTTCTCTCATTTTGTTTCCATCACTTCGTTATTTCCATTATTTTTATTTATGTTTGTGTGATAATTCTATTAAATCAAGTTCAATTTAAAATTGTAATCATTAAGCATTCTTAAAGAAATTGTCATAGATCCATAAAATAGATCAATTGTCTTGATGTAATTCATCTATCAAGCTATAGTAGTTAATCTTAAGTTTTCCAATAAGCACAAGATTGGCTACCACAAATTCACCATGAAGTTGGGTGAGTATAGTTGTGAACACATTGTGGAAACCAAGATAATATTTGATGAGTTAATCCACTTGAATTTGGGTTTGTACACCTCTAGGAAGCATTTTGATCCCTAACACAAGATGCAGGCCTTGATTCCTACTGTTTTTGATAAACAGGTCAATCTATTGGAAGACTTTTGGATGGATCTACAAGATGAATATGATCTGAGAAGAAGAAACTATGAAAGATTTCCCATCCCACTCATGGTTGAGTATGGGGTAAAGGAGGACATTCTTGACACATTTTCAGATGATGAGGTAACCTTGGATCCCCAATATGATGCTGAAAATATAGGCACAAAGGACTTAGATCCAGTAGATTGGAATGTAGAGGAGTCCATTGATATGAAGCAGATTGCAAGGCCGGTATTGGATAGTAGCATCCAATGGGTGGTTATGAGAATCAAGGAGCCAGAGGTTCAGACCTCTAAAAAGAGAAAGGTTGCAGGCACCACCCAAGGGTACAAGAGAACAAAAAGAAGAATGGCTCCTAAGGATCCCTTGGAGTTTTTACCTCCCAATTATGGAGAAGAGATTGAACCTATAATTCCTACTTAGGATCTTTTTGAAGCACATAGAGAAGAGGCCATAATAGAACTTGGTGTTTCAACAACTATTGAAGGTGAACATCAACTCAAACTCCTTTTGTAGAGTAGCCAAGTGGGGAAATTCCTATGGGAACCCTTCACAAGGAAGTTGGATCCTTGAAAGAGAAAGAGCCTAAAATTGAGATTCATGACATTGAAATTTTTTTTGATACTACCCCATTTGATAAGGAGACTCATGTGGTTGCATCCTTTGAGGAAACTAAGGATGCGAGAACTGAGCATGTTTTGACAAAAGAGGATCAATGGAAGTTTTTTGAGGGTGATAAGAGAGAAGAAGATGTTAAGGCACAAGCTGAAGCACTTTCCAAATAGAAGGAGATTGTTTCCAAGCCACAAGCTGATGCATTAATTAAACAACAAGAATTGGAGGTTGAAGCCAAGGTTGATGCACTGGCTAAGCAATAACAACAAAGAGAGAAGGAACTCAAAACTAAAGAGGGGAAAGATAAATTGGAAATGCTATAGAAGATCCATGATCTTGAGGAGGAGAGAACTAGACAAAGGAGAGAAAGAGAGGCCCTTGAGGCTAAATTCAAGGCTGTTGAGGAAGCCCATAGAAGAAAGAAAGATGAATAACACTTACAAAGAAAAAAGGAAGCTGAAGAACTTGCTTTGTATGAATAGAAGTCTAAAGAGGCATCAGACAAGGTCAAGGAGATTGAAAAACAAAGAGACCAAATGTATAAAGAGTAGGAGGATAAAGAAGAAGTTGAGAGACTTGCACAAGAAGATGCACAAAGAGAACAATAGAATGTGCGAGAGGTTGATTCTCAACCTAGGACCACCATATTGCAACCTCTTTCTTCTTACACTGATGCCTCTTCTTCAACACAAGTGGTCACTACTCACGCTACTCCAACATGGTTAAAGCTTGATCTTGAGAGAAAGAAGATAGTTCAACCTCAACCTCTGAATTGGGATTAGATGATGAAGGAAATAGAGAAGGAAAGACCTAAGAAAGAGGCCAAAGTTCTTCATTCCACTAAGCTCACAAATGCAGGAGAGATTGTTGTTAAATGTGCAATTTCGATGATGGATAAAGACAAACAATACATATAAATAACTGATTACGAATTAGGAACTGTCAATTTGGGGAGACCTACAAGGAACCAACAGATGAATCTCATTGATATTGTAGCATCCTCCACCAAATCCATAATAATCAGAGATAAACAAAGGAAGGATGAACTTAAGGCTCAATTAGATCAGTTACACAAATTCTTGAAGGATGTCTCCACTCCAGTTTCTCAACAAGTTGTTGCTCTAGAGAACCCAATCCTACTAAGTAAGAAAGAAGCTGATGACTTAGTACAAATGAGGAGTAAGGTGGGGATGCTTGATAGGTGGATTGATAGGCTCAATCAGGAGATTGGTGAAGTTTTGGCTAATGGTTTTCAAGTTCATGAAGGTGCACTTAAGTTGGTTGAAGAGATGAATCAACATGTTGAGGTCCTGAAGAAACAAGATGAAGAGTATAGAGAACATGTCAAGAAACTAAAGGACATCAGCATGGTGCCCAAGCCAACTCTCCTAGAGCAATCAATCCTTGATGAGGATAATGCTGATTTTATTGAGAAGACATTGAACATATCCAATTTAGATCCAAATTCATCTATGAGCATAAAAATGAAGTTCAGGAGGCCAGTAAGGACTTGAATGAACAAATTGATAAATTGGAGGTGGTGGTTGCTATTTTTCTAGATGTGGATATCCCAGTCACAGAAGGTCTTCCTTTGGATAAGTTGAAGGAGAAATGGAGCAGTAGATTTGAGGAAGTGATGAAAAAAGAAGATGATGGAGAAGACTTGTTATTGGATAGAATCATGTACATCAAGGATGAGATAAAAGCTGCTAGGAGGGAATTAATCAAATTGAAAGATATGCAATAATTCACCTCAGGAGAGTTGAAGAGAATAAAATTTTAGAATAATTGGGTAGATGGACCTGATCTAGACATTCTTAAACAAGTATTCTCCAGTTATTATGAGTATCTCCTTGACCAAGTAATGCAAGAATGAGTTGGCTGTAGAATGTTCTCTTCTTGATCGACAACTCCCTCTTCTCTCCTATTTTGCAAGGTTTTGACATGAAATAAAAAAAATCTATCATCCACTAGTTCTACCTTCTTCCTTGGGTGTAAAATTTTGCACAACAAGGCAATCAACCCTTGAACCGAAGATTAGTCACTCTAGTTTCTTCATGCAATTCCAGTTCCTTGATTAGTGGATCTCAATTTCTGATTGA
Source organism: Sequoia sempervirens (assembly GCA_007258455.2). Lineage (NCBI taxonomy): Eukaryota > Viridiplantae > Streptophyta > Pinopsida > Cupressales > Cupressaceae > Sequoia > Sequoia sempervirens. The sequence continues at coordinate 2,466,685 of VDFB02000009.1, read as the reverse complement.
GAGAAATTTATGCATGGAATGCCTATATGTAATTTTGGGCTCCATTTTGTAAAGGTTGGTTGATTGAAGAAGGATTAGCCACTTGATAAGATAGTAGATAGTGATTAGTCTTAAAATTTCATAAGTTTTAGCAAGATACTTTGAAAGTTTTGTTGAACTTGGATACTTTTTATAGTTTTATACAATTACATGTTATTGTTAAGTTTGGACCTCTTTGATAATGTTAATGAATCATAATCATCCATATGCTAGTGATTTTTTGTTCCTAAATGTTTTCTATTTTATGCAAATCAATAGGGGAAACCGGATTTAAGATTATTTCATTGAATTATTCATGAATGGAATTACTTTTATGTCTATTTGAACTTATTTTAGCAATGAGTGAGTGATTTGTTTTAATCTTGAACTGAAGTTTTGGTGAATGGTTATGATTGTTGAATTAGCACTGTGAATGTATGAAATGGTTTAGGTTATGCTATGGATTGCATCGTGTGAGGGTTTTGATTAGTTTGAAGAAACACTCTTTGTTAAGGTACATGTCTGGATGTGAAGAAGTTTTATTCATATTATGTTGTTCTGAAGCACTGATCTATCTTTTTTCTATTTATTTATAACCCCCCAATGTAGGTTAATTGATCTAATGTAATTTGTATCGCTTAATCACAACAACGCCCCTTGAATATTATAGTTACATTGGCCATTGAGTAACATCAGCACAGTTGAGAACCAACTACCAGGACCTTGGGAGATAGATTACTTTATGTTATCTTTCTTTTTCAGGAGAAATAGGATAGAGATGTTCTATTTAATGTTGTGTTGTTTTGACCATCAACAAAACCCAAACCTTTTTTCAAAATTTCAACAATTCCTTTTTGTAAGTGTGAACCTTTGCTCTTTTTCATACTCATATCTACACCCAACAATTGTAATGGATCTTGTAGCTCATTACTAAGAAGTACAATTGATAATAGCTGGGATTGATCAAGTGTATCAAGGTTATTGAAGTGAGAAATTATTTTCTATGTAGTTTTGTTCATTGACCTCCTAGTACTATTTCTAGGTTGTTCGACATAAAACTTCAATTTTTCCATATCCATTTGAAGTAAATGATCTAAATTTCCAGAAGAAATTTTTCTCTTCACCTCTTTAGCTAGATTCATATGCTCATCCATGATGGTATTCGGAAATGATTCTGACCCCTCTCCAATATTCATTCCTTGCACTTGGGACTCCTCCATAACATCAACTATATGTTCTTCAACCTCATTTTCTCTAGTATCTAAATTTGGCTTGAATTCTACTTAAATTTCTGTATGTTGAGCCCCTACACAAAAGCACTTTGAATAAGTTTAACATATGGAACTTAAAGGATGATTTTAATTGATCACTAGGTGGATCTTGACTATGATAAATTAAGATTTAGTTTTTAAAATATACCTAGTCTTGCAAGAAAAGGATGACATTAGGTTTCTTAGGATAAATATGAAGCATAAACTTTTATTTTATCTTTAAGATCTAATACTTAACTCTATTCTTAAGAGAAATTATAATTGGTTCATCCTTTTATGGATCTAAAATTAAATACCCTTGAGCCTTAAATATCTCAAATAAGGAGTTAAGATCCTCCTATCATGTTTTCATCTTATCCTCACTCTATTTTGTTATGAATTCTTCACTAACCATATGAATTTTGGCATACCCTAGAGTTTTTGTTTGTAGGAGACTTTTAAAAAAGGGTTTAGATTTTAAGTAGGAAAAAAAACCTATCAAAACTACCATAATATTACCATGGACTTAAGTTCAAGAAAGGAACTTTATCAAGAGGTTCTTTCCAACATGATTGAACCTGCATATTAAGAATTGGAAGACAAATGCATTCACGAGTGAGCAAAGAAGAGATAGATCAGTGAATTTATTGAAACCATCATTCAGTTATAATTACCATATAGAGTGCATTTGGTGTGCTATCCTTGTGTTTTGTTTGTCAGAGGCCTTAAGGCCATGAGCCATGCAATGGAAAATGTGTGGGTATATCATGACAAGTATTGGTGGGTTCATTACAACTATGAAGCTCAAAAGACTACAGTCAAAAGAAGGGGGCCATTATATTGAGAGCAACTTAAAGATCTCAATGCATAGCTTTGAGGTGGTCATGAAGAAGATTAATGGTCTACTGGAGAACTACATTTTGGGCATATGAATAATAGTGATGAACCATGAAATGAATCAAGATGCATGATCATTAAGGAGGGTAGTTCAGTGACAGCAGGGAAAGGAAAATAAATTTTCCTGCTAGGAAATCTATGCAAAGAGGTTGACAGTAGTGATATTTGCTTTGAAAATTTATAAGTCACCAAAGGAAAGCATGCCAAGGTGACTATGCATAAATCATTATGATAAGTCATAGCACAATTAGTTGCAGTTAAAGGAGTGATAGGAATATCTATTGTCTTACTAATGTTATTGGTTAGTATACCCTAATGTTGCATGGTTGTTTGTAACATGTTGAATATAGAGCATTATAGGGCTATATATTTGCAGGAATTGAGGAGCCAAGGACACTACAATGTAGGTTGAAGATATGGTAAATTTTGACTCCATGAAATGACAGCGAGAAGATAGTGCATGAGGAGTGTTGATTTCAAGTAGATAGGGATAGATCTTGGAAAAAACAAAGAACAAATTTAGACTATGATTGATGCAAATACCATTCCTCCACTTGTTCAACTCATTTAAAACTGATGAGTTTGATATTGAGAAAGAAACAACATGAGCAATGCCATATGCAATTTTTGGTGGTACACACGAATAGGTCACGTATTTGGTGAGTCAAAGATGCATTAAGCTTTTATGCAACCTTTTTAGTCTATCTATATCGAAGGATTATTATTGTTTGTCTTCAAGGCCTAGAGTAACTTCAATCACTTTCATATAAAAGGAAATGACAACAAGCTTGGATGATATTAGGGAAATGATTTCAATAGATTCCACAATTTACATACACAATTCTAGGACATTTATCATTAGTTTTAGTTTCACAAAATCAAGACCATGGTAGGTGAAATGGAAAAGAATGGTTGCACCCCCAATGCATTTTCACTTACAACACATTGATTCATGTATTTTTTATACAAGATAAGGCAAGGTCAAGTGCACTAGGATAGTTTTGTTCTAGAGAAAGGTGCATGAGAGCCACCAAAAAGAGAATATTCAGTCCAAGTATAGTGACAATACTAAGGGAAAAATTTTAAAGGAAGATTATGGTTCTCATTACCAAAGGAGCAGCCATTTGAAGGAAAACATTGAAGATAACAACCATGATCATCCACAGGGAACAATAGACTAGGGTGACAAAGAAAAATGTATTCGAGTGAAGTATACTTCTAAAGGTACCAAAGTACTTCAGGTCATGGAGGGAAGTATAATCTTAGTTGCAATTTGTTTTTTAAGATTGGAGGTTCACTACATTGATGTAGCCACATAAACTCTTGGTATTCTAATGATGCAATTAGTGATTCACATCAATCTAGAGAAATCATTGATATGGCATAAAGAATGTACTAGTGTGAATGGAAAGGAGAACTACAAACTTGTTTGCTATATGTTAGTGATAAAGACAAGGTATAGCTGAGGTTAACATGTCAACAAATCATGACTACAAACTTACCAAGCCTGACTCAAACTTAGATCCAGGATTCCTGACCATGTCTCAACACACTACATTTGAATGGGAAAATATCATGAGTGCAAAGACTTATGGGGATCTGTCTCTATGAAAAGTATATGATAGCAAATATTAACTAAAACATGCATTATAATCTCAACATGAGAAGGCAGAAAACATACAAGAGTCATAATTGAACATTACCTAGTTGAAATTTTAGAAGCAAGACTATTCTTTCAAGTGAATACCATCCATACTTTCAAATGAGCAAGTTATGACCTATCACAATTGATGATATAATCAATCCAAAATTCAAGACTGTGCAAATTTCTATGCTCCTTTTTTTAAGGGAAACTCCATTGGACTGATACACAACCAAATTTCAATACAATCCCGACTTAAACATTTATTTTTAAAGCCTAATTGGTCTGGTTTGCAGCGATACAATCTTGAATTAAACATTTATTTTTAAAGAAACATATGTTGGGTTTTAGATTGATTTAAAACCATTAAATGGGTATCCAAATTACTAACCAAAACCCTAAAAGAAGGTTTATACTGAGAGTTGTGTTTGATAGTTTTGAATTGAATGGTTGCTAGGAGTTAGATAAGTTAAGAAATATGTGTTTGATGTTGTAAAGAATATTGTACTTGGGTGGAAATAAGTTATAAGGCTATGGAGGTTGGTTTTGAAGTCTCTCAAATTAGGATTTGATGATCTAAATAGTTCTTGTGCTCTTTTAAATACTGATCTTGTATGGTAGTGAGATGATAGATACCTTTTTGGAGCCAAAATTGAATGGCTTAGGGTAGGTGTTTAATAAAATTTCAAGAATACAAATTGGGGATTGTTTTAAATAACTTATGCAGGTATGTTTACATTTTTTTTTGGTTTTTTCAAAGATAAATGGGCAAGGTAATGAGAAGTTTCTATTTGTTGGGGCCTAAGAGGGCCTAGTTGTAGAGTTGGGACAATCTCTTATGTAAGTTCACATGTTTGGGTTATTGGTGTTGGTGATAGAGGTTGAGTTAGTCCTTTTAATTATTTTTTGAGGAAAATTCAAGTGATTATGTGCTTTATTCTCAGTTTGATGGTTTTGATTAAGAGTTTTATTAAGAAGGAAGAGTCCTAGTTGTTGTTAGGACAGTCAATTTCGAAGTTCTTAGTGTTGTGATGTTTATGCTGGTGAAAAGAGGTTGGAATCATGTATTTTGATGTGGCTTCAAGTGTTTTGTGAATTCAATAAGAGGTTTGTATGCCTTAATCTTAGTTTTAGTGTTTGAAAACAAGGTTTTATGAAGGAAAATGTGTAGTTGAGATGAGTGAACAAACAAGGAGAGTTTAGAGATTTGTTAAATGAGATTGAGAGAGTGATATTTCTTCCTCTAGCATTGCATCAGAGTCAAAATGAAAGGAACACTGATGTAATTCCAAGGAGGACACAAAACACATCTCATAAATCCTCAACAATTTCTTAAGGCAATCTTTGTATAACACACGCTATTAAGCATTCTTGGAGGCATTCTCACATAGAGTCAAATAAAACAAAAATAAAGCCTTTGTATGAAATTTTATTGGTCCTTTCACAAGGTAAACATAACAAATTAATTCACACAAAACCATATCAACAATTAGGACATATCAACAATAGGTCTTTGATTCATAATCTGCACCATAACCTTGTAGCTCTTCAACTAGGGATTGTCATAACTAATTCTTTGATTAGACACAATACACCAACTATAATCACATATTTGAATACCTTATATGATTTTCTAAAACATATCAGAAATGTAGATGTTTTTTTTGTAACAACACCACCAAATAATGACTATCATTAAGCAATTAGGCCTATTTAGGGTTCTTAAGATTGTCCTCTCCTATCTATTTTTTCATGCAATATCAAAGGACCCTCCTAGACCTTAAACATAGTTTTAATTGATGAATAAACTTCAACATATGATTCTTGAAAGGTTCTTGCAATCATTAAACATAGGAAACTCTAAAATGCACTATACACTTAGCCTTGTCTATGACTGCCACAAGTCTGTCATATAGGACAGTGGCATAAAAAGGTCTAGACCTTTCATAGTTTTTATAAACCTTGGCTTCAAAAAGTGTCTTATAAATCCTTGAAACCATATACAAATAGATTCACCTATCAAGAATGTCAACTCCTTAATCAAATTACTCAAACCCTTACTGTTCCCTGTCATCCCCAGTCTGGAACCATAGAAAATCCAACCTAGGGAATCATGGAATGATAAACAAACTTCATCCTTTGGGTCTACAACTTTGCAACATGAAAGTACACAAAAAAATTCTTTATTTCACCAAATTTTAGATTTTTCCCACCATACAAAATAATGAATTCAACAATTTTAAATGCTCATTGTTTACCCTCATAGGGTTCCAGGGAGTCTTCAATAAAAATGCTATAACTTTTGACTTTCTCAATGAAATGAAACAAAAAAAGACCATATTGAAATAGATTCAAAGCTCTACCACATCCATCCAATCTCAAGCCCATTAATGGTCTGTACAAACCATACCATCTCAAAGAACATAAAAAATAGGCATTAAAAGAAGGGTTCTTTATTAATTCTCCTTCTCAAACTCAATACATCTTCATCCACACTAATCTACATAAGGTATACTACAATTTGGATCCTAAACATCTACATAAGGTATTCCACAATTTTTTTATTATGTAGTGATAAAATCACTTGAAGTAAAGAAATTTGGAGGTCATAAGATGACAACAGATTAACAAGATCAAATGGTTCATAAAAAAAGATCTACACTAACTCTTTATTGAATTTTGGACTCATCTTCTTTTCCTTCACATCGTAGTTTCAAATTTGACAATTTTAAATTTAAATTTTCTATGTCCATTTGCAACAATAGCCTTTAATGATTAGTCCATGTGTATATATATGAGTCTTCTTACAAAAGGGTTTCAACCACAATCTTTACCCAAAAGCCATATTTGGTGGAAATTTTCTCATAATCTCTCTCAATTTACGTAAAAGATGGATGTTCAGTATTAATATAAATGTTGTGTTATGGATTTCCATTGGCTAGTAGATCATGTGGCCTATATGGTTTACACAATCTATTGATTTCATGTTGATCAGAACTGTCATTGATACTTGAACACAAATTTATCATATATTTGAAATAGTTGTATTGGTCAAGGTATCATCTTTTTATCATACCTTAATCTTGAATAGCACCTACATTTAAAGTAAAAAATGTTTACCCTTATTATTTATTTTATAAAAAATCACTTAAATATTGTATTTAATCCTATTTTTTCAGTCTAATCCTTGAGGGGGAGTTACATAGGATGGTGGTATTTGTGAGAAAGAAACATGATATTTTGTCAAAATCCAGTGAGAAGAAATGGATCTAAAGGAATTTCAGAAAGATATGACAACCTACTATAAGTGTGAGAGTACCATGCCATGGAAATTCAGTTAACAACCTCATTGATATATAGAGATATACTGATATATAGAGATATATGTGAAACACTTTAAAGATTTTACATCCTATAATATACTCATATTCTTCAAAAAGTTCTAAGCCCAAATGAAATCAAGGAACTAAGCATCCTCTAATATTATGCACTAATATGTGAATAACATTACATTTGTGGTAGACAAAGAGCACACTTTCATGGAGGTAGTGGAACCACTCACATCCTAGATATTGCAATTACCATATGAAATAAATAATAAACTAGTATATGCAAATGCCAAGGCTTTGTTGGCTCTTCGCAAATATCAGAATGTAGAGAGATTTGATATTTAGTAGAGATAATTGAAGGATTTCTTGAAACATTAGTTATAATGTTGAAGAAAAGAAGAGAAGAAACAATAAAAATATAGGAAAATTTAGGAAAGAAGCACTAGATGAAGTTATGGTGAAGTTATAGAAGTAGAATAGAGAAGAAAGTATGTAATATATTATAGATGGATGATATATAGAAGAGAAATAAAAGAAAGAATATTGATGTATAAATGAACTATGTAATAGAGATATATATGATGAATATAATATATTTCATGATGATCTAATGAATGTATGATGTGCTATTATTTATTTGTGAATATATGTTTATTTTCAATTTTAATTGTTCTTTCCTACCACATCCTTTTGTAACTCACCACATAAGTTCTTGTCTCCCTCTTATTGCTCATACTAAGGTATAAGAACTACAACAAAGTAACTTAGGAAAAAATCCTTTATCTATGCTCAATTTTTTCTAACAAGGTATGCCATGCTTGAGGAGCACTTCCAAGACAATTACACCATTTTACATCATTTGTCTATTTTCATGACAATTACCTAGTGATTTTTTCTTTCGTTATGTTACCCTTTCTTGAATACTCTATTCTTGAATTTAATATAGTAATTAAGGTTTTTCCCTACACAAATATTTCATCCTACTTATTAAACATGAATTATCCTTGAAACCCCCACTTGTCATTGCTACTTGTAGAATCCAACTTTCTTCTTCTAAATTAGACTTACATTACTATAAGAAGAGATGGCCTTATTCCATTACGGATTACACTCCTAAAATGGTTTATTCTTCTTACCTTGAGTCTTGAAGCTAAGTCCCATTTCCAAGAAAGTCTTGTCTTTGGCCCTAACGACCTTGAGAATCATGGAAGAATGATTTTTTTTGGTGGTGAAGATATTAGAAGCACTAAAGTCACATTCAAGAAGTAGGGGAAAACTATGATGAGAATGACCCCAGTTTGGATGGTAAACTAAAGGGAGTGGAGGATAGAAAAATAATCCTAAGGTGAAGAGTAAAGTGAAAATGGAGGATGAAATTGATTTGGATGATGAGGTAAAGTGAAATATTTATGCCTTGCCCCTCCTATTTCACTAGCTAATCTTCCATGCCATTCTCCCTCTTTAGAGGTTGTTGCTTCAAGTGTGAACTTGATTGCAAATAAAAATATTGATATGAACAAAGAGGTTATCATCCATCATACAATCCTTAAGTGGTTCTTCATTGAGACCAACAAAATGAAACTAAAAACTATCTAAATGGCTAAGAAACTTCCAAGGAAAAGGTGCTTGTCCCTATGAAAGAAGAACAACTTTTCTTCAAACATTGGGAGGTTATGGAATAAATTAGTGAATTGAAAATGGAAAACACTAAGAGTGGTGAATGAATTACATTTTTAGAGAAATATTTTATGGATCAAAGCTATTCTAAGGAGGGTAATTAAAGTTAGTAGAGCCCCCATAAAGAAAAATGCCAACAACATTAAAATGTTACAAGAGAGATTGAAATCTTACTCCATTCTTGATTAGATCAAACATAGCTTGAGAACTAGAGGACACAAAGTAAAGGTGATGAAGGGAGAATGAGGACACAACCTTCATGGAGAAGCACCTTAACTTTTTGTAAGATTGGAAAGTTGTTGTTTCTCTCTATCAACTGTAAAATTCCTTGTATTCTTGTATTCCTTTGATAGATTCCAATTGCATCCCCTTCTATGGCTTGCTAGTAGTTAATTTTGTAGATAATTAATTATCTCTTTTGTTCTATTCTCATCAATTTTACCATCAATTTTTTCATGATGTCACACTTGTGATTTCTATTAATAATGCTTAGTACCTATTCACTTTTTTTTCCTTCTATTAAAGGCTTTTGGTATTTCATGGTAATTAATCATTTTGGGTATTTATTTCATCTTTCAAGTGTGGGGCTAATGAAGGGAAATGCATGTTAGTTTAAAGAAATAAAATTAAGGTTTTAATATTAATTCTAGTGTAAATTAAGATATTATCACTCTTAAATTTCTATAGAGAGTGCATGAAACTAAATAATTTTGAGATAGGTTTGAGATAGGAAATTTTATGTTGATCAAAAGAAATAAATTAATGCTCCTACATAATTCTTGAATAAAAATATAAAATGGAAGGTTAAAGGGATACGAAAGGAATAATATTGGGAGAGGCTCAAGTTTGGCATACCTTGTTTTCATCTATGATATCTTTGCAAGCTTTCTTCATGTAATCTCTGTTCCTCTTCTGCTGAATTATTTCATTGAATCTTCTTTTGTTTCCCATCTCCTTCTTTGTAAAATATCCCTTGGCAATTCCTTTGATCTTGTCCTCCAATAGAACAAAGCCTCTTTTGATCTTCTCCTCCAATAGATCAAAGCCTCTTCTGATCTTGAAATATTCTCCTCCAAAACCTCTTTTGATCTTCTCCTCCAATAGAACAAAAATATTTTTCACAATTCTTCAAATTTTCTCCTCCAAAGCCTTCCTTGTAAAACAAAAATATCTTTGACAATTTCTATAATTTTTTTCTTACTTATATAGAAAAAATTCCTAAATTTATTAATTGAAACAATTCATATACTTTCAATCATAATAGAAACTTAAGAAAAAAATAAAAAATTGCAAATAATAAAACACCAAAAATGCTAATATTAGAAAATCCAAAAATTAGTCGTTTAAATGCTTTTTTTGGAGCCTTCGTTCGAAGGCTATTTTAGAGGAAAATTTCGTGGAAAAATTTAGCAGAATGGAGAGGGGTTCATTTGGAGAGGGGTTCATTAGAAAGGGTGGTTCGAATGAACCCTCCTTTTTTCTCTTTCCCCTCCACCATTTCGAATTTTATGCATTTTTTTTTCTATCGAAGCCCAAAAAGGAGGTTCAAATGGATTCAAAGTTGATAAACCAAGTTGGGGGAGTGTAGTGCTCAAAAAGTGCTTTCCAACAACTATAAATTTAATATATTTTGTTTTTGTTTTTTATTTTATATTTTTGTTTAACTGAACATAGGTTTTTCATCGAACATCAAGTTCAGTGAAAAATTAGTGTAAAAAATATTAAATTTGAGAAATTTTTTTTGAAAAATATATATGCACTAGGTATTAGTGTCCTCATTCTAACAAAAAAAGAGTTGAATTTCAATACATACAAAAAAAGTTATGCAAGCCGAAATGCACCTATGTCTAAATTGTAATTGGTTTGACTTCAAAACTTAATTAAAAGAAAATTATTCAACAAAACATTATGAAACAAAATGAAAGCACTAGATACTAGTGTTACCAACCTAAATTAAAAAGCATATGAATTTTATCCTTTGTAGAAAAAAAGTTATGCATTCCAAAGTACACATCACTTTAAAAAAATGTTGTTTACTATTAAAAACTAGTTATCAAAGGAGACACAAAAAAACATTTTAATTTCAATTTAAAAAAAATACATATATTTAATATATAGAGAAAAAATCTCACAAATCACTAGTTTACATCATTTTCAAATTCCTAATAGTTTACCTACTATAGGTGTCAAAAAGTGAAGTTTTTTCTAAAAATGTTGATTCTAGTGTCAAGTTTGGCCAAAAAGTGTAACCCATTTTTGTGGGATGACTCGATACCCATTCTAAGAGAGATGGCATAAATAATTTCTTCAATGCCCACTAGCAAGCCCACGAGAAAGATCAACTAAACCAATGCCTTAGCCTTAGCCTTAGACATTTTGATCCCCAAAATTGAAGCCAACAACTAAGAGGTGATGCAAGTACTCACTCAATAGGCTTCGTCATTCTACACAAAGCCCCACCCAAGAACCATTTTCACTACCACCAAAATTAGAGAGTCATATCATTTGAAGATGCATTTGAGACACTAGTTTGTGATGCTCCTACAAAATGCCATTTTTATACGTGTATTCCCCATGGGGAACCAACCTATATTTACTACAAAGATGCCATCTCTCCAACATGAATCACTGAACTCAAACCATGGGTACCGATGAAATGACAAGCGAGAATATGAAAACAAGTTTCATACAATGCATGATGCCAGTGCCATTTAAACAATCAATCCATGATGCTAAAATTTCCAAGTGATAATCATTGATTTAACTTCACCTTCCAACCTGAGCAATAGTACAAATTTGGCAACGTGACCACAACCCATGTGTCACTTGAAATCTACGTTGGTATTCCATACCACATAAGCATAAGGGGGTACACTAACCCCACGAGCTTAATTAATTATTTATTTAATTATTAGGTTCCTCTTCTTCTAATTACTTAAGTTTACTTAGGTCATGTTTTCTTTATGTCTCATGTCTTAGAATGAGGACACATGTCATGATCTTGTTTTATCCTCACCTAGGGTTTCTAGGTTAATTATCCTTTTATAAGGATTCTCTATTGTATTATCATTAGAAGATGCACATTAATATGATTCATGTTTTTTTGGATCAATAGCTCTTTGCCTCCATAGATTTTCTATTCTCTCTTTTTGTGATAGGTGTTTGATTGTAGGTGATTGTTGGGAGATATGGAGTTGATTTTTCTCAACTCTAACATCAAGAAGTCACCATAGAGGACATAACCAACAAATATGATCAATTTGAAGAATTCATTGAAGAAATACTTCTCAATAAATACAACAAGATCCATAATGGATAGAGTGCTTGAGGCAATTATTGCCTCAAACCTAAATACTTACTTCCTTAGGCTTGCACAAAGTGGTGCCAAGTTACTTGAGGATTTTAATGTTGAAACACTTAGGGAGAAATCCTTTACACATGTCATGATGCCTAACATAATGTAAGAAAGTTCATCGATATTCTATCATGTTATTGAAGTTATATGACAACCACCAATACCCACAATCTTTACTCAACCAACTATAAACAACGTTTGACATGAGATCAATACCATTTTATATACAACTTACTAATTCCTTATATCAAAATCTAAATCAAATGAGTCAAGCAACTAAAAATATCCAAAAGAAACCAAACACCAAATTCATGCCTTTACTTTCACAAAATCCTGTATCCCTACATGAATAATCCTTTCTCTATTACTTCAACACACATGTGCCTCTCCATAACATATATCAACCTTCTACATCACAAATTCCTTAAAAAAAAACCTCACATAGAACATACCCAAAGCGTGAGAAGACTTTGTATCTAATATACATTTGATTGTACTCCCTTGTAGGTGATAGTAAAATTTCACACTTAGTTTGGACCTATTTCAGTGACCTTTGCATTCATGCATTTTCAACACCTCCTAACTAGGCCCTAATCCCCTTAATTATGTATTTTCAGAAGAATTTTATTGTTTTATAATAAATCGCAAGCATTGAACAAATGCAATCAATTAATGTTTTGCCCTTGATATATTGTGTCTTGCAAAATAGGGCTAGGACCCATACACCCATGGGTGTATGAGTCCCCCTATTCTGCTAGGGACCAATTTTTAACATGTTAGTGTCAACATTTTAACATTCAAAATTTAAATTTCAAAATATCTACTTTTGGGATTTAATGTGGGGAAATTAGAGAAATTCCTATAAATACTTCGTCTTTTCACCATTTCAAACTAGAAAGCAATAAGAGAAGAAAAGATAAGCAAGAGATCATTCCACCACATTTAAATTTTCTAGTTTTCAAGATCATTTGTAGATTTTGATCAAGCCTTATGTCATGATTGAAGATTGATGCCAATAGAAGAGCATGATGGAATTTAGGTTTAGGAGATGCATTTGGCTTTTTCCTTCAACTTAGTGACTTGTTTCCTAGTGTTATCATCTTCAAGCTTCATCCCATTTGTAGCCAAGCAAAATATCATTATATTTCATATTTCCTAAGGGGTGATCCCACAATACTGGTTTACAATTTTTGGCCAAACTGGACACTGAACTGATTTTTTCTAACTAAATCTTCACTTTTGGGCACCTAAAGCAACTAAACCATGAGGAATTTGAAGATGATGCAAACTAGTGATTTGTGATATTTTGCCTGTAGATTCTAAATATATTTTTTCAATTTTTTTGGAATTAGATTGTACATCTTTTTCCATCTCCTTTGAAAACTAGTTTTTTTTAGTAAACACCATTTTTAAGGAGTGATGCTCACCGTATACAACATAACCTTTTTTCCATGAAGGATAATTTTTATTTTTATTTTAATTTAGATTTGTAACTATGATATCTAGTGCTTTCAATTGGTTTCATAGTGTTTTATTGAATATTTTTTCCTTAATCAATTGTCGAAGTCAAACCAATTACAATTCAGACATAGGCGGACTATATACAACATAAGTTTTTTTTTGGATCAAGGAATTCAATATTTAGTGCACTGATATTTTTCAAAAAATAATTGAGAATCTGCTAGTTTTCCACATGTGCAGAACAAAAAGCTTGATTTTTTGGTGAAAAACCTACATTCACAAGAAATAAAAATAAATATAATAATAAAATTAAATTTATTTAAAATTATACTTTTTGGGAAGCTTATAATAAGGACTACATACTTACAAAAAAAATAAAATTAAATGAATTCATTTGATCCCCCAAAAGGTAGTGGTTTTTTATCAGCATTTTGATAGGTGTAAAGGAGTCTCTATTATAGGTATGGTTTAAAACTAGAGGGATTCTATCCAAGGGGGTTTGATCTAAGGTGGTTCGATCAAACCCTCTTCAATTGGAATCCTTTAAATGGAACTTTTCAAGGCTTAAATCATTATATTTTCTTAAAATATGTGATTTCAACAAAAAATAGGATCTCCCGTAAATTGTAAACCAATATTGTGGGATCACCCAAAGGTTGTTTGACTTCTCCCTAGGCAGATATTGTCATTTTAATGTAGGAATCCCTCTCTAACACACTTGATTAGGGTGATCCCATAATATTGGTTAACACTTTTTGGCCAAACTAGACATTGAACTAAATTTTTTTAACTAATTCTTCACTTTCAGGCACCAATAGTGGCTAAACCGTGAGGAATTTGAAGATGATACAAACTAGTGATTTGTGAAATTTTTTTTGTAGATTATAAATATATATATATATATATATATATATATATATTAAATTTGGAACTAGATTGCACTTATTTTTCCATATCCTTCGAAAACTAGTTTTTAACAGTAAACACCATGTTTAAAGAGTGACGTTACTGGGTAACACATTACTTTTTTTCTATGAAGGATAAAATTATTATTATTTTTTAATTTGGATTCATAACTATGATATCTAGTGCATGGAATTACTCTCATAGCATTTCATTCAATATTTTTTTCTTAATTAAGTTTCAAGGTTAGACCATTTACAATTTAGACATGATTTACTGGATAAAACATAATTTTTTTGTATGTATTGATTTTTTTTTTTTTGTTGGATTGGGGACATCAATATGTAGTGCACTGATATTTTTCAAATTTTTTTTTATAATTTTCTGTTTTTCCACATGTGCAAAACAGAGAGCCTGATTTTTGATGAAAAGCTTATGTTTAATCAAACTAAAAAAAACATAATAAAAGCAAAACATATTAAAATTATATTCGATAGATAGCTCATTTCAAGGACTAGACCATCATCTAGTTGGGTCTATGAAGTCTCCTCCATTTTCATCATCAACATGAGCTTTGAAAGGAAAAATTTTGTAGAGATTTGGTAGAAGAGGGGGAGAAGGGGGAAAAGGGGGGTTCGAGCAAACCCCCCTTTTTTTGAATTTTTCCTTTGTTTTCTTAAAAAAAATGTGTTATAATATGGTTTGAGTGAACCAGACATGGAAAAGGTGGTTTTCTCAAACTAGGGGTTTGAGAAAACCCTTTTTTGGGTTTGTGTGAACCCCTTAGTTCATGCGGACCCTTTAAAACCTGAATTTTTGATTGTGGGAGCATTTCTGCAATTTTCCTTCCTCGCCAAAATTGTAAACCAGTATTATGGGTTTACCTAGTAGGGTTTGTCATAAGGGGGAAATAAATCAATTAGGAAAACAAGCAAATGAATCAAACTAACTTAGTTCAAAACAAGATTAGATTCCAAAACACATACTCATGAAATGCGAAATGAGAGCTATGAACTCAACCAAATAAGCAATTAAGGAACATAAATGAATCTAAAAAATATATATCTTACCATACCATGTCAAAGTTGTATTTGTATTGACGTCTATATGTTGGATTGCTTGATTCAATACAAAGCCTCAATTATTGTTGTTACAAAAGCTTCAAAGTACATTGATAATGGTGATCTAGAAAAGAGGGTAACAATTCTCAATATGCTCAAGAATCAAGTGCTCAACACTTCGCTATGAAATTTCTAGATCATTTGTGAGAAGGTAGAGGACTGTTTTATAGATTAATTTCTTGTTTCAAGATGAACGATAAAGATTTTGTAGTAAAAGGTCTTGATCAATGGTTGAGAACTGTTGAGAGGAAATAGATTGGAGAGATTAGTGGATTTCAATTGCATAATCTGTGTGATTGAAGAAATCAAGTTGACGATTTAGTGGGATTGAAGAATTAGGTTGAGAATTTAGTGGGATTGAAGAATCATGTTGATTGGTTAGTGGGACTAAGAAATAGATGAGTTAGTGAACTATTTAGAGTGAGAAATCAGTTATCATGATTTGCTCAATGACAAAAGGAGGGTGAGGATAATTAATTAATTGAATTAATTAATTAATGTTTTGAGTTGAACATGCAAGTCATGTTTTGACTTCAATAAATAAAGTTGTATTTGTTTGTTCACCTTTTTGAATGATGTTGAAAAATTAATTTAATTATTCAAGTTTAGAAATGGGAAAGTGATTTAATTAAACTATTAAGTGATAATAATTTAATTGATTTAGGAGAATAAGGTATATTCATGACATAATTAAATAATTTGTGTGATTTAATTAATCCAGAGGAATAGAGTTAGATAAATGATGAAATAGTGAACTAATTAAATAATTTAAAGATTATTCAATTAATAGAGGAAAATAGGGTTTTTTATGTAAATGATGTGAAATGCAATGATATTAGTGATAATGATGTTGATGATGAAAAATGTCATTCAAGATGTGTGATATGTGTTAGGTCTTTTTGTTACATGTCTACATTTTTCCCCTCTTTGAGACAAAGTATTGGTTGCTTTTTTTCAAAGAATTCGATGTTTAAGATCATAAATGAAAAAAAATTATATGCCCCACTATGCCCTATTGGTCAGCGGAAGGATAATACAATGCTAGGTTGGCCCCTTGAGAAGTTGGTTAGAAAAATTGTTTTTTACGTCAGGCTTGCAACAAGGTCCAATTGTGTTTTAGAAGTGTAGAGGACAAAAAATTAGGCTATAGGGATTTCATTTAGGGGTCAAATGTTTTAGGGTACCCCTAATTTTAACCTAGGAGGGTTTCTAGGGTAAAAAATTAGGGTTTTGGGGGTTTAAATGGTAAATTAGGTTGAAATTAACCCTCATTTGCATTCCTTGATTTGATAATTTCTTGCCTCTAGTTTTTTTGTGAGACTTTCTTCTGCAAATAGCGATTCGCCATGCCTTGAGCTCTAGGATTTCCACACTAGGTAGAGGCAATGCAAGTATATCAACGAACAACTGGCATAGGGGCTCCAATAGCGAACATTTAGGAAATTTTTTACTTTTGGCTCGATTTTTATGCTATTAACCTTTGAATATGGTTTTTTTTGACAAGAATAGTGCTATTGAAAAATATTAGCTTTATTACTATAACATGTATGCTATTACCAAATATTGGTGCTTTTGCAAACTATTAGCATTTTTTTCCAAATATTTGTGCTATTGCCAAATATTGGCGCTATTGAAAATTATTAGCACTTTTTCCAAATATTGGAGCTATTGCTAAATATTGGAACTATTTCCAAAAATGTGAGCGCTATTGACAAATATGCTCACTATTGCCAAGAAAAATTTCACTTTTGCTTCAAAATAGCTGATTGGCAATATTTAGTTTTAGTTTGAAGTTCTCAAAAATCTTGACGTTGTGTGTTGAATGGTTGCTCATGGAGAGGTGGAGAGGTGGCATTCTGAGACCTCTTTATTTCATTTACCTACTAGAGAGTTCCTCATGGAATTGGATGACATTTGGAGGATTCTCAGAATCCCCATTCATGGTCAGTTGATTGATTATGATGTTTGAAGGGGTACTGTAGCGATGGAGAGATTACTTGGTGTGGAGGATTTGCAGGTTGTTGATTCTAAGATTGATTTGGGGTCTCTTGTTGATGGTGTCGATCCTATGGTTCTTGTCTTAACAAGTATTATTAGTGGACCTCTAATGCTTGATAGGAGGGCTAAGAGGTTCCTTGTCGATTGGGGCATTGTTATGAAGTAGATGATGGAGGAGGCCACAGTGTATGCTTGGGGCCAATGTGTGTTGGCCCACCTTTATAGAGATATGCATGAGGCCATGTACCAAAATGGTAGTAGTATATCTACTAGAGCCAATTTATTGCATTTTTGGGCCTAGTAGAGGATTGCAATTACTCTACTAAACGACATGTGGGACAAGGATGCTCATGACCCCTATGTTTATTAGTATCACAACTATCTTCATTATACTCAGCCTACTAGACTGTCTTACTGGAGGGCAGTTTTTGATTATGTGGTAGATTTCATATGGCACCCATACAAGGATTGTGAGGCATGGCTAGATGATTGGGATCAACTGGTCTACCACAGAAATACCCATTTTTAAATTGATCATTTAGATCTCTTGCTCGAGAGACATTTACTTGATAGAGTATTGAGATAGTTTGGTGAGCACCAAAATTAGCCTACCAATGATTATACTACCAATTTTAGATGTACTGCATGGGATGATAATGCTTGGGGGCCTCGTGCGATTTTGACACAACAGTGGTAGCATTTACATCTTTGCTTCCTTTTCCATGGGGTTGGGTAGTTAGTCCTATAGGTCCTAGGATGATACTTGATTTTGAGGGGTGGTGGGCCTATCCTAGGCCTTTGAGATTCACTATGCCTCCTAGAGGTCCAGTTCTAGGTGTTCACAAAGGAGGGAATGTTGGGTGCTGAGAGGCTTGACAACATCTTAGGATTTCTCATGAGCAACTATGACATGTATAGGGCTAGCGGCATCAACAGCCTAATGAGCAGTAGATATAATTAGGAAAAAAAAAATTAAGATTATTAAGCACAATAAATAAACTTGAAAGTCTTAATCTAATGATAGAGGCCAAAGAAGTGCATGAAAAGAAATAATAAAGAAAAAATTCACCATAATCTTCATGGCTCAATTGAATGACCTCCATCAGCCTTCTCCATTTTTCTTTGAAGCTCCAAGTGCCCTTAGTATTGAAGATGCTACTAAATTATCCTATGACAAAGACAGAGCAAAATATCAAAGTTTCAATCTGACTAACATGACAGTATGCAAATTCTAGATGGAAGAAAATGATAGTGACAATGCTATTTATAGAGAGCTAGATGGAAAATGGACAGTAGTGATTGAAAAAAAATTAATTTGATCAATGGCCGAAATTGAATGAGATGAGATAAGATAAGATTGAGAGTGGAGAAGAAATAGGAAATTGAACAAAAAATTTTAAAAGTCAATTAGTTTGAAGAGGAAAGAAAGCATAATTAAATAATAGAAACATTATTTAATTAGAAGAGGAAAAGGCGAGTTATCTTTTTTAGTTTTTCTATTTTATTTTAATTAAAAAATCAAGGAAGAAGATAAGTCATTAATTAAATAAGATTTAACTAATTTGTCATAGGAAAGCTAATAGTGAATAATTAAATAATTAATATACTTATTTAATTATAGTGGGAAGTGGAAATAATTAAATAAATAAAGTTTATTTAATTATAGAGGAAAGAAATTAGTGACATAATTAAATAAATATAATTTATTTAATTAATCAAGATTAATGGAGAAATTAATTAAATGCATTAATTAAATAATTAAGGATTATTTAATTAATAGCAGAAGTATGACCCTAGATAATGGAAAAATGATGTTAGCAAGCCTAGGAAATTTTTCAGTGTCTACATTTGACCCTCTTTGATACAATGTAGTTTACCACATTGTGTCAAAGAAAAAGATATTCCCTAATGTAAGGAAGAATGATGAGGAGGTAGTGGCATGCGCCCTCGAGAGGACATGTGGGTTCAAAGAACATGAATGTGCTCTTGAAATGGATAAGAAAACTAGAAGATAAAGGATGAAAGGATAGAGGAAAATAGATAAGGGTAACGAAGATGTAGAATAGAAGAAATGTTATAGAAAAAAAGATGAATGTTAGCATGAAAAAGATGGATGTTAGCATGGAAGACATGGATGTGGAGATAGTGCTAGTTGAGATAATTTGTAGATATATATTTTTCTATGCTAGGATTTTGCATTTAATCATCATTGGGTGGTAAAATATCATAAATGGACAACAAACACCATGGTATGACATAGACCAAGGTGTGCAAGGTCATCCATCTATAAAATAGATAGTCACAGACAAGGAATGTCTTGACTCAAAGGAAGGGTCATGTTGCCCCAGTCTTTTTGTCAAGACAAACCACAAAAAACAATCAAATAAAAGACGAGTCATGAGACATCATCACTCCTCTAAATCCTTTGTGGAACATCCTCGAGGTGGCTAGTAACATGATCAAAGTAAATCCAAAAGATAAGACAAAATAGACCAACAAGGTCAACAGGCATTCAAATTGTTTGCCAATAAGTGTTTTCTAGTGTGTTAAGTGCTGAAGTGAGTGATGGGTTGATTGTTTTGACAAGGCCTAGTTTTAGGAGATAAAACATGTTGTATAAGATGTCAAGTTTAGTTTTGATCATGTAACTACCTGTATAAGGAAAATGAAAAAGTGTGCAAGGTCTTGTTTCAGGAAGGATGCATCTTGTATAAGACCATTGGTTTTGATTGATTTGACTTGGAGACATGTTGGCTTGCTTGTCTTGTTGATTCAAGATTTGTGTTGAACTTCAAATGATTGTGTCACGTCTGAGTTGACAATGTCTAATTTATTTTGATTGACCTGAAAAACCCTAAAAGACTAACCTAGGGGGCCTCAGGGGCTCATTGATAGATGACCTTTCCTATGTAGCAATGCACAAAGACCTTGTAGTTCAACACAACCCTTGACTTTGTTTGAATGAAAAAGGACTGAATCATGATTTTATTTGACAACACCTAAAGGACTGCCCTAATGCCTCAGGGGAACATCGACAGATGGCCTTGCCTACATCTAGTCATAGAGGCAATGTAGTTTGACAATTACAAAGATTAGCATGACTGACTCAGATTTAGGATTTTTTGAAAAGTTATTTGAATATTTTTAAGTTTTTGACATTTTTTTTTTTTTGTCTTTTTGAGATTTTATGATTTTTTTTGGATTTTCAAATGTTTTATGATTTTTTTGGATTTTTGGGAATATTTTTTTTTTTTTGTTTGTTTTTGAATGTTTTGACCTCTAATAACATGTGTAGAATTCAATGAAGCCAAGTGTTAGGAAATTGCCCCAATTGGGTATAAGACTAACCAATAGGGATGTGATGGGACATGGGTTTATTATGGACGAAAGATGGAGGGGAAAGGACGCAAGACACCAATCGGTTGGAAGTCATGACAAAGATGACAAGGCCTGATGATGGATGTCAAATGGGAGATGATAGAAGAGAAAGGGATTATTATGGATTGGGATAGAAGACTAGATAGAGTGAAAATAAATGACATCTAGCAAAGACTAACTACACATGGCGCTTGTTTGCCAGGTTTTCACCATGGTACTTATCCAAAGTGGCACTGACATGGTTTTCACTATTGGACAATTGTTTTTTTACTATTTTTTTGATTTTTTGATTTTTTGTTCTCACCAAGACACCTGTTTTCTAGGTTTTCATCAAGGTAACAACTATTTTAGGACTTTTTCTCTTTTTTTTATATTTTTTTTCAAGACTTTTTGACAAGAGCTCTCTGAAGGTAAATGTAGAATTGATACATGCCTATAGACACTGAAAAATGTCCTAAGTCTAGGAGCATCATTTTTCTTGTTCATCATCCTCCAATAATTGAATAATTTTAATTATTCAATTATGATTAATCACATGCCTCTATTAATTAAATAATTTTTAATTATTTAATTAATTCACCTTCTTATCTCTATTCTTTTCTGATCAATTAAAATCATTTAATTGCATCACTAATATCCCCTTTCTTTGATAATTAAATTAATCATTATTTATTTAATTATTTATCTTTCATCATCTATCTACAGTTAGATAATAATTATTATTTGACCTTATATTCTTCTATAATTAAATAGTTGTCAAAATTATTTAATTATGCATCATTCTTCTCTTTTGAATAAATAATCCAAATCAATTATCCATGACTAATTTTCATCTCCCCATTTAATTAAATTGATTAATTTAATTAAATGCTCCTTTTTCATTTTCTCTAAATAAATAATTTGGATAAATTGTCTATTTGCCACTTTCCATTTCCTCCATTTTTCAATAAATTATTATAAATTATTTATGCACCTCTTCTAGTCAAAGATGCCCTATCATTAACCCCTATAATAGCCTTCATTTTTTCCATAGTCGTCAATGTCATAACTCTTCCATGAATGGCATATTATGGTTGCATCAATTCTCAACCGTTGATCTTAGAATATTTCTAGAAGTTTGATCTTGGCCATCCATTTCATAACCTCCCTCTCATCAATTCTGATCTTGGAATCTTTTTAGAATATCAATCTTGGTTGTCTGTTTGAATGGTTGTCTATAAAAACAACCTTTCTCTCCCATTTCCAACCTAACAACCATTTTTATCTCCAACTTTTTACTTATCATTTGTAGCTTTTTCACAAGTATTACAACAAATTTGAGGGAAAAGTTGCATAAGGAGAAATAGGAGAGCAAGAGAAGTAATTAACCATGATGGAGAGTATTTTATTTTATGTTTTTCATTCTTGATTTCTCTCCATTATTTATGTTATCTTGTTTTGATATGGTTTTAATAGCTTAGAAGTGTTGGTTGTCACTTATTCTAGGCTAGGAACTCTCTAACCCCATCTTACATTGGTGAACCTAACGTGAACACTAGTTTTTCAAAAAAAATTGTATGGTTTTTGTAGATTTTAGGTACAGAATGACACAACTAATCGGAGCAGCAATGCATTTGCCAAACAGTGATGTATTTGATAAACAAAGTGACGCATTTGATGAGAAACAATGTATCTACAAGAGGCATTTGTGGGTGGGAAAGTTTGAATTTAAAAATGCAACGCAATCGATCCTATGTGACGCAAACTAGTGACACAACTATTGAAAGAAACGTCACATTTGTCTACTAGGTATAAATTTTTAGTTTTAGCATCTTTTTCATTTTTCTTCTAGTTTGTGCAAGTAGAGTAGAGTTTTTTGGGTCACTGATTTTCTGTTTGTAGTGCGTGGCTTTGAAGTGGAGCTCCCAAAACTTCTTCTTCTGAAGAAACAATTTTTTTTTTATCTCCTAGTTTAGTTTCCTTTAAGCTTTTTAGTTTAGTTTCATTTCTCTATTTTCTAGTTTAGCTTAGTTATTAATTTTTTGGATTTTTAGTCTAGCTTTAATATTTTGTGCTAACAGGTTTTTGCAACTTTCTCATTAGTCCAAGATAATTTTGTGAAACTACTAATACGTGGTTTTGTAGGTTTGAATGTCCAAGTCTTTATTTTGAAACCACAATCTTGTTTACTTTAGGTTAGATACCACTTCATTTGGTGCTCTAAAAAGAACAATTATCTTTCTCACGTAGATTTAATTAGTGGGTAATGAACCACATGTCTTAGTGTTTGAAGCATTGTAGGTATTATGCTCTCACCTTGTACAAACTTAGTGTTCAGAAAGCTAGACCCATCCATTTTTGTGTTCACCCATTAGATGGCCTACCTTGGTGGGAAAAAGCACTCACCCTAGGGGAACGACCCAAGGAGTAACGAGCTAAAGCCAAGTCCTTCCAAATTGCTATATAAATTTGTGATTGCAAGGAAAGTTTGCAATCAACAGCATGGTATGTGATAGCTCTCCCCTAGTATCTTTATGATACATGAAACCCTTGTTCTAAGGGATGGGAGACCTCTCAAGGGAGTTTATCATCATATCTCTTGAACTATATTCCCTTACTAGACACCTCCTATTTTTAGAAGCCTAGCCTTTCAACCATTGCTTTGTATGGTCCAGGGTACAGTAACATGCCCGAAGTTACTCACTACTGACTCCCTTGAGTAGAGATAGAAAATTTCCAAGAAGTGACTACCCGGGAATTCAAAGTTGGTGCACCTGAGAAGTGAGTGTCATGTAAGGGGGAGCCAGTGCCACCAAACTTCTAAGCTATCCACTCTCGAGAAGAAGTGTTCAACACTGATCCAAGGTATTTTAGTGGGCATATACCAAGTATACACACCTTTCCTACTAGGATTCATTATTTTTTTCTTGTTACAATTTCACATCAAACTAGATAAAAAAAAAGTGCTTGATACTGTTTGTTGTGTTTTCCAATCATATTTCTTTAGAAACAATCAAAATTTGGATAAAAACCATTCAAAAACATCAAAATTGTCAAAACCACATTCAGGAAAATTGAAACTTTTAGACACAGAGCCACAATTATTATTGTGAACCACAAATAAGACCTAGAAAATTCCAATTGGATTTCTAAAATGCAATTTCTGAAAATAGAGCCGCATTTGACAACCAGAACTGCAACTGTAAGCCACATTTACTGAAAGTTGAGCCACGATTGTCTGCTAAACAAAAACTTTTGAAATTTGTGTCCAAAATAGGATAATAAAAAAAATTCATAGTGACCTCTGACTGATAAACTAGAGTTTTGCAAGATTTAATAGTTCATTTTAGGCATTCCCATTAGATAAACATTGCATTATAGCCTGCATTCCTCAATCTTTTTCATTGCACAAATTAAACCCTCATTCTTAGGTTGCACATAAACCTTCAAATTTTGAACATAGGGAAACCTTTGAGATTTTGGAAATTCTTGGTTACATATTCTATTTATCATTGACCATTGTCCTTGTCATTATCAAGTTTGAGTCTTAGTCTTGTGTCCTAGTCTTGGTTGTCCTTTTATGGTCAATGAAAATTGGAATTTGCGGCCTTGGGTTCACATTAGCTTGATTATCATCCTTTGATTAAAACTCTATCCTTCCTTTTCATTTCCTTTCCCTCATTTAGACTCATATTGCTTAGATTGCACCTTACATCCTTATTCCAAAAACACAAAAAAATAGCTCATTTTTCATTAGAATCATATCAATTAGCCAATCTTTCATCTATTAGTCTCATTATCCTTGCAATTTTATACCCCAAAAATACAAAAACAATAGTTTCAACCTTAGTTGCATTACTACCTTAATCCTCAATTAGCATCATTTAGTCACCTTATCATCATCCTTGATCATTAACCAATCTTTAGCATCATTTAACATTCATTATCCCCATCCTTTGGACATTATCATCCTTGCATTATCATCCTTGTATCAACATCCTTTCACTTTCATATCCAAAAATATAAAAATATAGTTTAGTTTATCACCATCTTGCATTACCTTTCAACTTACAAAAATCTCAGATGGTTGAAACAAGGTGAAAAACCAAATGAAAGTACATGGATTTCCTAAGAGACCCTTTTCCTGACAATACCATAGATTCAAATCACTCTACACCTCAAAAGAATGCACCAAAAAGAGAAAAAAATGACCCTTGGGAAGACCTAAACCTAGAGGAAGTCAACAAGCAATTGAGCCCTCAAGAAATTGAAAGAGCTTAACAAGACCCTAGAGTTTTAAGCATAGTTTACCAACTTGTTAGTGCCAATCCAAACAAATTTTTCTATGCACTAGCTAAAAAGGGTTCCAAGTTACCTCAAGGTTTTGACGTGTCAACCATCATAGAAGAAGAAACTAAAAATTAATTTGGCATGCCCTCATCACAAAAAAATACAAACATACCCCTTGGGACAACTAAACACACAACTACCATCACAACACACATTCCAAACATCCCCATATTTGGAAATAAGGTAACCCATACTACACAAGGTCAAACTTTCACACTTGGAAATTCCCCAAACACCATGGGTAAAACCTTCATGAATCCCCTTTTTCAAAACTAAAATAAAGGTTCCACATCACAAGGTCCTACACCTTTGATCCAAATTCTAAACCAAGGTCACACACCCTTGATCCAAAATGAAAACCAAGGTTCTATACCTACATCCCAAAACAAAAGTCAAGGGTGCTTATACCAATTCCAAAGTACACCTTTGTTAAATCAACTTCCACCAAATAAGCCTAGAAAGGTGCACATCCTCTCATGAAAAGTCTCAAATCAAAACCATAATCAAGGGTCTATTCCAACACTTCAAAATAAATTTATCAAGGGTCCCTTCCATCATTCCAAAAATTTACTCAAGCACCTACATCTTCACTTTCAAATGCCAATCAAGGCACCATTCATCCATTTAAAAATATCAATCAAGGACCTACACCTTCACTTCAAAATTTCAATCAAGGAAACGTACCTTCACATCAAAATATCAATCAAGGGGCTACACCTTCATGGAGAAACATCAACCAAGGTCCCACACCTCCAATTGCAAACCAAGGATTAAATTTTAAAAATCATAACATGAATCCAAGGTCCATAAGTCCACTCCAAAACACAATGCCGAATGCAAAAATGACCTTTAAAACAAATCCAAACACCAATTTCATTCCAAATCAAAACAACCCACACCCATATGGAAACCAAGGTCCCACGTCACAAAGAATCAATATTAATCCAAATCTAACCTATGACCTTAATGCCAACGCTATGTCATCTCACCAAAACAATGCAACACCATCCCTTGCAGACTATTTGATACGACATATGTAGACCCTTGAACAAAAAATGAAAAACATGCAATTGGGAACCAACAAGAAGACATATTTCATGGAGGAGTTGTGTCCCTTTCCATTCAATTGAAATCTATACATGCCACCTTTTCCCACGCATTTCACAACACCACCTTTTCCTAAATATAAGGGGACACAGGATCCAATAGAACACATTCAAGAATTCAACACATCATGCATGGAAGTCACATATGACCCTACTTATTTGATGAGATTATTCCCACAAAGATTTCTACGGGAAACCTTAGATTGGTTTGCACACCTTCCACCAGGGATCAAAACATGGGGTGAACTAGCTAACAAATTCATCAATCATTTTTCCTTCAACATTAAAAATTATGTCACCCTTGCAACATTGAGCACAACCAAACAAGGAGAAGGGGAATCACTTACCTCGTTCTACCAAAGATGGTGAGTATTGGTTAGCAAATTCCCTTGTCACATTCCTGAAAAACAACTTGTCACTATGTTTGTGGAAAACCTTAATGAAGAATTGATGAGTCGAGTTCAAATCCAATGTAGTACAACCTTTAAAGAGATTATTGAGAAAGGTGTCCTTATTGAGAAAGGTCTTATTGCTAGAGGACTACTCAAGAAAAGCAAATAAAATCCAAAAACCAACAATGACAAAAGAAAATACTGGTCTCGAAACAAAAATGTCACAAACAACAGAGTTGTTAATGCCAAACTAATAACCGAAGGTCCAATCATTCAACTTAAATTTCCTTCCTCATCAAATTCATTCAATACACCCAACACATAGATACAAGGTCCAAACCAAATGGTAAACGCTATCCAAAACAACCAATAAAGAAGAGGCCCTCCTTGTGTCAAGAAAACATACACCCCCTTGGGTGAACCTATCGAATCAATCCTCAAATGACTTTTCCAATCTAATGTCATCACACTACTAGACACCAAGAATTATGAACCTTCCTTGATCAAACCTGATTGGTGGAAAGACGAGGAATACTGTGAATACCACTATACAAAAGGACAAAAAACATCTAGATGTTAGAAACTTAAGAATATCATTCAATACCTTATTGAAGATCAAACCTTTTCAGTTGATAATTCACAAGCCAAGAGTATCATAAATGTTTGAAATTTCCTTATAATGGACAAGAGATCACCATTTTAGTTGATTCCAACAATCCTCAATATTGCAACACACTCAAAACAGTCCAAGATACTTTTATACCACACAATAGGGAAGCCATCACTTCTAGTTCATCAAACAATGAAGGTCAAATCAACTCTTTGTCAAACCAAATAGAGAAAAGGTTTAGTCAAGGGATAAAGGAATTGGTGATTCTACTCCATCAAATCATGAAACCCAACTCTATTCCTTATCAAAAAAATTCGAGAAAAAGATCCAGTTGAAAGACAAAGGCATGGGTGAATATTCAATTGAGCAGTGATTATGTC
>VDFB02000009.1:2380386-2438739 GCA_007258455.2 Sequoia sempervirens | reverse complement strand
ATATATATATATATATATATATTTGAACTTGTTTTGTACTAGGATTAGAATTTTGCAAAGATATTTTTGTAAACCTGTATGTTTTCTTTCCCAAATGTTAGGTATTTATTTCCATAAACGCTATTGTAGCATTATCATAGAAAAACTGGTTGCTTTATTATAGAAAATATTTCAAAAGATTGAATAATGGCTTCATTTGACCAAGAAAAGAAAACCCTATGTGAACCTTGATTAGGATCCAGTCTTACTTATAACTAGTAGAGGAGGTTCAATATTAGCAGTTGTAGATGAAAATGATCATAGACAATATGTTTGGGTTCATATTTTTGTGTTGATCATGAATTATGAACAAGGCTTTGGCCCCTACTTGATCCTAGCACTGGAAAATCTGAATCCTTAGCCTCAAAAACAAGGATTGAAGTACCATAAGATAGATTTGGTCTATATTCTTGTGATGTCCTAGACCTAGATCTAATTATTCAGATGAGTGTTGTTTGCTACTTTCATGATATGATAGAAAAGATCTTGAGTTGGGGATATGAAGAGGGTGCCACATTTTTTGTTTTGGCTATGACTTTCATCAAAGTAATAGGCTTCAAGAAACCATTTATCATTTAAAAGAAAAGTTGGAATTTATATATAAGCTTATGGATGAAAGAAAGTGAATATTATAACTCATTCAATAGGAGTTCTTCTTGTAAAATGCTTTATGTCTCTCTAAAATGATGTATTTGATAAATATATAAGTGTTTGGATTTTTTGGTTCCTCAAAATTCTTAAATAAATTGAGAATTTCCTAGCAAAGTGATGGAAAATACTTTGCTACTTTGGGAGGACCAATAAAGATTTAGGAGGTTTGCAGCAACTCAGAATTTGGGAAAGAGAGAGATTCAAGTAATACTGTGATGTACTATAGTACCACCTTTGTGTAATTGGTTGGATTTGGATACAAATAGATAGCTTTAATGAATACTATTGACACAATTCTTGGCATCATCCTTATAGATGGGTGTAGGAAAAAGGAAAAAATTTCCCAAGCTTATTTGGTATCTTGTTGGTGTGGGAAAAAGGAAAATTTCACTTGAATATTGTAAATGTACATACTATTGACATGATTAAGACTCTAAACATGAGCTATGCTTGTTCCATGAATAGTTAATTCTGAAATCTACCCTTCCAAGTACAAAACCATATATGCAATCATTGTTGCAACAATTAACTAGGTATGTAATTTTTTAATTTTAGAGGCCTTCCTTTCATTGGTTAATGCATTGGGAGCATCAGAAACATTGATAGTATTTGCTATTATTTTAATTGTTGTATTATTTTTGTGTATACTTTCATTCTTGAAATAAAAGTTCTAAGTTGTGAGGAAGTAAAAAATATTAAAGGTGACAGTGAGAAAATAATTGATGAATCCATTGAAGACACTCTAGAGAAGGTGGTAAAGCTTCTTGTATGCATTAATGATAAAAAATCTCTTTGCACCTTTCCAAAATAATAACACTTTAGAAGAACCCACATTCCATTAACCAAACTCGTTGAAACCTCTCTAGAAGCACTGTCAATCACAGAATTTACACATTTTCCAGGCCTAGGCTTATTGAAACTATGCTTTCCCAACATGAATTTTTTGATCCAATGCAGAAAATAGTTGTTAATTGACTTTTATATGATGAGAAATCCAATGGTTATCCATTTCCATAAACGTTTACACAAACCCCTAATACTAGACTTCCAAAATCACTAACAATACTCTGTTTTAGCAGGACAGTCACTTATGTTGGATACAAACTTGTAAGTTCACCAACTTAAAACTTGGAATACATCATTTAAACACAAACCTTGACTGTTCATTAGCTATTTTCCAGATTTTTATGTAAATAACAGACTAGGGCATCACTTTTCCATATGCCAATCTTCATCAAACGGTCTGAGACTTTGGACTTTGAAAGATTACCTGAAAACATACCTTCTTACAAATTTTCATGTGATTTCACTAGTTAAATAAAGAGAAACGCAATTTTGAAGGTGCACTGGTTACCCTAACATAGGGTTTTAACTAATTTCAGAAAAACTTGAATAACTCACTCAAAATAAAACCTTTTTGCATGAAACAAGAAACATCTGGAAGGTGATTGAAGCATGCATTACTTACAAACAATTTCATAGAATTTGGTGCCTGTACAGTTCCGTACAAGGCCAGACAATAGTAAAAGTATGAAGAAATTGCTTTAAAATAGTGTTTTTTCTTTCATTTGATTCAAAAATTCAATCACCTACACTTGTTTCATTGTAAAAATGGCCTTTTTAAAGGCATTCCAAGCTGTCTCTTTGGTTTCTAACTAGCCATAAATTTTTTTTAAAGCAATTTCACATTCTAGTCAAGTAAATATAGCCATAAGAACAATTCACTGCCTTCCACACCATCAAATCTGATTTCAAAATTAGTTTGATCCCCTTTCACTTATATGTTGTGAAAGATACCCAAAAAGATATTCCCTGGAAAAAGTGACTCTATAATGCCAACAAGTACACGAGTTGTTAATTTTATTCTTCATGGTGAATCTCAATATTAAAAAATAAACAAATATCTACCATTCAAAACAAATCTACTTCTGCTTTGGTTTACAATGTACACTAATACCATCAGAAAGTAATAAGAAAATGTTGTGGCCTGGCTTGAAACAACAATCGAACAGGAAAATATTTAATAAACTTGAGATTGTCAATGACCATGAAAACTAACATAAAAATTAGAAAAACCCATCAATATCAATGTCATGGAATTGGTGAAACTATAGACATGAAATGTACCTTGATTGTTCCAACTTCTTTGAATGCCTTGATGACATTGAGCTGATCTACTATAGGTGATGCACCCACTATGGAAATGACCACATCCACCTTCTTGATGGCTTCTACTAGGCTTGCATAGTCATCTATGGATCCCTGCATATGGGTATTGAAAAAACAATAACATTAATATTGAGTAAAAGCATTATAGATTGATCAATGGAAATAGTAAGAAAGAGAGTACTAGTAAGATACATGGAGTATAGTTTCTCAAGAGGATTTGAATGAATCTAGCAGCTAGGCCTTGTCAGGATTAGAAGCTATAGATGTACTAACAAGGAGGAAAGTAGGATTGCCTTGAGCAAGGCTGGCATTGGCTACAATACAGCCATGATTTTTTTTAAAAGCAATTTCACATTCCAGTCAAGTAAGTATAGCCATAAGAACAATCATGGAGCAAGAAAAGCAAGTAAATCCACCTTGATATGTCTACATAGTAGTTTGGCCTAAAGGACATCAAATAATCTTATTTACTAGAATTACAACACCCTTTGCAGTAATTATGAGAATGTCAGCACATGAGACTATACCAAGGCACATTTTCTCTAGAGCCTCAAAGAGTTTATGTTGGATAGTGCATCCTTCTCTCTAGCCATGTTGGAGGTCTTATCCAGAAGTAGAGAATCATCACATCCCTACAAAAAAGGAACATAATATACATAGTTATATATCATCTCCATATAGTTCCATTAATAAGCTTATAATCCCCTCTATAGCTTTGATTTTTCACACCAACATAGATTATGTTTGCAAGTCACAATCTCATTACAAAAACTCCAAACAAAACAAACTTATGAATTTAGGGGTGCCCTGATAAACAATCATCTAAACAAGAAAATACTCTCTGATAAGTTCAAGCATTTTTACTAAGGCCTAAAGTACATTAAAAAGTATCTCTATCTCACATTAACTGAACAATCATGATATTGTAGGCGTAAAACAAAAGCAACATTTCTGGGTTCTCTTTTCATGGCCATCTCCATCGCAGACCTCACCACAACTTCTGTCATGGGGCAGCTAGCTCTATAAAATCCTTTGTATAACTCCTACTGCATTTGATGCCTATTTTCATCATCCACAAGAAAGGAAGTTACTATTATACAAAAAATGATCAGTATAGCTATTATACAAAATCTTGAGACCATAATATACTTAATTGAATGAGATTTTAAACTTAAAGTAACATATACATGATAATATATTTGTTTTGTTGACAAATAAGATGGGGTATGTGCAGATCATCATGGAAAAAATAGGACCTTAAGTGGCAAAAATTTAGAAAAATCGAGTTAGGCAACTTGATGTAAAAATTTGAATAATTTTACCTATATTATTTCAAAATATGTAAGAATAGAATCTATAGTAAATTGAATGTAGTTTCTAAACTACTAGGTTTTTTAACAAAAAAGAAATCTATTTGGTGAAAAATTTGAAATTTTAATGCAAGGTAATTTTAAATTTCAGGGAAAAAATAAGTGTGTTCCACCACCCTAACCACAATAAAATGATAATATTTTTTATAATATTTTAGATATAAGTAGAGGACTCATGCCTTGATGTGGATGCATATTTTGTAATTTTTGAAGCAAATAATTAATTATGAATTTTTATTACAACTTTTAAAAAATATAAAAACTCATATGTCCGACCACCTTAACTTGGTCAAACTTCATGAAATTTTTATTTTTTTTAAATCATATAGCAAGCGAAGCATAGAATGTGACACATGTTTTGATTCAAAAAATCTGATACCATTTGAAAGTTATATATGTTTTTCAATCAGCCTATCAATTAGGACTTTAGTCAAATTTGAATAAAAAATTAATAATAATTACTTATTAAATTCAAACGTAAAGAATAATTTATATATTGGTGGAAATCTGAGAATATCCTTTAAAAACCCTTTTCATTTCATCAATTTTGGGTAAAAAAATAGTCATCAGCCACATACCCATCATATTGCCACTCTTTGGCCCATCATGATCCTGCACATACCCATGGAATGAACTTGAAGAAAATTTCAATTTAATATAGTTTGGAGTCATATAATTTGTGTAAATTGTTCAAGTACACCTATGACACATCATGTTATTCAAACCAATTCAAGTGGTTCAGCTCGCTCTTCAATAACATGTAATATTCTTTGATGTTCATCACTATCTAGTCTCCACTTACGACGTCCACGTGCACGTGGAACTGGATGAAGGGATAGGGCAGTAGCAACTACTAGGTGGCTATATTGATATACTTTGTTCTCAAGTTGATAATCAATAAAATGAATCCCATGCTGAACAATTTTGACTTGTTTCAGATATGTCCCTTGCACTACAACTGAACCTGTGGGAACCAACATTCAAAAGTAAGACATAACATTTAGAAGGTCAATACGAGTAACAAATTCAAAATATATACATTCAATAGATAAATCTTGCAAGAGCATCTATTTATTTTGTCAAACCTGTGGGGAACGACATTCCATCACTCGTTTCTGATTCTACTAGCTTCCACCTCTCTCTTGTGCAACGCAATAGATAATAACTAACACCTTCTATGTTTCCAGCCTCTGCTATGACTGCAAAAATATCTCCTGCACCAAATTTACATGGAAAATTTGTAAAAAAAGGAGTTCCACTATCATTTAAGTATATATAAATTTACTTAAAATAAGTAGCAAAAAATTATTAAATGATTAAGTTACAAATTTACAAAAGCTCGTACATGTACGATATAAATATATACACATACATACCCTTTTTAATTAGTCCTGAAATATGGTCATAATCAATTGAAATCAAAGGAATGTCTTCAAAGCTTTCATCTTCATCTTCATTGTATGTGTCACTAACATCTAGTGGCACCAAATTCCATCCACTGACATATCCTTGTTGTTGGTTGTTGCATTCATCATAGTTTTCTAAAATGCAGTCATAACAAAAACATGAGTAATCCCTAGTCTGCAATGTCCACGGGAAACTATTTGTACTCATGACAGAATGCAAAGATCTTGTTTTCTCTACCCTCTTGCATCCATGCATTGATCTTCTATCCACACCTACAAAAATTAATTTTGCATTAAAAAATCATAATTTAATATAAATATATTCAAACTAAAATAAATAAACTTGAATGTACACATATATGTATATTTAAAGATTTAAATATAAACAAAAACATACCTAATATCTCCCAAAACACTCTATGTGGAATGGATCAGTTGTTTGTTGAAGATGTGCCAACCTCATTTGATGCAAAGTGTTTCTGACACCATTCAACAACATCATGCGCATCTTTTATACGATCTCCTTCATAATTCAGTTGATGCTTTCTTAGAGCACGTTTGATGCAAGCTCCTGCACCATCATGTTCACCCTTTCCGTGTCCACTCTCAAAGAAGCTCCAAACATGTGGTATGTTGTCATTTCGATGATATCTACAAAGTGCATAAAATGGCCTTGAAGATTTAAATTGTGAAGCACATCCATCTGACCATACAAAATGCTTTTCAATTTTGACACCCCTGATTGCCAAATATTCAAAAAAATTTTGAAGCAATGTTGTACAAATAGAGTGTCATGCTCTTTGTCATCACTAATATAGAAGTGATATTCTTTCTTAATGACTCATTCCTCAGATGTACTGTCAACACCATCCAAATCCATTTGTGCATGTCGATAACACACATGCACCATAATAGTGATCTGCTCTGAAAAATAATATTGTGATTGAATCTCTTTTTGATGTACAAAAGAGTAATTCTCTGCAAAGTCAACTACTGATAACACTGTTCCAAGTGGGAATGTATCTCTTAATGTCTGAAACTGTTGTGCTTGCCACTTAGAAAAGAAAGCATGTTGTATATATGGTTGTATCAATTTACATAACTTTTCCATAAATGTTCCAATAGGTATCTCCTCTTCTACATAATCTAACCTTGTTGATTCTTTGCCACTTTTGGTATGAAACTTGATATACTTGTAACTCTTGCAATTTACCAACTTTGTCAGGTCGGTATCTTCATCTCTCAAAGGCATTTTAGCCAAATTTCCACATGTTTCACAGTGTCCTTGTATGCAACTTATTTGATTGGTTGCATTATCATCATTTGATTTATCACATAGGATGGATGCTACAAACTGACTTGCTTGTCTAGGAGGCACATTCTGAATACCATCACTTTCTTCTCTAATCTTTTGGAACACTTGATAGTAGAGATCAAATTCAATATGATAACGACAACAACAAGTTTCAAAAACCTTGTTTGTTTTCACATAGTATGGTTTTAACTTTTGAAACATTGTTTGCCCAATCTTTATATGTGGATTTGAATTACAAAACATTACATACATCTCATGTTGTGTTATGTCTAGCCAATGTTTTATATGTAATTCATTATTATTGGGCCCAATCCTGTGTCTGATAACATCTCTACTATTTGATGAAGGACGGGTATGATCATTCCAAAAGGTTGAGATGAAGTTCCTAAAAACATCTTGAATCCTGTCAGATCGAGGAGCTCTACACATAATTGCCCAATTGCCTTCTGAGGTACTATCATCAAGAATCTTTCTCCTTTTGACATATTGTGTCAATGTCTTTCTGCTGAAACCAATCTCGGTTGAAAGTGAAGAGATTTGTCTTTTTTTGGCCATTTTTTCACTTAAAATTGATGTCAACATGACTCTTCTTGAAATTGCCTTATCTGCTGATCGAGACTGTTTCCCAATGGACCCCAAACCTTTTTTCAAATTTTCAACAATGTCTTTTTGTAAGTGTGAACCTTTCCTCTTTTTTGTACTTGTATCTACACCCAACAATTGTAATGGCTCTTGTAGCTCATTACTTAGAAGTACAATTGATAATAGTTGGGCTTGATCGAGTGTATCAAGGTTATTGAAATGAGCAATTATTTGCTTTGCAGTTTTGTTCATTGACCTCCTAGTACTATTTCTAGGTTGTTCAGCATAAAACTTCAATTTTTCCATATCCATTTGAAGTAAATGATCTAAATTTCTAGAAGAAATTTTTCTCTTCACCTCTTTAGCTATATTCATATGCTCATCCATGATGGTATCCCGAAGTGATCCTGACCCCTCTCCAATATTCATTCCTTGCACTTGGGCCTCCTCCCTAACATCAACTATATGTTCTTCAACCTCATTTGCTCCAGTATCTAAATTTGGCTCAACTTCTACTTCAGTTTCTGTATGTTGAGCCCCTACACAAAAACACATAGAATAAATTTAACATATGGAACTTAAAGGATGATTTTAATTGATCACTAGGTGGATCTTGACTATGATAAATTAAGTTGTAGTTTTTAAAATATACCTAGTCTTGCAAGAAAAGGATGAGACTAGGTTGCTTAGGATAAATATGAAGCATAAAATTTTATTTTATCTTTAAGATCTAATACTTAACTCTATTCTTAAGAGAGATTATAATTGGTTCATCCTTTTATGGATCTAAAATTAAATCCCCTTTATTCTTAAATATCTTGAATAAGGAGTTAAGATCCTCCTATCATGTGTTGATCTTATCCTCACTCTATTTTGTTATGAATTTATAGATTTTAATTAGGAAAAAAACCCATCAAAACTACCATAATATTACCATGGACTTAAGTTCAAGAAAGGAACTTTATCAATAGGTTCTTTCCAACATGATTGAACCTACATATTAAGAATTGGAAGGAAAAGACATTCATGAGCGAACAAAGAAGAGACAGGTCGGTGAATTTATTGAAACCCTCATTCAGTTATAATTACCATATAGAGTGCATTTGTTGTGCTATCCTGGTGTTTTGTTTGTCAGAGGCCTTAAGGCCATGAGCCATGCAATGGACAGTGTGTGGGTATATCATGACAAGTATTGGTGGGTTCATTACAACTATGAAGCTCAAAAGACTACAATCAAAAGAAGGGGGCCATTATATTGAGAGAAACTTAAAGATCTCAATGCATAGCTTTGAGGTGGTCATGAAGAAGATTGAAGGTCTACCGGAGAACTGCATTTAGGGCATATGAACAATAGTAATGAACCATGAAATGAATCAAGATGCATGATCATTAAGGAGTGTAGTTCAGTGACAAAAGGGAAAGGAAAATAAGTTTTCCTGCTAGGAAATCTAAGCAAAGAGGTTGACAATAGTGATATTTGCTTTGAAAAGTTATAAGTCACCAAAGGACAGCATGTCAAGGTGGCTATGGATAAATCATTATGGTAAGTCAGAACACCATTAGTTGCACATTTGTATACAAGATAAGGCAAGGTCGGGTGCATTAGGACAGTGTTGTTCTAGAGAAAGGTGCATGATAGCCATCAAAAAGAAAATATTCAGTCCAAGTATAGTGACAGTTCTAAGGGAAAAATTTGCAAGGAAAATTATGGTTCTCATGACAAAAGGAGCAGCCATTTGAAGGATAGCATTGAAGATAACAACCGTGATCATCCACAAGGAATAACATACCAGGGTGATAAAGAAAAATGTATTGGAGGTGACAAGGTACCAAAGTACTTCAGGTCATGGAGGGAAGTATAATCTTAGTTGCAATTTGTTTTTCAAGATTGGAGGTTTCACTGCATTGATGTAACAACATAAACTCTTGGTATTGTAATGATACAATTAGTGATTCACATCAATCTAGAGAAATCATTGACATGGAATAAAGAATGCACTAGTGTGAATGGCAAGGAGAACTATAGACTTGTTTGATATATGTCAGTGATAAAGACAAGGTACAACTGAGACTAACATGTCAACAAATCATGACTGCAGACTTACCAAGCCTAACTCAAACTTAGATCCAAGATTCCTGACCATGTCTATACACACTACATTTGAATGGGAAAATATCATGAGTGTAGGGACTTATGGGGATCTGTCTCTATGAAAAGTATATGACAAAAAATATTAACTAAAACATGCATTAGAATCTCAACATGTGAAGGTAGAAAACATGCAAGACTCATAATTGAAAATTACCTAGTTGAAATTTCAGAAGCAAGACTATTCTTTCAAGTGAATACCATCCATACTTTCAAATGTGTAAGTTATGACCTATCACAATTGATGATATAATCAATCCAAAATTCAAGACTGTGCAAATTGCCATGCTCCTTTTTTTAAGGGAAACTCCTTTGGACTGATACACAATCAAATTTCAATACAGTCCTAACTTAAACATTTCTTTTTAAAGCCTAATTGGTCTAATTTGCAGCAATACAGTCCTGACTTAAACATTTCTTTTTAAAGCAACATATGTTGGGTTTTAGATATGATTTAAAACCATTAAAGGGGTATCCAAATTACTAACCACAACCCTAGAAGAAGGTTTATACTGAGAGTTGTGTTTGACAGTTTTGAATTGAATGGCTGCTAGGAGTTAGATAAGTCAAGAAACGGGTTAGTGTTAGGGTTACATCAGTTTTTTGTTCGATTTTTCTTTTAAATTCCAGCAGAATGAAAATGGAAGAAAATCCATTTCATATACAAATAAAATCACAAAAAAGAATTGTGAATCCATGATGTATTCAAGAAATTTTCTTGAATTTTTGGGGCAACATGTGTTTGACCAAGAAACTAAAAACCCACAAATTTTAAACCATTTAATCAGCTTGCAGGCCCACTTCTAATTAGTTTCAATAAATTTGTGACTTTTATTTCTTTATTAGGCTAGCTTTTAATAGATTAATGAAGGCCTTAATGACATGTGGGAAATAAGTTAGGACTGAGACACTAATTAGATTATCACAAATGGCACATACTTTGTTATCTGAATGGATCATGAAGCTATTGTCCTTTATGTTTGAAGGCTTAAATTGGATCGAAATTAATTGATGATGAGTCATGTCATCGAGTCCACAACTCTTCCTACTAGCTCCTATCCCTATTTCTAAATGGCTTCATAAATGAATGTGTGTACATTACTTAGTGGATCTCTATTTTCCTATCAATTAAAATGCTAATTAGGTGTTATACAAGAAAAGACAATATTGCTTAGAATGGATTATAGGAAGAATTGTGTGCTAAACTCTATGTTTCTTATGTGCAGACCTGATTCATAGAGGCATGATTTGCTTCTATGTACCAATGCCAGACCATTCCATTCTCTTGGTTGTGGCATGCAGGACAACCATATCTTAAGAACATTTGGTAGTTATGGTGTGTGATATTGATATGGAATGATATATTAAAAACATCCAATGTTGTATATATGTAGTGTGTGAGGCAATACAATTTAACAGTGTGAATATTCTATATACTACAGCAGATATGGAATCAGGATGAGAACTCTAAACTAATATCTAGAGTAGTACTATCAACTCAAAGCAAATGAGGTAGTAGAAATAATATCAAGAAGATGGATGAAAGATAAGCTATATACAAAAACTTGCACCTAACTAAGAGACCACACAACTAATATATAGTGATCAAATGAGAAGGCTGAGTTAAGCCTGTAAAGAAAAAAATAGATTGGAGAATTAGAAACCATCATACATAGCCAAATGAGTAAAATTGACTCTCTTACATTCAATGACATGATGATGAGGACCAAAACAGTCTAGATAGTTTGTTCACTAAAGTTATTTCCCCTCCAACAAACAACATCACAAAAGACAATGTTAATCAGTAAGTGTTGCCCAAATGATTTCCAAGATTCATATTGAAGGCACAAAAAAGAGCGTCATAATGGTCAAGCTCAATATTGCCACAATAAATTATCATCAACATAGATAGTTGGGGCGTGAAGGCACTGTTATAATTCTGATCAATTATCATCTTTAATGTGACAAACTCTGCCTCCTTTGAGTGTAGCATTGGACTTGGTACTTCATAGAAGCTTCCATAGATAGGGAACATGCCTACCACATAATAGTGGACAGTATAATGTCATGATTCACTACAGAATTGTTGATCCTACATAGCTAAAGGATCATAGATTCTACAAACACCACCAAATAATGACTGTCATTCAGCAATCAGGCCTATTTAGGCTTCTTAAGACTGTCCTCTCCTATCTATTTTGTCATGCAATATCAAAGGACCCTCCCAGACCTTCAACATAGTTTTAATGGCATGAAATACAATTCAACATATGATTCTTGAAAGGTTGTTGCAATCATTAACCATAGGAAACTCTAAAATGCACTATACACTCAACCTTGTCTATGACTATAACAAGTCTTCCATACAGGACATCAGCATAAAAAGGTCTCAACCTTTCATAGTTTTTATAAACCCTAGCTTAAAAAAGTGTCTTAGAAATCCTTGACACCATATACAAACAGATTCACCTATCAAGAATTCCAACTCCTTAATCAAATTACTCAAACCCTTACTGTTCTCTATCATCCCCAGTCTGGAACCATACAAAATCTAGCCTAGGGCATCATGGAATGATAAACAAACTTCATCCTTTGGGTCTACAACTTTGCAACATGAAAGTACACAAAAAAATGCTTTATTTCACCAACTTTTAGATTTTTTCCCACCATACAAAATAATGAATTCAACAATTTTAAATGCTCACTTGTTTACCCTCATAGGGTTTCAGACAGTCTTCAATAAAAATGCTATAACTTTTGACTTTCTCAATGAAATGAAACAAAACAAAGACCAAATTAAAATAGATTCAAACCTCTACCACATCCAACAAATCTTAGGCCCATTAATGGTTCGTACAGACCATACCATCTCAAAGAATAGTGAAAATAGGTGTTAAAAGTAGGGTTCTTTATTAATTCTCCTTCTCAAACTCAATACATCTTCATCCACACCAATCTACATAAGGTATACCACAATTTGGATCCTAAACATCTGCATAAGGTATTCAACAAATTGTATATTATGCAGTGATAAACTCGCTTGAAGTAAAGGAATTTGGAGGTCATAAGATGCCAAGAGATTAACAAGATCAACTGGTTAGTAAAAAAAGATCTACACTAACTCGTTTATTGAATTCTGGACTCTCTTCTTTTCCTTCACATCATAATTTCAAATTTGACAATTTCAGATTTAAATTTTTTGTGTCCATTTGTAACAACCTTTAATGATTATTCCACATGTATATATATGAGTCTTCTTCAAAAGTTTTCAACCACAATCTTTACCCAAAAGCCATATTTGGTGGAAATTTGCTCATAATCTCTGCTCAATTTACATAAAAGATGGATGTTCTGTATTAATATAAATGTTGTGTTATTGTATTTAATCGTGTTTTTTCATCTATCCTTGAGGGGGCATTACATAGGATGGTGGTGTTTGTGAGAAAGAAACATGATATTTTGTCAAAATCCAGTGAGAAGAAATGGATCTAAAGGCATTTCATAAAGATATGACAACCTGCTATAAGTGTGAGAGTACCATGCCATGGCAATTCAGTCAACAACCTCACTGATATATAGAGATATACTGATATATCGAGATATATGTGAAACACTTTAAAGATGTTATGTATCTTAATCATATACTCATATTCTTCATAAATTTCTAAGCCCAAATGAAATCAAGGGACTAAGCATCCTCTAATATTATGCACTAATATGTGAATAACATTACATTTGTGGTAGAAAAAGAGCACACTTTCATGGAGGTAGTGGAACCACTCACATTCTAGATATTGCAATTACCATATGAAATAAATGATAAACTAGTCTATGCAAATGCTAAGGCTTTGTTGGCTTTTCACAAATATCAGAATGTAGAGAGATTTGATATTTAGTAGAGATAATTGAAGGATTTCTTGAAACATTAGTCATAATGTTAAGCAAAAAAGAGAAGAAACAATAAAAATATAGGAAAATTAAGGAAAGAAGCACTAGATGAAGTTATGGTGAAGTTATAGAAGTAGAATAGAGAAGAAAGTATGTAATATATTATAGATGGATGATATATAGAAGAGAAATATAAGAAAGAATATTGATGTATAAATGAACTATGTAGTAGAGATATATATGATGAATATAATATATTGCATGATGATCTAATGAATGTATGATGTGCTATTATTTATTTGTGAATATATGTGTATTTTCAATTTTAATTGTTCTTTCCTACCACATCCTTTTGTAACTCACCACATAAGTTATTGTCTCCCTTTTATTGCTCATACTAAGGTATAAGAACTACACCAAAGTAACTTAGGACAAAATCCTTTATCTATGCTCAATTTTTGCTAACAAGGTATGTCATGCTTGAGGAGCACTTCCAAGACAATTACACCATTTTACATCATTTGTCTATTTTCATGACAATTACCTAGTGATTTTTCCTTTCGTTATGTTACCCTTTCTTGAATACTCTATTCTTGAATTTAATAGAATAATTAAGGTTGTGCCCTACACAAATATTTCATCCTACTTATTAAACATGAATTATCCTTGAAACCCCCACTTGTCATTGCTACTTGTAGAATCCACCTTGCTTCTTCTAAATTGGACTTACATTACTATAAGAAGAGATGACCTTATTCCATTATGGATTACACTCCTAAAATGGTTTATTCTTCTTACCTTGAGTCTTGACCCTAGGTCCCCTTTCCAAGAAAGTCTTGTCTTTGGCCCTAATGATCTTGAGAATCATAGAAGAATGCAATTTTTTGGTGGTGAAGATATTAGAAGCACTAAAGTCACATTCAAGAAGGGGAAAACTATGATGAGAATGACCCCATTTTGGATGGTAAACTAAAGGGAGTGGAGGGTAGAAAAATAATTGTAAGGTGAAGAGTAAAGTGAAAATGGAGGATGAAATTGATTTGGATGATGAGGTAAAGTGAAATATTTATGCCTTGCCTCTCCTATTTCACTGGCTGATCTTCCATGCCATTCTCTCTCTTTAGAGGTTGTTGCTTCAATTGTGAACTTGATTGCAAATAAAAATATTGATATGAACAAAGAGGTTATCATTCATCATACAATCCTTAAGTGGTTATTCATTGAGACCAACAAAATGAAACTAAAAACTATCTAAATGGCTAAGAAACTTCCAAGGAAAAGGTGCTTGTCCCTATGAAAGAAGAACAACTTTTCTTCAAACATTGGGAGGTTATGGAATAAATTAGTGAATTGAAAATGGAAAGCACTAAGAGTGGTGAATGAATTACATTTTTAGAGAAATATTTTATGGATCAAAGCTATTCTAAGGAGGGTAATTAAAGTTAGTAGAGACCCAATAAAGAAAAATGCCAACAACATTAAAATGTTACAAGAGAGATTGAAATCTTACTCCATTCTTGATTAGATCAAACATAGCTTGAGAACTAGAGGACAAAAAGTAAAGGTGATGAAGGGAGAATGAGGACACAACCTTAATGGAGAAGCACCTTAACTTTTTGTAAGATTGGAAAGTTGTTGTTTCTCTCTATCAACTATAAAATTCCTTGTATTCTTGTATTCCTTTGATAGATTCCAATTGCATCCCCTTCTATGGCTTGCTAGTAGTTAATTTTGCAGATAATTAATTATCTCTTTTGTTCTATTCTCATCAATTTTACCATCAATTTTTTCATGATGTCACACTTGTGATTTCTATTAATAATGCTTAGTACCTATTCACTTTTTTTTCCTTCTATTAAAGGATTTTGGTATTTCATGGTAATTAATCATTTTGGGTATTTATTTCATCTTTCAAGTGTGGGG
Organism: Sequoia sempervirens; assembly: GCA_007258455.2. Lineage (NCBI taxonomy): Eukaryota > Viridiplantae > Streptophyta > Pinopsida > Cupressales > Cupressaceae > Sequoia > Sequoia sempervirens. The sequence goes on along the minus strand of VDFB02000009.1, from coordinate 2,423,247 downwards.
CTAATGAAGGGAAATGCATGTTAGTTTAAAGAAATAAAATTAAGGTTTTAATATTAATTCTTGAGTGTAAATTAAAGATATTATCACTCTTAAATTAAGATGTTAGTGAAATGCATGTTAGTTTAAAGAAATAAAATTAAGGTTTTAATATTAATTCTACTGTAAATTAAGATATTATCACTCTTAAATTTCTATAGAGAGTGCATGAAACTAAATAATTTTGAGATAGGTTTGAGATAGGAAATTTTATGTTGATCAAAAGAAATAAATTAATGCTCCTAAATAATTCTTGAATAAAAATATAAAATGGAAGGTTAAAGGGATACGAAAGGAATAATATTGGGAGAGGCTCAAGTTTGGCATACCTTGTTTTCATCTATGATATCTTTGCAAGCTTTCTTCATGTAATCTCTGTTCCTCTTCTGCTGAATTATTTCATTGAATCTTCTTTTGTTTCCCATCTCCTTCTTTGTAAAATATCCCTTGGCAATTCCTTTGATCTTGTCCTCCAATAGAACAAAGCCTCTTTTGATCTTCTCCTCCAATAGATCAAAGCCTCTTCTGATCTTGAAATATTCTCCTCCAAAACCTCTTTTGATCTTCTCCTCCAATAGAACAAAAATATTTTTCACAATTCTTCAAATTTTCTCCTCCAAAGCCTTCCTTGTAAAACAAAAATATCTTTGACAATTTCTATAATTTTTTTCTTACTTATATAGAAAAAATTCCTAAATTTATTAATTGAAAAAATTCACATACTTTCAATCATAATAGAAACTTAAGAAAAAAATAAACAATTGCAAATAATAAAAAAAAAAAATGCTAATATTAGAAAATCCAAAAATTAGTCGTTTAAATTCTTTTTTTGGAGCCTTCATTCAAAGGATATTTTAGAGGAAACTTTCATGGAAAATTTTAGCAGAATGGAGAGGGGTTCATTTGAAACCCCCCTTCTAATGAAGGGGGTTTCAAATGAAGGGGCGTTCATTAGAACCCCCATTCGTTTGAACCTCCCTTCATTAGAAAGGGTGGTTCGAATGAACCCCCCTTTTTTCTCTTTCCCCTCCACCATTTCAAATTTTATGCATTTTTTTGACTATCGAAGCCCAAAAAGGAGGTTCAAATGGATTTAAACTTGATAAACCAAGTTGGGGGAGTGTAGTGCTAAAAACATGCTTTCCAACAACTATAAATTTAATATATATATATATTTTTTTTAATTTTATCTTTTTGTTTAACTGAACATAGGTTTTTCATCGAACATAAAGTTCAGTGAAAAATTATTGTGTAAAAAATATTAAATTTGAGAAAAAAAAATTGAAAAATATATATGCACTAGGTATTGGTGTCCTCATTCTAACAAAAAAAAAATGAATTTCAATACATACAAAAAAAGTTATGCGAGCCGAAATGCACCTATGTCTAAATTGTAATTGGTTTAACTTCAAAACTTAATTAAAAGAAAAATATTCAACAAAACATTATGAAACAAAATGAAAGCACTAGATACTAGTGCTACCAACCTAAATTAAAAAGAATCTGAATTTTATCCTTTGTAGAAAAAAAGTTATGCATGCCAAAGTACACATCACTTTTAAAAAATGTTGTTTACTATTAAAAACTAGTTATCAAAGGAGACGCAAAAAAAAACAATTTAATTTCAATTTTTAAAAAAAAAATATATTTAAAATATAGAGAAAAAAATCTTAGAAATCACTAGTTTACATCATTTTCAAATTTGTAATAGTTTACCTACTATAGGTGTCAGAAAGTGAAGTTTTTTCTAAAAATGTTGATTTCAGTGTCAAGTTTGGCCAAAAAGTGTAACCGATTATTGTGGGATGACCCGATACCCATTCCAAGAGAGGTGGCATAAAGAATTTCTTCAATGCCCACTAGCAGGCCCGCGAGAAAGATCCATTGAACCAATGCCTTAGCCTTAGCCTTAGACATTTTGATCCCCAAAATTGAAGCCAACAACCAAGAGGTGATGCAGGTACTCACTCAATAGGCTTCATCATTCTACACAAAGCCCTACCTAGGAACCATTTTCACTACCACCAAAATTAGAGTCATATCGTTTGAAGATGCACATTAATATGATTCATGTTTTTTTGGATCAATAGCTCTTTGCCTCCATAGATTTTCTATTCTCTCTTTTTGTGATAGGTGTTTGATTGTAGGTGATTGTTGGGAGATATGGAGTTGATTTTTCTCAACTCTAACATCAAGAAGTCACCATAGAGGACATAACCAACAAATATGATCAATTTGAAGAATTCATTGAAGAAATACTTCTCAATAAATACAACAAGATCCATAATGGATAGAGTGCTTGAGGCAATTATTGCCTCAAACCTAAATACTTACTTCCTTAGGCTTGCACAAAGTGGTGCCAAGTTACTTGAGGATTTTAATGTTGAAACACTTAGGGAGAAATCCTTTACACATGTCATGATGCCTAACATAATGTAAGAAAGTTCATCGATATTCTATCATGTTATTGAAGTTATATGACAACCACCAATACCCACAATCTTTACTCAACCAACTACTATAAACAACGTTTGACATGAGATCAATACCATTTTATATACAACTTACTAATTCCTTATATCAAAATCTAAATCAAATGAGTCAAGCAACTAAAAATATCCAAAAGAAACCAAACACCAAATTCATGCCTTTACTTTCACAAAATCCTGTATCCCTACATGAATAATCCTTTCTCTATTACTTCAACACACATGTGCCTCTCCATAACATATATCAACCTTCTACATCACAAATTCCTTAAAAAAAAACCTCACATAGAACATACCCAAAGCGTGAGAAGACTTTGTATCTAATATACATTTGATTGTACTCCCTTGTAGGTGATAGTAAAATTTCACACTTAGTTTGGACCTATTTCAGTGACCTTTGCATTCATGCATTTTCAACACCTCCTAACTAGGCCCTAATCCCCTTAATTATGTATTTTCAGAAGAATTTTATTGTTTTATAATAAATCGCAAGCATTGAACAAATGCAATCAATTAATGTTTTGCCCTTGATATATTGTGTCTTGCAAAATAGGGCTAGGACCCATACACCCATGGGTGTATGAGTCCCCCTATTCTGCTAGGGACCAATTTTTAACATGTTAGTGTCAACATTTTAACATTCAAAATTTAAATTTCAAAATATCTACTTTTGGGATTTAATGTGGGGAAATTAGAGAAATTCCTATAAATACTTCGTCTTTTCACCATTTCAAACTAGAAAGCAATAAGAGAAGAAAAGATAAGCAAGAGATCATTCCACCACATTTAAATTTTCTAGTTTTCAAGATCATTTGTAGATTTTGATCAAGCCTTATGTCATGATTGAAGATTGATGCCAATAGAAGAGCATGATGGAATTTAGGTTTAGGAGATGCATTTGGCTTTTTCCTTCAACTTAGTGACTTGTTTCCTAGTGTTATCATCTTCAAGCTTCATCCCATTTGTAGCCAAGCAAAATATCATTATATTTCATATTTCCTAAGGGGTGATCCCACAATACTGGTTTACAATTTTTGGCCAAACTGGACACTGAACTGATTTTTTCTAACTAAATCTTCACTTTTGGGCACCTAAAGCAACTAAACCATGAGGAATTTGAAGATGATGCAAACTAGTGATTTGTGATATTTTGCCTGTAGATTCTAAATATATTTTTTCAATTTTTTTGGAATTAGATTGTACATCTTTTTCCATCTCCTTTGAAAACTAGTTTTTTTTAGTAAACACCATTTTTAAGGAGTGATGCTCACCGTATACAACATAACCTTTTTTCCATGAAGGATAATTTTTATTTTTATTTTAATTTAGATTTGTAACTATGATATCTAGTGCTTTCAATTGGTTTCATAGTGTTTTATTGAATATTTTTTCCTTAATCAATTGTCGAAGTCAAACCAATTACAATTCAGACATAGGCGGACTATATACAACATAAGTTTTTTTTTGGATCAAGGAATTCAATATTTAGTGCACTGATATTTTTCAAAAAATAATTGAGAATCTGCTAGTTTTCCACATGTGCAGAACAAAAAGCTTGATTTTTTGGTGAAAAACCTACATTCACAAGAAATAAAAATAAATATAATAATAAAATTAAATTTATTTAAAATTATACTTTTTTGGGAAGCTTATAACAAGGACTACATAATTTCCAAAAATAAATTTTAAATGAATTCATTTGATCCCCCAAAAAGGTAAATCAAGTGGTTTTTATCAGCATTTTGATAGGTGTAAAGGAGACTCCATTATAGGTATGGTTTAAAACTAGTGGGGTTCTATCTAAGGGGGTTTGATCTAAGGTGGTTTTGATCAAACCCTCTTCAATTGGAATCCTTTAAATGGAATTTTTCAAGGCTTAAATCATTATATTTTCTAAAAATATGTGATTTCAACAAAAATTAGGATCTCTCAGAAATTTTAAACCACTATTGTGGGATCAAATTCAGTTAAGCTGTTTGACTTCTAAGTAGATACTATTACTTTCATGTGGTGGAATCCTTCTCTAACACTAATTTGAGTAGGGTGGATCCCATAATAACACTGCTTAACAATTTTTTGTCAAACTAGACATTGAACTGAATTTTTTAACTAATTCTTCTCACTCTCTCAAAAATCTATATAGTGGCTAAATCAGTGATCTATCTAAAGATGATGCAAACTAATGATTTTGTAGAATTTTGTTTGTAGATTATAAATATATATTTTTAAAAATTGGAATTAGATTTGTGACCTCATTTTTCCATATCCCTTCAAAACTAGTTGTTAAATAATAAACAATCTCATGCTTTAGCAAGAGTGACGTTACTGGGTAACACATTACTTTTTTTCTATGAAGGATAAAATTATTATTATTTTTTAATTTGGATTCATAACTATGATATCTAGTGCATGGAATTACTCTCATAGCATTTCATTCAATATTTTTTTCTTAATTAAGTTTCAAGGTTAGACCATTTACAATTTAGACATGATTTACTGGATAAAACATAATTTTTTTGTATGTATTGATTTTTTTTTTTTTGTTGGATTGGGGACATCAATATGTAGTGCACTGATATTTTTCAAATTTTTTTTTATAATTTTCTGTTTTTCCACATGTGCAAAACAGAGAGCCTGATTTTTGATGAAAAGCTTATGTTTAATCAAACTAAAAAAAACATAATAAAAGCAAAACATATTAAAATTATATTCGATAGATAGCTCATTTCAAGGACTTTAGGTATGTGTAGGATCATGATGGGCCAAAAGTGGAAATATGATGGTATGTGGTCAATTTACTCATTTTTTACCCAAAATTGATGAAACTAAAGGGTTTTTAAAAGATATTTTAGCTTTCCATCGATATAAATTATGCTTTTACTTTGAATTTAATAACTAATTATTATTCATTTTCTATTCAAATTACTTTATTAAAGTCCCGACATTGATAGGTTGATTGAAAAATATCTATAGTTTAAACGCATCACATTTTTGAATCGAAAAAAATGTCACGCTTTTATGCTTTGCATACTATAGGATTAAAAAAAAGAAAAAACTGAATTTCATGAAGTTTGACAAAATTAAGGTGGCCGTATTATTTGAAGTTTTTATATTTTTAAAATTTATAATAAAAAATCACAATTAATTATTTATTTTAAAAAATTACAAAAAAATATGCATCAAATCGGGGCATGAATCCTCTACTTATATCTAAAATCTTATAAAAAAATATTATCATTTTATTGTGGTTAGGGTGGTCAGACAGACACCTACTTATTTTTTCCCGAAATTTAAGTACCACTACATTGAAATTTCCAAATTTTCACCAAATAGATTGTGTTTTTTTAATAAACCTAGTGTGCTTAGAAACTACATTCAATTTTCTACAAATTCCTATTCTTACATTTTGAAATAATATAGATAACTTTTTCAAATTTTACATCAAATTTTCTAATTTGATTTTTGAATTTTTTGCCACCTCTATGGGCCTATTTTTTCCATGATGATCCCGCACATACCCACTACCATCATCTAGTTGGGTCTATGAAGTCTCCTCCATTTTCATCGTCAACACAGCTTTGAAAGGAAAAGTTTTTTAGAGATTTGGTAGAAGAGGGGGAGAAGGGGGAAAAAGGGGGGTTCGAGAAAACCCCCCTTTTTTTGAATTTTCCATTTGTTTTCTTAAAAAAAATGTGTCATAATATGGTTTGAGTTAAAAGGACATGGAAAAGGTGGTTTGATCAAACTAGGGGTTCGAGCAAACCCTTTTTCGGGTTTGTGTGAACCCCCTAGTTCGTGTGGACCCTTTAAAACCTAAATTTTTGATTGCGGGAGTGTTTCTGCAATTTTCCTTCCTCACCAAAATTGTAAACCAGTATTATGGGTTTACCTAGTAGGGTTTGTCATAAGGGGGGAATAAATCAATTAGGAAAACAAGCAAATGAATCAAACTAACTTAATTCAAAACAAGATTAGATTCCACAACCCATACTCATGAAACGCAAAATGAGAGCCATGAACTCAACCAAATAAGCAATTAAGGAACATAAATGAATCTAAAAAATATATATCTTACCATACCATGTCAAAGTTGTATTTGTATTGACGTATGGATGTCGGATTGCTTGATTCAATACAAAGCCTCAATTATTGTTGTTACAAAAGCTTCAGAGTACGTTGATAATGGTGATCTAGAAAAGAGGGTAACAATTCTCAATATGCTCAAGAATCAAGTTCTCAACACTTCGCTATGAAATTTCTAGATCATTTGTGAGAAGGTAGAGGAATATTTTATAGATTTCTTGTTTCAAGATGAACGATCAAGATTTTGTAGTAAAAGATCCTGATCAATGGTTGAGAACTATTAAGAGGAAATAGATTGGAGAGATTAGTGGATTTCGATTGCATAATTTGTGTGATTGAAGAAATCAAGTTGACGATTTAGTGGGATCAAAGAATTAGGTTGAGAATTTAGTGGGATTGAAGAATCAGGTTGATTGGTTAGTGGGACTAAAAAATAGACGAGTTAGTGAACTATTTAGAGTGAGAAATTAGTTATCATGATTTTCTCAATGACAAAAGGAGGGTGAGGATAATTAATTAATTGAATTAAGTAATTAATGTTTTGAGTTGAACATGCAAGTCATGTTTTGACTTCAATAAATAAAGTTGTATTTGTTTGTTCACCTTTTTGAATGATGTTGAAAAATTAATTTAATTATTCAAGTTTAGAAATGGGAAAGTGATTTAATTAAACTATTAAGTGATAATAATTTAATTGATTTAGGAGAATAAGGTATATTCGTGACATAATTAAATAATTTGTGTGATTTAATTAATCCAGAGGAATAGAGTTAGATAAATGATGAAATAGTGAACTAATTAAATAATTTAAAGATTTTCAATTAATAGAGGGAAATAGGGTTTTTTATGTAAATGATGTGAAATGCAATGATATTAGTGATAATGATGTTGATGATGAAAAATGTCATTCAAGATGTGTGATATGTGTTAGGTGTTTTTTTACATGTCTACATTTTTCCCCTCTTTGAGACAAAGTATTGGTTTCTTTTTTTCAAAGAATTCAATGTCTAAGATCATAAATGAAAAAAAATTATATGACCCACTATGCCCTAGTGGTCAACGAAAGGATAATACAATGCTAGGTTACCCCCTAGAGAAGTTGGTTAGAAAAATTGTTTTTCAGGTCAGGCTTGCAACAAGGTCCAATTGTATTTTAGATGTGTAGAGGACAAAAAATTAGGCTATAGGGATTTCATTTAGGGGTTAGAGGTTTTAGGGTTCCCCTAATTTTAACCTAGGAGGGTTTCTAGGGTAAAAAATTAGGGTTTGGGGGGTTTAAATGGTAAATTAGGTTGAAATTACCCCTCATTTGCATTCCTTGATTTGATAATTTCTTGCCTCTAGTGTTTTTATGAGACTTTCTTCTAAAAATAGTGATTCACGATGCCTTGAGTTCTAGGAGTTCCACACTAGGTAGAGACAGTCCAAGTATATCGACGAACAGTTGGCACAGGGGCTCCAATAGCGAACATTTAGGAAAATTTTTACTTTTGGCTCAATTTTTATGCTATTGACCTTTGAATATCGTTGCTTTTGACAAGAATAGTCACTATTGAAAAATATTAGCTTTATTACTATAACATGTATGCTATTACCAAATATTGGTGCTTTCGCAAAATATTAGCATTTTTTCCAAATATTTGTGCTATTGCCAAATATTGGTGCTATTAAAAATTATTAGCACTTTTTCCAAATATTGGAGCTATTGCTAAATATTGGCACTATTTCGAAAAATGTGAGTGCTATTGAAAAATATGCTCACTATTGCCAAGAAAAATTTCACTTTTTCTTCAAAATAGTTGATTGGCAATGTTTAGTTTTAGTTTGAAGTTCTCAAAAATCTTGAGGTTGTGTGTTGAATGGTTGCTCATGGAGAGGTGGAGAGGTGGCATTCTAAGACCTCTTTATTTCATTTACCTACTAGAGAGTTCCTCATGGCATTGGAGGACATTTGGAGGATTCTCAGAATCCCCATTCATGGTCAGTTGATTGATTATGATGTTCGAAGGGGTACTGCAGCAATGGTGAGATTACTTGGTGTGGAGGATTTGCAGGTTGTTGATTCTGAGATTGATTTGGGGTCTCTTGTTGATGGTGTCAATCCTATGGTTCTTGTCTTAACAAGTATTATTAGTGGACCTCTAATGCCTGATAGGAGGGCTAATAGGTTCCTTGTCGATTGGGGTATTGCTATCAAGTAGATGATGGAGGAGGCCATAGTGTATGCTTGGGGTTAGTGTGTGTTGGCCCACCTTTATAGAGATATGCATGAGGCCATGTACCAAAATGGTAGTAGTATATCTAATGGAGCCAATTTATTGCATTTTTGGACCTAGTAGAGGATTGTAATTACTCTACCAGAGGGCATGTGGGATAGGGATGCTCATGATCCCTATGCTTATTAGTACCATGGCTATCTTCATTATACTCAGCCTACTAGACTATCTTACTGGAGGGAAATTTTTGATGATGTGATATATTTCATATGGCACCCATATAGGGATTGTGAGGCATGGCCAGATGATTGGGATCAATTGGTCTACCATAGAAAAACCCATTTTTTAATTGATCATTCAGATCTCTTGCTCGAGAGACATTTACTTGATAGAGTATTGAGACAGTTTGGTGAGCACCAGACTTAGCCTACTGATGATTATACTACCATTTTCAGATGTACTACATGGGAGGATACCTCTTGGGGGCCTCATGCGATTTTGACACAACAGTGGCAGAATTTACATCTTTGCTTCCTTTTCCATGGGGTTGGGTAGTTGGTCCTATAGATCCTAGGATGATACGTTTTTTTGAGGGATGGTGGGCCTATCCTAGGCCTTTGAAATTCACTACACCTCCCAGAGGTCTAGTTCTAGGTGTTCATAAAGGAGGGAATGTTGGGTGTTGAGAGGCTCGACAACATCTTAGGATTGCTCATGAGAAACTATGACATGTATAGGGTCAGCGGGATCAACAATCTAATGAGCAGCAAATATAATTAGGAAAAACCAAATTAAGATTATTAAGCACAATAAATAAACTTGAAATTCCTAATCTAATGATAGAGGCCAAAGAAGTGCATGAAAGGAAATAATAAAGAAAAATTTCACCATAATCTCCATGCCTCCATTGAATGACCTCCATCAGCCTTCTCCATTTTTCTTTGAAGCTCCAAGTGCCCTTAGTATTGAAGATGCTACTAAATTATCCTATGACAAAGACAAAGCAAAATATCAAAGTTTCAATCTAACTAGCATGACAGTAGGCAAATTCTAGATGGAAGAAAATGATAGTGACAATGCTATTTATAGAGAGCCAGATGGAAAATGGACATTCGTGATTGAAAAGAAATTAATTCGATCAATGGCCGAAATTGAATGAGATGAGATAAGATAAGATTGAGAGTGAAGAAGAAAGAGGAAATTGAATGAATTTAAAAAAAAAATCAATTAGTTTGAAGAGGAAAGAAAGCATAATTAAATAATAGAAACATTATTTAATTAGAAGAGGAAAAGGCGAGTTATTTTTTTTTATTTTTTCTATTTTATTTTAATTAAAAAATCAAGGAAGAAGATAAGTCATTAATTAAATAAGATTTAACTAATCTGTGATAGGAAATCTAATAGTGAATAATTAAATAATTAATATACTTATTTAATTATAGTGGAAAGTGGAAATAATTAAATAAATAAAGTTTATTTAATTATAGAGGAAAAACATTAGTGACATAATTAAATAAATATAATTTATTTAATTAATCAAGATTAATGGAGAAATGAATTAAATGAAATAATTAAATAATTAAGGATTATTTAATTAATAGCAGAAGTATGACCCTAGATAATGGAAAAATGATGTTAGCAAGCTTAGGACATTTTTTAGTGTCTACATTTGACCCTCTTTGATACAATGTAGTTCACCGCATTGTGTCAAAGAAAAAGATATTCCCCAATGTAAGGAAGAATGATGAGGAGGTAGTGGTATGCCCCCTCGAGAGGACATGTGGGTTCAAAGAACACGAATGTGCTCTCGAAATGGATAAGAAAACTAGAAGATAAAGGATGAAAGGATAGAGGAAAATAGATCAAGGTAACAAAGATGTAGAATAGAAGAAATGTTATAGAAAAAAAGATGAATGTTAGCATGAAAAAGATGGATGTTAGCATGGAAGACATGGATGTAGAGATAGTGCTAGTTGAGATAATTTGTAGATATATATTTTGCTATGCTAAGCTTTTGCATTTAATCATCATTGGGTGGTAAAATATCATAAATCAACAACAAACACCATGGTATGACATAGACCAAGGTGTGCAAGGTCATCCATCTATAAAACAGATAGTCATAGACAAGGAAAGTCTTGACTCTTGAAGGAAGGGTCATGTTGCCCCAGTCTTTTTTTCAAGACAAACCATAGAAAAAAATCAAATAAAAGATGAGTCATGAGACATCATCACTCCTCTAAATCCTTCGTGGAACATCGTCGAGGTGGCTAGTAACATGATCGAATTAAATCCAAAAGATAAGACAAAATAGACCAACAAGGTTAACACGCATTCAAATTATTTGCCAATAAGTGTTTTCTAGTGTGTTAAGTGCTGAAGTGAGTGATGGGCTGATTGTTTTGACAAGGCCTAGTTTTAGGAGATAAAACATGTTGTATAAGATGTCAAGTTTAGTTTTGATCATGTAACTACATGTATAAGGAAAATGACAAGTGTGATAGTGACAAGGTCTTGTTTAAGGAAGGATGCATCTTGTATAAGACCATTGGTTTTGATCAATTTGACTAATCTAATTGATTTGGAAAATGATTGATTTGACTTGGAGACATGTTGGCTTGCTTGTCTTGTTGCTTCAAGATTTGTGTTGAAGTTCAAATGATTGTGTCATGTCTGAGTTGACAATGTATGATTTATTTTGATTGACCTAACAAACCCTAAAAGACTAACCTAGGGGGCCTCGGGGGCTCATCGATAGATGACCTTGCCTATGTAGCAATGCACAGAGACCTCGTAGCTCAACATGACCCTTGACTTTGTTTGAATGAAAAAGGACTTAATCATGATTTTATTTGACTCTAAAGGACTGCCTTAATGCCTCGGGGGCACATCGACAGATGGCCTTGACTATGTCTAGTCATAGAGGAAATGTAGTTCGACAATTACAAAGATTGGCATGACTGACTTAGATTTGGGATTTTTTGAAAGTTATCTGAATATTTTTAAGTTTTTGACATTTTTTTTTTGTCTTTTTGAGATTTTATGATTTTTTTTGGATTTTCAAATGTTTTATGATTTTTTTGGATTTTTGGGAATATTTTTTTTTTTTTGTTTGTTTTTGAATGTTTTGACCTCTAATAACATGTGTAGAATTCAATGAAGCCAAGTGTTAGGAAATTGCCCCAATTGGGTATAAGACTAACCAATAGGGATGTGATGGGACATGGGTTTATTATGGACGAAAGATGGAGGGGAAAGGACGCAAGACACCAATCGGTTGGAAGTCATGACAAAGATGACAAGGCCTGATGATGGATGTCAAATGGGAGATGATAGAAGAGAAAGGGATTATTATGGATTGGGATAGAAGACTAGATAGAGTGAAAATAAATGACATCTAGCAAAGACTAACTACACATGGCGCTTGTTTGCCAGGTTTTCACCATGGTACTTATCCAAAGTGGCACTGACATGGTTTTCACTATTGGACAATTGTTTTTTTACTATTTTTTTGATTTTTTGATTTTTTGTTCTCACCAAGACACCTGTTTTCTAGGTTTTCATCAAGGTAACAACTATTTTAGGACTTTTTCTCTTTTTTTTATATTTTTTTTCAAGACTTTTTGACAAGAGCTCTCTGAAGGTAAATGTAGAATTGATACATGCCTATAGACACTGAAAAATGTCCTAAGTCTAGGAGCATCATTTTTCTTGTTCATCATCCTCCAATAATTGAATAATTTTAATTATTCAATTATGATTAATCACATGCCTCTATTAATTAAATAATTTTTAATTATTTAATTAATTCACCTTCTTATCTCTATTCTTTTCTGATCAATTAAAATCATTTAATTGCATCACTAATATCCCCTTTCTTTGATAATTAAATTAATCATTATTTATTTAATTATTTATCTTTCATCATCTATCTACAGTTAGATAATAATTATTATTTGACCTTATATTCTTCTATAATTAAATAGTTGTCAAAATTATTTAATTATGCATCATTCTTCTCTTTTGAATAAATAATCCAAATCAATTATCCATGACTAATTTTCATCTCCCCATTTAATTAAATTGATTAATTTAATTAAATGCTCCTTTTTCATTTTCTCTAAATAAATAATTTGGATAAATTGTCTATTTGCCACTTTCCATTTCCTCCATTTTTCAATAAATTATTATAAATTATTTATGCACCTCTTCTAGTCAAAGATGCCCTATCATTAACCCCTATAATAGCCTTCATTTTTTCCATAGTCGTCAATGTCATAACTCTTCCATGAATGGCATATTATGGTTGCATCAATTCTCAACCGTTGATCTTAGAATATTTCTAGAAGTTTGATCTTGGCCATCCATTTCATAACCTCCCTCTCATCAATTCTGATCTTGGAATCTTTTTAGAATATCAATCTTGGTTGTCTGTTTGAATGGTTGTCTATAAAAACAACCTTTCTCTCCCATTTCCAACCTAACAACCATTTTTATCTCCAACTTTTTACTTATCATTTGTAGCTTTTTCACAAGTATTACAACAAATTTGAGGGAAAAGTTGCATAAGGAGAAATAGGAGAGCAAGAGAAGTAATTAACCATGATGGAGAGTATTTTATTTTATGTTTTTCATTCTTGATTTCTCTCCATTATTTATGTTATCTTGTTTTGATATGGTTTTAATAGCTTAGAAGTGTTGGTTGTCACTTATTCTAGGCTAGGAACTCTCTAACCCCATCTTACATTGGTGAACCTAACGTGAACACTAGTTTTTCAAAAAAAATTGTATGGTTTTTGTAGATTTTAGGTACAGAATGACACAACTAATCGGAGCAGCAATGCATTTGCCAAACAGTGATGTATTTGATAAACAAAGTGACGCATTTGATGAGAAACAATGTATCTACAAGAGGCATTTGTGGGTGGGAAAGTTTGAATTTAAAAATGCAACGCAATCGATCCTATGTGACGCAAACTAGTGACACAACTATTGAAAGAAACGTCACATTTGTCTACTAGGTATAAATTTTTAGTTTTAGCATCTTTTTCATTTTTCTTCTAGTTTGTGCAAGTAGAGTAGAGTTTTTTGGGTCACTGATTTTCTGTTTGTAGTGCGTGGCTTTGAAGTGGAGCTCCCAAAACTTCTTCTTCTGAAGAAACAATTTTTTTTTTATCTCCTAGTTTAGTTTCCTTTAAGCTTTTTAGTTTAGTTTCATTTCTCTATTTTCTAGTTTAGCTTAGTTATTAATTTTTTGGATTTTTAGTCTAGCTTTAATATTTTGTGCTAACAGGTTTTTGCAACTTTCTCATTAGTCCAAGATAATTTTGTGAAACTACTAATACGTGGTTTTGTAGGTTTGAATGTCCAAGTCTTTATTTTGAAACCACAATCTTGTTTACTTTAGGTTAGATACCACTTCATTTGGTGCTCTAAAAAGAACAATTATCTTTCTCACGTAGATTTAATTAGTGGGTAATGAACCACATGTCTTAGTGTTTGAAGCATTGTAGGTATTATGCTCTCACCTTGTACAAACTTAGTGTTCAGAAAGCTAGACCCATCCATTTTTGTGTTCACCCATTAGATGGCCTACCTTGGTGGGAAAAAGCACTCACCCTAGGGGAACGACCCAAGGAGTAACGAGCTAAAGCCAAGTCCTTCCAAATTGCTATATAAATTTGTGATTGCAAGGAAAGTTTGCAATCAACAGCATGGTATGTGATAGCTCTCCCCTAGTATCTTTATGATACATGAAACCCTTGTTCTAAGGGATGGGAGACCTCTCAAGGGAGTTTATCATCATATCTCTTGAACTATATTCCCTTACTAGACACCTCCTATTTTTAGAAGCCTAGCCTTTCAACCATTGCTTTGTATGGTCCAGGGTACAGTAACATGCCCGAAGTTACTCACTACTGACTCCCTTGAGTAGAGATAGAAAATTTCCAAGAAGTGACTACCCGGGAATTCAAAGTTGGTGCACCTGAGAAGTGAGTGTCATGTAAGGGGGAGCCAGTGCCACCAAACTTCTAAGCTATCCACTCTCGAGAAGAAGTGTTCAACACTGATCCAAGGTATTTTAGTGGGCATATACCAAGTATACACACCTTTCCTACTAGGATTCATTATTTTTTTCTTGTTACAATTTCACATCAAACTAGATAAAAAAAAAGTGCTTGATACTGTTTGTTGTGTTTTCCAATCATATTTCTTTAGAAACAATCAAAATTTGGATAAAAACCATTCAAAAACATCAAAATTGTCAAAACCACATTCAGGAAAATTGAAACTTTTAGACACAGAGCCACAATTATTATTGTGAACCACAAATAAGACCTAGAAAATTCCAATTGGATTTCTAAAATGCAATTTCTGAAAATAGAGCCGCATTTGACAACCAGAACTGCAACTGTAAGCCACATTTACTGAAAGTTGAGCCACGATTGTCTGCTAAACAAAAACTTTTGAAATTTGTGTCCAAAATAGGATAATAAAAAAAATTCATAGTGACCTCTGACTGATAAACTAGAGTTTTGCAAGATTTAATAGTTCATTTTAGGCATTCCCATTAGATAAACATTGCATTATAGCCTGCATTCCTCAATCTTTTTCATTGCACAAATTAAACCCTCATTCTTAGGTTGCACATAAACCTTCAAATTTTGAACATAGGGAAACCTTTGAGATTTTGGAAATTCTTGGTTACATATTCTATTTATCATTGACCATTGTCCTTGTCATTATCAAGTTTGAGTCTTAGTCTTGTGTCCTAGTCTTGGTTGTCCTTTTATGGTCAATGAAAATTGGAATTTGCGGCCTTGGGTTCACATTAGCTTGATTATCATCCTTTGATTAAAACTCTATCCTTCCTTTTCATTTCCTTTCCCTCATTTAGACTCATATTGCTTAGATTGCACCTTACATCCTTATTCCAAAAACACAAAAAAATAGCTCATTTTTCATTAGAATCATATCAATTAGCCAATCTTT
Source organism: Sequoia sempervirens (assembly GCA_007258455.2). Lineage (NCBI taxonomy): Eukaryota > Viridiplantae > Streptophyta > Pinopsida > Cupressales > Cupressaceae > Sequoia > Sequoia sempervirens. The sequence goes on along the minus strand of VDFB02000009.1, from coordinate 2,407,430 downwards.
CATCTATTAGTCTCATTATCCTTGCAATTTTATACCCCAAAAATACAAAAACAATAGTTTCAACCTTAGTTGCATTACTACCTTAATCCTCAATTAGCATCATTTAGTCACCTTATCATCATCCTTGATCATTAACCAATCTTTAGCATCATTTAACATTCATTATCCCCATCCTTTGGACATTATCATCCTTGCATTATCATCCTTGTATCAACATCCTTTCACTTTCATATCCAAAAATATAAAAATATAGTTTAGTTTATCACCATCTTGCATTACCTTTCAACTTACAAAAATCTCAGATGGTTGAAACAAGGTGAAAAACCAAATGAAAGTACATGGATTTCCTAAGAGACCCTTTTCCTGACAATACCATAGATTCAAATCACTCTACACCTCAAAAGAATGCACCAAAAAGAGAAAAAAATGACCCTTGGGAAGACCTAAACCTAGAGGAAGTCAACAAGCAATTGAGCCCTCAAGAAATTGAAAGAGCTTAACAAGACCCTAGAGTTTTAAGCATAGTTTACCAACTTGTTAGTGCCAATCCAAACAAATTTTTCTATGCACTAGCTAAAAAGGGTTCCAAGTTACCTCAAGGTTTTGACGTGTCAACCATCATAGAAGAAGAAACTAAAAATTAATTTGGCATGCCCTCATCACAAAAAAATACAAACATACCCCTTGGGACAACTAAACACACAACTACCATCACAACACACATTCCAAACATCCCCATATTTGGAAATAAGGTAACCCATACTACACAAGGTCAAACTTTCACACTTGGAAATTCCCCAAACACCATGGGTAAAACCTTCATGAATCCCCTTTTTCAAAACTAAAATAAAGGTTCCACATCACAAGGTCCTACACCTTTGATCCAAATTCTAAACCAAGGTCACACACCCTTGATCCAAAATGAAAACCAAGGTTCTATACCTACATCCCAAAACAAAAGTCAAGGGTGCTTATACCAATTCCAAAGTACACCTTTGTTAAATCAACTTCCACCAAATAAGCCTAGAAAGGTGCACATCCTCTCATGAAAAGTCTCAAATCAAAACCATAATCAAGGGTCTATTCCAACACTTCAAAATAAATTTATCAAGGGTCCCTTCCATCATTCCAAAAATTTACTCAAGCACCTACATCTTCACTTTCAAATGCCAATCAAGGCACCATTCATCCATTTAAAAATATCAATCAAGGACCTACACCTTCACTTCAAAATTTCAATCAAGGAAACGTACCTTCACATCAAAATATCAATCAAGGGGCTACACCTTCATGGAGAAACATCAACCAAGGTCCCACACCTCCAATTGCAAACCAAGGATTAAATTTTAAAAATCATAACATGAATCCAAGGTCCATAAGTCCACTCCAAAACACAATGCCGAATGCAAAAATGACCTTTAAAACAAATCCAAACACCAATTTCATTCCAAATCAAAACAACCCACACCCATATGGAAACCAAGGTCCCACGTCACAAAGAATCAATATTAATCCAAATCTAACCTATGACCTTAATGCCAACGCTATGTCATCTCACCAAAACAATGCAACACCATCCCTTGCAGACTATTTGATACGACATATGTAGACCCTTGAACAAAAAATGAAAAACATGCAATTGGGAACCAACAAGAAGACATATTTCATGGAGGAGTTGTGTCCCTTTCCATTCAATTGAAATCTATACATGCCACCTTTTCCCACGCATTTCACAACACCACCTTTTCCTAAATATAAGGGGACACAGGATCCAATAGAACACATTCAAGAATTCAACACATCATGCATGGAAGTCACATATGACCCTACTTATTTGATGAGATTATTCCCACAAAGATTTCTACGGGAAACCTTAGATTGGTTTGCACACCTTCCACCAGGGATCAAAACATGGGGTGAACTAGCTAACAAATTCATCAATCATTTTTCCTTCAACATTAAAAATTATGTCACCCTTGCAACATTGAGCACAACCAAACAAGGAGAAGGGGAATCACTTACCTCGTTCTACCAAAGATGGTGAGTATTGGTTAGCAAATTCCCTTGTCACATTCCTGAAAAACAACTTGTCACTATGTTTGTGGAAAACCTTAATGAAGAATTGATGAGTCGAGTTCAAATCCAATGTAGTACAACCTTTAAAGAGATTATTGAGAAAGGTGTCCTTATTGAGAAAGGTCTTATTGCTAGAGGACTACTCAAGAAAAGCAAATAAAATCCAAAAACCAACAATGACAAAAGAAAATACTGGTCTCGAAACAAAAATGTCACAAACAACAGAGTTGTTAATGCCAAACTAATAACCGAAGGTCCAATCATTCAACTTAAATTTCCTTCCTCATCAAATTCATTCAATACACCCAACACATAGATACAAGGTCCAAACCAAATGGTAAACGCTATCCAAAACAACCAATAAAGAAGAGGCCCTCCTTGTGTCAAGAAAACATACACCCCCTTGGGTGAACCTATCGAATCAATCCTCAAATGACTTTTCCAATCTAATGTCATCACACTACTAGACACCAAGAATTATGAACCTTCCTTGATCAAACCTGATTGGTGGAAAGACGAGGAATACTGTGAATACCACTATACAAAAGGACAAAAAACATCTAGATGTTAGAAACTTAAGAATATCATTCAATACCTTATTGAAGATCAAACCTTTTCAGTTGATAATTCACAAGCCAAGAGTATCATAAATGTTTGAAATTTCCTTATAATGGACAAGAGATCACCATTTTAGTTGATTCCAACAATCCTCAATATTGCAACACACTCAAAACAGTCCAAGATACTTTTATACCACACAATAGGGAAGCCATCACTTCTAGTTCATCAAACAATGAAGGTCAAATCAACTCTTTGTCAAACCAAATAGAGAAAAGGTTTAGTCAAGGGATAAAGGAATTGGTGATTCTACTCCATCAAATCATGAAACCCAACTCTATTCCTTATCAAAAAAATTCGAGAAAAAGATCCAGTTGAAAGACAAAGGCATGGGTGAATATTCAATTGAGCAGTGATTATGTCTTTCACAATTGTGTCCTCCTAAATCTTATGGACAACCATCGACCTCAGGAAAAAAATTCTCACAACCAACCATGCTCTTTGATGGTAAATTTGTAAAATAAATTACTCTAGTGGATGAATCTAAAGACAAGGATGTTTTAAATTGGTTGTACAAAGATGAAGAAGTATCACAAGCATCAACATCCAATGTTTTAATAGAGCCATATGGTAAAGGGTTTACAATCCTAGAGAAGATGGGATATGAAGGAAAAGGTCTTGTCAACAAAAGAAAAGAGGGTATCATAGAACCAATACAACCTATCATAATCAATTCAAAGGAAAAAATAGGGCTAGGATACAAAGAAGAGTCAAAAGAAGAAACCAAGTAGCAGATTTGCGAATGAATCCTCCAATTGCAAGATAGTTTTGAAATATATTCTAATGAGTATGAATGGGACTCTTTCTCTGAAGAATCTTGTCAAGATAAAGAAATTGATGTGATACAAAGGTAAGCACCAAAACATATGGAGGTACAAAGCTTGGGGTCTAGACCACTTGAATTTGGATCACAACATATCGATGACTCTAGCAAAGATGATCAAACTTTGAGCGAGATAGATCCTTTAGAGGAAAGTAACATCATAGACCTTGACATTGCTATTGAACACTTTGACAATGTTTCCATCATGACACTCACCCCTTTTGACCTTAATCAATCTGATGATTCTTTACCATTGCTACACCTCGAACTAATTGACTGGGACCAAACTGATCTACTTGATATCCCCATCTTTCCAAACAATGATTCCATTGTGAACTTCCTTTGTTCTGACAATCCTAAAACATATTCCACCAACAAATCTCATAATGAAGCTTCAAACAAGGGGAGTGCCAAATCTCTCAACTCCAAAACAATGAATATCAAAAATAGATCTAAAGGTAAAAACCATTTAATGGTAGTATTAGATCAAGAAAAAGTAAAAATAAATAGTGCATCTAACAGTGAAAACCCCTCTGAGGCACCAAAGGATGGGATATTTGACACTCTTCCCAAACACTATCATGAGAGGTCTTCATCACTGGTTGAACCTACAAAATCCATCAACATTGGTACAACTAAAATACTCAAGATCCTACATATAGCAGCATCCATGACAAAGGAAGAAAAACCAAGCTTCACCAAATTATTTGAAGAGAGGCAAGTCAACTTTGCTTGGTCATATGCCAACATGCCCGACATAGATCTAGTTCTTATAATGCATTATTTATCACTACCACCTGGAGTTAAGCCAGTGAAGAAAAAATTGAGAAAAATACATTTGCAGATCACCCTATTGGTGAAAGCTAAATTGAAGAAATTATTAGATGTGGGATTCATCTAACCTATTAATTATGTTGAATGGATCTTAAACATTATGCTAGTTTCAAAACCAGATAACAGTATTAGGATATGTACAGATTTTAGAGATCTTAAGAGGGCTTGTCCAAAAGATGATTTTCCTTTTCCTAACATTGACATCATCGTAGATTTAACAGTGGGTCATGCAATGTTATCACTCATGGATGCATTTTCAAGCTACAATCAGATCAAAATAGCACCCAAAGATCAAGAGAAACAACATTCACATTTCCATGGGGTACTTTCTATTGGAACGTCATGTATTTTGGGTTAAAGAATGTTGGGGCTACTTATCAGTGTGTGATGACCACTATCTTTTATGACATGATGCATACCTTTATGGAGGACTATATAGATGAATTGTTGGAAAAATCATTCACGAGAGAAGGACATCTTGAAATCCTAGATAAAATCTTAACTCGATTGGAGAAATTCAATGTGAGATTAAACCCAAAGAAGTGTGTGTTTGGTGTAACATTAGCTAAACTTTTAGGATATATATTATTAGCTAAAGGCATTTAGGTGGACCTTGTGAAAGTCAAAGCCAACATGGAGATGCCTCCTCCCAAGAATATCAGCCAACTTAGATCTTTACAGGGATGATTCCAATCTATTAGAAGGTTCATTGCACAACTGGTAGATAAAACTCATCCTTTTAATCACTTACTACACAAGAATGTTTCTTTAAAATAGGATGAAAAATGTGAAGAAAATTTTAATCAACTAAAGCAGTATCTGATGTCCCCACCCATACTGGTACCACCAACAGAAGGAAAACCGCTATTACTCTATGTAGAAACAATGAAGGCATCTTTGGGCGCTCTGTTGGCACAAGAAGACTTTGTGGGAAAAGAAAGGGCTATTTATTACATCAATAGAACATTGAATGTATATGAGATTAACTACACATTCATTGAAAAGGAATGTTTAGTAGTAGTGTTTGCTACACAAAAATTGTGACACTACATGTTAACACACACCATCAAACTGATAGCAAAAATAGATTCATTGAAGTATCTACTTAGCAAAGCCAACTTAACTAGAAGACTAGCAAAGTGGGTAATTATATTGAGAAAATTTGACACCCAATATGTGGACATAAAAGAAATCAAGGGCCAAGCGATAGCCTATCAGCTAGTTGAAGCACCATTACAAGATGATCATCCCATGCACATTGAGTTTCCATATGCAAATTTCCTTATGGTATCAACACAACAGTGGATGTTATACTTTGATGGATCTTACACGCAACATGGATCAGGTGTCAGAATTCTATTTGTCATACCTCAAGGTCACACCATTCCAAAGTCCTACAGGTTATTGTTTCCCTGCACTAACAAAACAAATGAATATGAAGCATTGATCATTGGTATCAAGGTACTTTTGGAGTGGAAAATCATTGAGTTATAGGTCTATGGAGATTCTCAACTAGTCATAAATCAAGTTAATGATGACTACCAAACAAAAAATGACAAATTGATGCCATATAAAAGAATGGTGGATGACTTCAAGAAGTACTTTGTTGAAATCAAATTTGAGAAAATTCCAAGAGGGGACAACAAAGCTCCTAATGCTATGGAAACCATTGCCTCTCTTCTACAGACACCAGAGAAATGAGCTTGCTATGAATTAATGGTGGAACAACTGTTTAACCCTGACTATGATAACCTTGAATCCCAAGTCATATACCATCTAGTCGAAGATGAATCTTCCATCTATGGGAAGATCTACACCTATCTAGGAGACAATATCCTACCACCAAATCTATCCCAAAACCAAAAACATAACTTCATCCAAAACACATATTGACACACCCTGATAACCAATGTACTTTATTGACAAGGTCTTGATGGTACTCTCCTTCGGTGTCTTGAACATAATGAAGCTAAAATGAATTTATGTGAGGTTCATGAAGGTATCTGTGGCACTCATTCAAGTGGACTAACTCTAGCTAAGAAACTCCTATGCTTGGGGTATTATTGGTTGAACATGGAGAAAGAGTCTTTTCAATTTTTCAAGAATTGCCAAAAATTTCAAATCCATGGCAACCTCATACATGCACCAGCACAAGAGCCGCAACCATTCTCATCAACATGACCTTTCTATCAATGGGGACTTCACCTTGTAGGTAAGATTCAACCATCTTCATCCAATGGACACAAATTCATCATTACAACCATGAAGTGTTTTAAAAAGTGGATTGAAGTTGTTCCCTTAACCACAATCATTGGAAAACAAATTGCATCCTTCATCCTAAATTACATTATCTATCAATATGGTATTCCTTAGTCCATTGTCACTGACAATGGTAGAAATTTCAAGAATTAGGATATCCAAGAACTTTGTGAAAGGTTTCATATCCAACATCGATTTTCCACACCATACTATCCTCAAGGAAATGGCCAAGAAGAGGTTTCAAACAAAATCATTTTGAAAATCTTAAAGAAAACTATCAACGATGTTGGACGTGATTGGAACGTTCAATTGAACCCTCCTTTGTGGGCATACTAAACTAGTATTTTCACCCTGATAAGATCCACACCATATGATCTAGTCTATGGATCAGAGGCCATTTTACCTATTGAGGTTGAGCTACCATCACTCTAGATGTCCAAGCTACAAGAGTTGGAACTGTTGGATGAGTGTTGTTAGCATGCAGTTGATCACTTGAAATCCTATCAGCAGAGAATTTCCAAAAGTTATAATCACAAGGTCAAACCAAGAACATTTTAGGTTGGTGACTTGGTCCTAAAAGAAAATCACCACAATCAACAGGATAGGGAAAAGAAAGGGAAGTTTGAACCAAATTAGCTACATCCATTTGTTGTTGTATCAATCTATGGATCTAGAGCCTATCAGTTGTCCACACCTGAAGGGGATTTGTTTGAGGAACCTATCAAAAACCTACATCTCAAGAAGTTATACACCTAACTCATCCAGTGCATGGTAAAAGTCCTAAAAAAATGGTCACCTTGATGGAAACCGGGCAAACAGGTGTCTTGGTGACAACCAAAAAAATAAAAAAAAGGTCAAAAATACAAAAAAAAAGTGAAAAATAAAATAAAATTTTAAAAAATCATAAAGTTAGAAAAGGTGCAATAAAAACAAGAAGTGAAAACCTAGCAACAAGCGATATTTGTGATAGATTATATTTTCCATCTATTTGACCATGTGCCAACCATTCGCTTTTGCCATCATTCTATCAATCCATCAGAAAGCCTCATGTACATATCTTGGCATTGTGGTTGTGTCTCACCCTGGATTGGGGGAAAAATCTTGAACTTACTGGGGGAAATAAACTACCGAGCTTAAAATAGCAGAAAAAAAATAGTAGGACAACATAGCAAACACAACAATCACAATAAAAACTCAATATTAAACATTGATCACAAATTTGGAAAATCAACCATCCATATCAAACAGCTAAATAAATCAAACCAAAATGAATTTAAATGGATGATACTCTTTTGAATCCTGGTTTTATCGCTTTAGCATGAATTTTCAACTATTGTATCTTAATTTTTGTTATCATTTCTCTAGAGCAACTCAATGATGTCTTGGACTAGAGAAGCTATGATCGAGAATGATATTTTCTTTGGTTTTTGTTTGTGAGTTCATCATTACTACTATGCAAATTTTCACAAGACGTGCTCTACAAAGTATCATTGATGACATTTTGAAATTGCATAGGAAAATGATTAACTTTTGTTTGTTTATGGAAGAAATGCTCAGTCCATCTTGGTTCTATTATACCTTGATGCTTGTGTTAACTTGCAATATCAAAAATCATGGAAGTAGTACTCATGTCATCACGGTATGATTATACCATCGATTTTTCTAATCACTTTCAACATTCTAAAGGCTCAATGATGATAAAAAGCATGGAAAATCAACTAATATGATGACAACATTACATATTTATATTTGCATGGTTAAGTAGATTACATCATATTAGTTTTGCATTTTCATTTTGGGTTTCTCCAAGGCTGTAAATTTTTTTAAAATGTTGTTATCACTCTCATCAATGGATTGAGTACATTTGACATTAACAAAAAAACAAGATCCTTCATATATAGTTTCATAAGCATATCATACATGCATTAGAATCATCATACACCCATCCAAGAATTTATATCATATATTGGCATTATAAAATACAAAAAAAATAAAGTGCATCCCATGTCATTGGCATAATCAAACTCATCCCATATAGTATAGAAGTATCATATATTTTCACTAAGAAAACACAAAAACATAAGGGGCATCACATTTTATTTCCATCCATCTCATATGGCATAAAAGCATGATGCATAAAAACATATTGAATCATCATCCACACATCATCTTTTCATTAAGGCATCCATACATAATCATATAAGCATCATATAAACGTCACATAGCATATAAAATAGAAATTAAATGCATTCATCGTAGGAATCCATCATAAGCACATATAGACATCATATAGATCAATAATATCGGTTGCATATCATATTTAATCTCAAAATAAATGTCAAAGTGTACAATGATATCATAAAACATGGAGAGATACATCATCAAAAATGTGGCAGAATCATCATGTCTCTGAATCAGTGTATACATCATCAAATATCAATACATCAAATGTCAACACAAAGGCTATGTGTTACTGCCCCCAAACAAGGTTGGCCCCACTATGCCTCCTACTACACCATCTGATGGCCCTACACCTAGATCTTTGTGAGGTGGCCTAGTCACACCCCTCTTGGTAGTTCGCGAGTGGCTCTCTCCTAACCTAGCACTAGCAGACTGAGAATAACTAACCCATTGCTCTAGAGGCACTACCTCATGATATCATACCTTGTAATACTCTAGCTCTCGAGTAACATGTGTGACCTCTCAAAGCATATCTATCATGGAGGTACCCTTAGTAACTCTCTATAGTCTCTCTACCATGGGCTCAACTTGCTCACACCAATGTTTCACTGTGTCTTTATGTTGTCAGTGTAGTGATCTGTGCCTATGCTTGAGCCTATGCCTATTCCTGTATCTGTGCTTGTGCCTGAGTTAGTTGTCCCTGTAATGTCTATACATGGGCCTATAAAGCAATTGTCTATGTCTGCTGCTACTGAGAGGGCAGCGAATATGAATATGTTGTTGTGTTGCAACCACCAGGGATCTCCTCCTTTGAGACACTCACATCCATCATCGATCCACCTCCCCCTGCATCCTCATCTCTACCACCACCATCACCCCCATCTTTTCCACCATCTCCATCATCTTCATCATCATTTCTCTCTCCCTACTCCTCATCATCACCTCCTCCACCCCTCCTCTGTCTCAGTGCTTGATCATCATCTAATGAAGCTACTAGCTCATCTAGACTAGATATCCTTGGGAAAGGATGTGAAAAGAAATAATGGGCATACTCCTATGATATCGTAGCCTCTATGATATCTAGATGATACTCCCATACAACTACCTATAATATGAGGTACTCCTCACATGCTGCATCATATGATAAAGCAGGCCCCCACTCCTGAATGTCTTGTCATCTGCATGCATATAGAGAAACTCCTTGGGGCATGCCTTGTACTTTCCCATACTGTTGCAACACTCTCCCAAGAAGGAATCTCTCTATCACAAATAGTGTCCTCCCAATAAAATATCTGGTAGTGCACACATACGACATCTCTATATCATCCTCTAGCCACTGCTCCCACTCTAAATAGGGCCTCCATGTTATCCAAAGCCCTCCACCAGTACTCTAGTTTTCCCAACTTATGTTGGACAACTAGACCTGTATATCCAAAGATGTAAGGCCTCCTAGCTAGACGAACTCTATCAACCACTGGAGGAGTGACAAATATGTTCTCCCATGCCCATATCTGTAGTAGTGTCACCCCAGCTAACAAACTGGGCCCTCTGAGATAAACCACCTAATGAAGATCATGGTACAAGTGTGCTAGCAAGCAAGAGCCCCAAGCATATCTAATCCCTTGTGTGATCATGCTCTCTAAGATCCAACCCCAACTAATTGAGATTCCCTTTGACCTATGATTAGGACATAAGAAACCTCCAATAAAACTCACAAGAACACATGGAAATGTCACATATGCATCAACCATCTCCCGCCATGGAATCTCATATCCGCAAATCTATTCATCCTTGAAAACTCTCCTCAATGCATCAGTACCTCCCTGCTCTATTGAATTATATACAACCATCTCACCAACAACAAGAATCCTCAAAATCTAATAGACATCCTCTAGCATGACTATCATCTTCCCAGTGGCTAAGTGAAAAATGTTGTGGTAACTGTGCCACCTCTTAGCCAAAGTGGTCAAAAGTCCCCTATTAATCATATACTGAGGCATATCTATCAAAGAGGTCAACCCACATCATCCAATCACATCTAACTCAACCTGCACTAGATGTGGAATCAAATCCTAGGTCTTTGGGAATCACTCCCATGACTGAAGGATCCTCAAAGGCTCCTATCATCATAACATATCACAAATTAGCAATCTAATCAATCAACATCAATCAACCTATCAAACTAATCAGCTCTAGTGATATTTTGATCAAATCCATGAGCATCTATCATTGATCATCACCTATCATGAGGTCAATCATCATCATTTTCTCATTGATCCTCACCTATCATGAGGTCAATCATCATCATCATCCTATCATTGATTCTCACCTATCATGAGATCAATCATCATCTAATCTATCAACATCATCAAACATCAACAAATCAACAGCTGACATGATCATCAATCATCGAAAATGAGGAGAACAATCAAAATTTCATCATTCTGGTGTCAATGCACTAGAACAGTGTTTCAATGTGCTAAAAAATTCTATGCACTAAAACATTTCATCAATGCGCCAAAACAGTGCATCAAAGCACTAAATCTCTATATGTGCCATTAAATTTCATCAATGTGCTATTTTACTACATCAATGTGCTAAAATTATCTATGTGCTAAAACTTTGACCTAATGCACCACAAAACATCACCAATGTGCTAAATAACTAGTTGAGCTACTACATTCATCATATACGCTAAATCTATGCACAAATGCACTATTTTACCATATGCGCTATAACTTTGAATGGATGCGCTAAAAAATTGACTCTACATGCTAAAAGACTCTATGCACTACAACAACAACCATATGTGCTAAAGCAAGTGTTGGATGCACTAAAATGCTAAAAACAAAATTTAAAACATGAAAAACATGCCAAAAATCAATTCAAAATTAATGAGGAGGTTTTTTGGGGTACGTACCGGAGGTCCATATGTGACTAGGTGATTGTGACGTTGAACCTGCTCAAATTGGTGGGTCTAGATCAGAATCACCATCTTGCTCAAAGTTTCTCTAATCACTCAATCTCCAAAATTAAAATGACACAAATGAGCTCTTTTCACATCTTTTTAACCTTTTAATTGGGTAATTAAGTGGGAATTAAGTGGGATTGATTTAATTTTTCTAAAAAGGACCTTAATTAATCAACTAATCACCTGGCTGGTTCAATATCATTTTTTAGGAGATAAATCTTTGAGACATCATAATATTTGAAAATCATCATCAAATCATCAAAAAATCATAAAAATTTAAAAGAATCCTAAAAATTCAAAATTCCCCGATTTATCTCCCGAGGGGGCATATATCCATCATCACTTGAAAATCAGCGTCTGGGGCATATTGATTTTTTTTGTTGGCATCATCAAATTTTTTTTTTTTGAAGTAATGTGTAAACACATCACTTCAAAGAGGAGAAAAATGTATACACCTAAAATTGGTCTGGATAATTAATTAATTAAATACAAGTTATTTAATTAATAAACCTCTTATTTCGTCTACTTGTAAATAAATTCTAAAATTATTTATATAGTTCATCTTCTAATTATTCTTACTTTAAATCAAATTCTTCTAATCTTAATTAAATAAACAAATTTGAATAGTTTGTTTCATTTAATAATCTTTCATCTTACTGAATTTGAATAATTCTAAAATTTGAATTTAGTCACATATCTACAACTTTTTCCTCTAACCACCTCAACATGTGTCTCATGAATTTAAATATCCTTAATATTTAAATTGGAATCATCTCCAACAAATTCTGAAACATCTTTGGGACACTTGGCTCTATTCTTCCATTTATTCTTCTAAACACTTGGGAGATTGTTTTATTAAAGGGAACAATCTCCTTTATTCTCTCCAACTTCTTCATCCTCCACCCTCAATCTCTCTAACTAAAATCCTAACCATTGGTTGCTGCCACATCAAAATATTCCTTGGAAATCCTATAAATATAGTCTCATTCTATAGGGAAACAATCCCAATCTTGAGCAATCTTACCCTGCACCTTGCAAAATTTTCATTAGAGCATTTGTGAGCATTTAGCCTTTGAGCATTTAGCAATTAGCATTTAGAAGCATTTTATTTAGAATCATGTCTTTATCATTAGCTGCATCTTAGTTTACAATAGTTAATTACATCATTTCCATATCACTTTCATTAACAACATCACAACATCATTATCATAGCATCACTATTATATAGTTTATCAATCATGTAGGAATAGATTCCTTGCATTTTCTAGCATCTCGTTCTTCAAGTTGTCATTTGAAAATTTTTGTGCATACAGAAAATCTAAGATCCATAATGACTTGAGCAAATCCTTGAGGATAGAGAACAATGGGACGATTTTAGAGATTTTAACTATTTCAATTCGATTAGATCTGTTATTTGAATTTTCTAATGTAATGTTTCATTGATTATGTGGTTTTTTTACTCATTCACATATTTTAACTCACACAATAGTTTTGAGCTCTTTAATCAAAACATTGTAGCAACAAACATACTGCTCCCACTTCCATAGATCCCTTATGTGTTTGGTGTGTTTCTTTCTGGGGGGGCAACCTCTCTTTTCTCATTTTTCCTTTTTGTTTACATGATGTAGCCTTACTTAGAAACATATGACTTCGCATAGGGGCTTTCCAAGTTGGCTCTCATGTCTTGTTTATTTTTTCATTTTTTTTTCCTTCGTTACTTTAAATTAATTGCTCACAGAATGGTGTGCAACAATTCCTTTAAAGTGGTGGCATACATTGGCATTATTCATTTTCATTTTTCTTTGTTCTTAGTGCAACCTTGTCACTTCATACAATGCATTTGTCACTTTGTGGATGAAATTGGGTGTGATGTCCTTCATAAGTGTGATCTATCTTAGCATATTACATTCCTCTTAGTGGCCTAATGCGACGCATTGCATCCCCTAAGTTGTGAATATTCTATTCTTTGATTGGTCCTCTCTTCAAGACATTAGACACAATTTTCCCTAAGTAATAGACCTCACATAAACTTAACAAGACTCCTTTGAACACCTTTTACATTTTACATATTTTCATTTTACATTTTACATCTTGGCCACCTTGCATAATACAGCTTGCATGCCTGTGGTAACATCCTGTTTGTTCATGAGTTCTAAGCATACATAGCTTTGCTTGTCTCCTCAAGCATGAATCGACATTTTCCTTTAGGGTACCTTATTAAAGATATTAGGAGGTATAACTTTAGTATGGTTGAGCGGGAAGCCCATTCCATGACACGAATTTCCCCATAGCCACCTATGTGTTTGTGAGTACATACCACCCGAGCGTATGTTTCTCACATTTTGGGCCTTCTCACCCAGTGGACCACCATAAGTTATGTTGCCCCAAAGTGAGTATTCACAACTAGCTGAACAAACGATTGAAGCTTGATCTAACTTTTCCTTTTCCCTCTCCCTTCTCTCATTCTCTTTAACATGTGTTCCTTTGTTCTGATGTTTATTTTACCATTAGATCTTCATCCTAGGGGCTTTCTCATCCCTCTTGATCATTGTTATTTCATCTTGCTAGCATAAGTACATGTGGGTCCCTCTCGATATGCATGGCTACTTTAGTGTTAGTTTGAAGCAAGTTCATCCTCTCACTAAAGTGGTGGCTAAATGTACCATATAAAAATGGATCATTGACATTTTCATGGTTATTTAGGTTTCTTTCTTGTGATGCTTGACCTATTTTTCTTCGATTTAATGTTGCAATGTAACTTATGCATTCACATTAGGTCCTAAATATTCAAAATATGATGTCTTGTGAAGGTGTTGTGAAGTGTTGTAACATATTTCTACACTTTTCTAGACTCTGCTCATTATAATTCATCTAAAAATCACCTTTTTATCTTGTATCAAGTCCTATTTTAAAGTCTTGTAACAAGCTTCCATGCTTATCTAGGCTTGTTATCACTAATTACACCTTTCTTATGCTTTATATGACCCCTATATGCACTTAAAAGTAATAATTAAGTGTATTTATGAATGTAAACCTAACAAACAACATTAAATGCAACTTAATTCCCAACACCCACTTACAAGCCTAGAGTGGGACCCATTCACCATGGGTGGCGAATGAGTCCCTCTTGGCTCCAAATTCAAAATAATTCAAAATTTCCTTCAGTTTTTTATTCAAAAAGACTTTATATTGGCTTGTGATGTTGTATTATTGGGTAATTAGGGCATAAGTGTGTATAAATAAGTGTTTTTCCATCCATTGCAACCCTAATTTATCTCATTCACTAGTTCATTCAAGCATCATTTAATCAAGCAATCATCAAGCATCTTGGAGTAGCCATTGACATATCTTTAGACTTCAACAACAAGGTTTTGGTGAGTTTAGGACACTTTCATGTTGTTTATTCATCATTCCTTTTTTATTTCATTTCATTTCTTTATCAAGGGTTTGATTACCAAAGTGGGATTTGACCAAGACAAATCCCTATACCCTAACCCTTAAACATTTTTCCCCTCTTAGCGTGTGTGTTTGTAGGTATTTTAGGCAGATTTATCAAGGAAATGGTGTTGAAAAGTGGTCAACAAGTCATCAAAGTGTTTCAAGTCAACCAAGCCCTAATTCAAGCTTGGAGATAACCTACAGTCCGTTTTCTGCAGATTTGACTCTGTCAACCTAACAAGAAGATAAGTACAAATCTGGGCCTACAGAGTTGATTCTTGAATTTGTAGATTTTTGGAGAAGGAATGATTCACCATCAATGGTAACTGAGTCCCACCTATAGGATAGAAAATTTTATTTTGTCATAATCCAGTTCCTGACACCCAGAAAGTAGTTTCAGGTCATTTTAGCAATGAGAGGATTGATTTGCCATCAATGACGAATGAGTCCCACTAGTGATCAATAGTGATTTCTTCCAATTTTCAGAACCTTCCAGGATTAACATTTAACTTCCAAGTGCACTCTGTTAAACCTCATTCAATTATGTTTGCATTAGTTCATGTTTTTAGTTCATTTTTGCATACCTCACTGTGTTTTCAAACATTGCATATTTCATTAGTTTTGCATTAATAAGCAATCAACTTCATCACTTAGCTGCATTTAGATCATTATATTTTTTCATAATCACATCATGCATTCCTTATTTTGATTGAACCACCTCAATTTTAGGGTTCTATCTCTCTCCTTTTAGGTAAAAAATCCTAAGAATGCAAGAGAAGTACATAGAAACCCCTAAAATTGTTGGTTCACTATGTTGGACTCTAACAAACATTACACAAAATATTAGCCTCAAAATTATTCAACATTAACCCGGTTTGTCGATATATATCTACCAAATACTCAAATGATAGATAAGCCCTTTATTACTATATGTAAGATAAAATCCTCTATCACATAATGCACATATGTCCTTATATACACCCTCAACCTTATAACCTCCATTGTAGACCCAACATCATCAATCCTATACCTAATAACCTCAATCATAAACCCTAAATTCTATACCCTAGACATTCAACCCTATACCTTCAACCCTAAACAACATCCCTCAACACTAAGCCTTAAAGCCTATACACTACACCCTCAACCATAAACTCCATACCCTCAACCCTAAATCCTAAACCCTATACCCTCAACCCTATGCCTTATACTCTAACCCATAAACCCTATACTCTTAACACTATACAAAAACCCTCAACCCTTAACCCTATACCCTATACCTTATACCCAATACCATCAACCCATACCCTCAACCCTAACCCTACACTCTTAACCCTATAGCTCATACCCTCAATCATAAACCCTATACCCTCAACCCTATAAACTCAATGCTATAACCTAAAGATTGAATAGTATCCCTCAACACTGGGCCTTAAATCCTATATGATAAACCCTCAACCCTCTACTCCCTCAACCCTAAACTTTTGTAGTGTCAAAAAACATCGTTGAGGACATTTTCATAGTTGTTTAGGCCCTCCTTTTGGGATTGAGCTTAATGTTACCTTGATTTAGTGTTATAATGTGGTTGAAACATTCACATCAGGTCTTGGGCCCTTGTGAACTAATGGATTTAAATGGTACCTTCCTAAAGTATTGTGAACTGTTGTAACACACTTTCATACATTTCTAAGGTTTTATCAATTAAATGAACCTGATAAACCTCTTTTTAATCAAAATAAACCTTAATCATGCCTTATTTAAAGTATTATAAAGTGTTGTAACACACTTTCACATTTTTCTAGGCTTATCATTAATAATTGGGCTTTCTTACACTTTAATTGGCCCTATTTTGCATCCAAAAGCCCCATTTATTACATCTTTTTGAGGATAATCTCGACACCAATCATTAGCCAATCATAATTCAGGTGTTTCAGGTTTGAATGGCTCAGATCTAGTGATCTGGTACTCATTCACCACCTTGGGTGAATTAGTCCCACCTAGATCTTTTGGTCCCAAACCTGATTTCACATATTTCTAGGCATTTTTTAAAAATGGTCCCAAAAATTAAACTTGATGGGACTCATTTGTCACATTGGGAAAATGAGTCCCGTGTTGCCCAAAATAAAAATTAATTAAAATTTTTGGCAGGAATCTATTCTCCTAGATCTTATATTGGCTTGTAGTGTTGTAATTTCAAGAGTTCTTGCATAATTGAGTATAAATACAAGCTTCTTTCATTCATTTTTCACCTAGCAAGTTGAATGAGCATTATTATAGCAAGTTTGAGTTCAAAATCATTCACAAGAGCATTCAAGAGAATTCAAGGATAGATTATCTATCATTTTAGAGTAGCATTCAAGCATCAATCATCATGTCAAAGACTTCATGCATCATGTTTGTTTTGGAGCCAACAATTATGGTGTAGGATTTTGTGATTCAAGCAAGCATTTCATTCAAGATCTATTTTCCTCAAGCAAGATTCAATATCTACATCCATTGGAGCCATTTCATACATGTTTGCAACATCTTATTGTTAGGGTTTGGTGAGTTGCAACATCATATTTTTTTCATTCATCATTCTCCATTTCTATTTCATTCTATTTCAAGGTTTGATTACCAAAGCAGGGTTTGACCAAGGAAAACCCCTATTCACTGACCCAACAACATTTTTTCCCTCTCCTTTGTGTGTGATTTACAAGTCTAGGTTGCAGATTTCCTAAGGAACAAGATTGGAAAAAAGTTTTCAAATCATTCAAAGTTGTCAACATTGTAATCAAGCCTTGGAGAACATTGGAGAACACCTACAAGTTACAAATCAAGGTTTCAGATCCAAAAATCAATCAAGAATAATAGAAGAGAAGGATCAACCTTTGAAGCTTTAGAAAAGTCTAATTGGACTGATTCGCCACTTTTAGCGATTGAGTCCTAGTTCCAATCAAAATTCATTTTTTTGTAGATTCAGATATCCATTTGGAAAATTCCTATTTCTACACAATTTTCCATATTTTGGACTGATTCGCCCATCTTGGAAAATGAGCCCCATTCAACATTAAAAGAAAAATTTACAGTGATTCATAGCTCCACTCAGTCATTTCTAGATTCCCAAGTGCACACATTCTTTTATGTGGTTCTCTGTGTTGTTTCATTTACTTTTCTAGTCATTTCATAGGTCACTGCATTGAATTAAGGTTTAGTGTTGCATCTTGCATTTCATTTGTCTTTCCAAGTTCTTACTTGGTGGTGAACCCCTTATTAGTTTGCATTCAACCCTTAGGACAACCCTCTTGCAAGATCTCTTTCTCCTTTTCATTGAGATCTCAAGTGTTTGTTCTTGAGTGAAAGTTAGTGAAAATTGTCCTTCTAGGTCCTAAACCCTAAGGAGGAAAGCAAAACAATTTTCTTTTTTTTTCATTTTGGTGGAACTAAATTTAGAACATCATAATTTTGATTTGGAGTGCATTTTCATCCTAGATGTTCCTTGTATTAACATTGCATTAGGATTTTCATTAATTAATTTGCATTCTATGGTTTCTATTTTTGCATTAGTGGAAGCTCATATATCTTGCATTTTTGCATATAATTTCATTGAAAATCAAACAAAATCTACATTTGCATCTAAGATACAAATCATAAAACATAAAAATCATAAAATTCAATTAATTTTTTTGAAATTTTTGAAAAAAGTCCCTACTGGGACCCATTTGCCACCTTAGGTGAATCAGTCCCTCTGCAAATTCTGAATTATTTTTTTGGCATTCAAAATACTCTTTCTGAGTTTCTATTTGTTGTTATTTCCTTTTTGTTTTAGTTTACAAACTTTTTGTTTCACCCAATTCATTGCATCTAGTTTAAACTAGTCCATCTTGTGAATTGCTTAAATTCAAAATTGTATCTACAATATTTCAATTCACATTCTTGCATAGTTTAGAATCTAAAATTTCCTTCATGGATATGTGCTTTAGTAAGCTTTGGATGTCCTTAAAGTCCTTAGTGGATGTGTCAAGTTGTGCTTTTGGACATGATCCTAATGACATTGACCTTACTCATGCTCACTCAACTCCTAATGCATGTCCTCCTCGTGATGTTGACATCATTGGAGAAGATGATGAAAAAATGAATAAGTTCCTAGATGATTGTCTTAACAACCTTGAAGCTAATGCACCCTTTTACTCATCCATGAAACAACCAAACCCCACTATGATACCACCTCTTGAGATGTTTGGTTACTTATATCCTGAAACAAAATTTGAACCCAAGTTCCCTACAATAGGTGAACCTAGTTCCTCTAAACAAGAAAATACTCAACCATTTTATGATAAAAAGTAACAAACACTCCCATCAATCTAGAAGAAACATATGGAAAAGGATTCAAAATCTTGAGTAAACAAGGATGTGAAACACCAAGTGAACATGAGATCCATCAAATCCTAGAGAAAATACCAACTAATGAAAACATAAAGGGGTTAGGATATCAAAATCCCCCTCTCAACATAAGCGCTCCTAAAGAATACCTAAGGCTTCGTAGTGATGACACAAATATATTAGATAATCCTCTTGATATGAATGTCCTTCTTCCTAAAGAAAAAACAATGACTCATAACAATTACAAGGATGATAGGATCACCTTAGGTCCTCCTCCTCAACCTTCAACTCAAGAAATTGATGAATCTAGTAAGTAAAAGAGGCCCTATAATCTACAAAAACTAAATTTTCCTTTCCCACCACCTATAAGTGAAAGGAAACTACTATTTATTTTGAACAAACAACTACTAACATTACCACCAATGAAAGACAGACTAATACTATATCCTAAAGATGCAAAACTTTCACATTGCCGATACCACAGATCTCTTGGACATAGTACCAATGAGTTTCATACATTCAAATTAATATTAAACAACTTTCACTTCAATGACAATGAGTTCCATCGAGTGATTGCATTACATATCCTTTTCTCACCCCTTGTCATGTAATAGTTGTAGAACACTCTATTCTCACTATTACATGACCTTTCCCATCACCTACCTCAGCTCATTCTTGTCCCGCACTCAGTGTGGGAAAGAAGTAGATGGCCTTGTCCAAGTAATGCATTTGTTGTTGTCCCTTTGGCTAGTTGTCTTCCTTCGGTATACAAGGAGAATGATTGGGATGTGAATGATGTGCTAATAGGTTGACTCGAATGTTCCTTACTAGTCTTTTTCATCTTTCCTTTTCTTTTGTGTGATTGCATGTGTGTGATGTGATCCCCCATGACGTTATGTTTTATGTTCTCTCTCTCTTTGTGACATTCCTCTAATTGTACCTTCATTCTTCTTTATGTCATAAATCTTTATGCTCTTTATCTTTTTTTTCTTTGTCTTTTGTTTTCCTTTTGGGGATGATGCAAGGCGTTGATACATTCATGTCTCTTCCATGTTGACCCAAAAATTTTCTCTTTATTTTCACTCTCTTTGTGTCATTCTTCTAGTTCTATGTGTATTTAGGGAATGATGACAGTTCTGAGCTCTATAAAAGCATTGTAACAAGAACATACTAACTCTAAATCCATATATCCCTTATGTGTTTGGTGTTTTCATTTTGGGGGAAACCCCTCTCTTTTATTTTTCTCTTACATGATGTGGATTTACTTGGAAACATATGACTTGGCATAGGGATTTATAAGTTAGCTCTCATGTCTTCTTTGTATATATTTAACATTTGCTACTTTAAAGTAATTTCTCACAACATGGTCTTTAGCAATTTCTTTAAAGTGGGGGCATACATTGGAATTATTCTTTTGCATTTCTTTTTCATGGTTCATGGTGTGGTTTTCTTATTTCATATGATGTGTTTCTCACTTTGTGGATGACATTGTTTGTGGTGTCCTTCAAGAGCATGATCTCTCTTAGCATATTACATTCCTCTTAGTGGCTTGATGCGACACACTGCATCCCCTAAGTTGTGAATTTTATATTCTTTGATTGGTCCTCTCTTTGAGACATTAGACACAATGTTCGCTAAGTTAAATACCTTGTGTGAACTAAGAAATGAAGTATGTGCAGGATCATCATGGAAAAAATAGGCCCTTAAGTGGTAAAAATTCAAAAAAATCAGAGTTCAGAAACTTGATGTAAAAATTTGAATAAGTTATCTATATTATTTCAAAAATATGTAAGAATAGAATCTCTAGAAAATTGAATGTAGTTTCTAAACTACTAGGTTTATTTAAGAAAAAAAATCTATTTGGTGAAAATTTGAAATTTCAATGCATTAGTACTTAAATTTCAAGGAAAAGATAAGTGGGTGTCTAACCATCTAACCACAATAAATATTAATATTTTTTTATAAGATTTTAGATATAAGTAGAGAACTCATGTTTGGATTGATGCATACTTTTTTGTAATTTTTTTTCCAAGTAAATAATTAATTATGTTTTTTATTACAACTTTTACAAAATATAAAAATCATATGTTTGACCACCTTAACTTGATCAAAACTTCATGAAATTCAATATTTTTTTAATCCTATAGTATGTGAAGCATAGAATGTGATGCATGGTTTGGATTCAAAAAATGTGATACCATTTGAAAGCTATAGATGTTTTTCAATCAACCTATCAATCAAGACTTTAGTCGTCATTCAAATTAAAAATGAATAATAATTACTTATTAAATTCAAAGTAAAGCATAATTTATATTGGTGGAAAACTAAGAATCTCCTTTAAAAACCCTTTTCGTTTCATCAATTTTGGGTAAAAAAAGTCGTCAGCCA
Source organism: Sequoia sempervirens (assembly GCA_007258455.2). Taxonomy (NCBI): domain Eukaryota; kingdom Viridiplantae; phylum Streptophyta; class Pinopsida; order Cupressales; family Cupressaceae; genus Sequoia; species Sequoia sempervirens. The sequence goes on along the minus strand of VDFB02000009.1, from coordinate 2,385,480 downwards.
CATACCCTACAAATACCCATCATATCGCCACTTTTTGGCCCATCATGATCTACACATACCCAATGATCCTTTGAACATTCCTCATTTTTCATTTTGCATTTGCAGTTATATGGCCACCTTCGATAACATAGCTTATATGCCTATAGAGCCATCTTGTTTGTTCATGGGTTCCAAGTATATGAAGTTTTTCTTGTCTCATTAAGCTCAAAAATCATTTTTTTGTGGCATTATTAAAGTTATCAGGGGGTATAAATTTGGTATTGCGAGTCTTGATCGAGGCATTACTTTCCCCATAACCACTTGTGTGTGTGTGAGTACATACCAGCCGCATGTGTGTATGTGTCTCACCTTCTAGGACTTCTCACCCAGTGGCCAACCAGGAGTTTTGTTGCCTTAGAGTAAATATGCATTTTTTTTTGGACAAACAACCTAGATCTAATCCTCATTATGATGGAAAAAAAATCGAAGCTTGATCTGATTCTTTTATCTTTTCTCTTTTTCATCTTTGACAGTGTATGCTTGTGCTTTATTGTGTTCTTTATATCATTCTCATGTATGTTTTTTTGTGCCTATGTTGGTTTGTTATGGGATCTTGATCCTAGGGCTTGATCACCCCTATTGATCATTTTCATCTCATCTTTCTGGAATTGGTACAAATGGACCCCTCTTGATGTGTGTCCATCCTCTTATTGTTAGGGTTTGGTGAGTTGCAACATCATATTTTGTTCATTCATCATTCTCCATTTCTATTTCATTCTATTTCAAGGTTTGATTACCAAAATGGGTTTGACCAAGGAAAACCCCTATTCACTAACCCAAAAACATTTTTTTCCCTCTCCTTAGTGTGTGATTTGTAGGTCTAGGTTGCAGATTTCTAAGGAGCAAGATTGGAGAAAAGTTTTCAAATCATTCAAAGTTTTCAAAGTTGTCATCAAGCCTTGGAGAATATTGGAGAACACATACAGGTTACACATCAAGGTTTTGGATTTGGAAATCAATCAAGAAGGACAAAGTAGACTGAGAAGAGTAGGATCAACCTTTGAAGCTTTAGAAAATCCTAACTAGACTGATTGACCACTTCTGGCGAATGAGTCACAGTTCTAGTCAAAATTCAATTTTTTGCAGATTTAGATACCCATTTGGAAAATTCTTGTTTCTGCATAAGTGTCATTCACTTATCATCCTTTCTTCCTCTAGGAGACTAAGTTGTCTATGGATTGTATGATGGGATTGGTTAATAAGATTTGGGGAAGAGGTTTGTTCTAGTGTGTGGGAGCGCAGGGTAGCTTTGGGGGTCTTTCTTGCTTATGAGATCCACACAGAGTTACTCACTTATATCAAAGTTAACCTAGAGAACTATGGCTTAGCTCCTTTATTTACATGATGTAAATTTTTTGTAGAATTTTTTTTTCCTTTTCATACACATTATTAGTTTAAACTTAATCAAGAAATTTGATGTGGTAAAAGCAATCTCATTAATCAAAGGTTGACTCAATGGTTATGAAGGTTTTTGAAGTTAAATGTAGAAACCATCAAACTATAAACATAAAAAATACAAGTGGTAATATTTATTCGTTTCTCCATTTTTGTAGCAATACAATCAATGTAATAATGTGTATATAGTAGTATGTTTTGTTATGGCTCTATTTCAACCATTTTTCTTTGTTTGACTAGTTTTTCTTTGAATGATGGGTCTTTTTTGTTTCAGTGGCCATGTTTATCTTGCTTCTGGGTTAGCTAGCTTCTCATCTATTTTGGGATTTTCCTTGGACATATTTTTCTAAATCTTATTATTATTAATGTATATTTTAGTTCAAGCCTTGGGACTTTTATCTAAAAAAATAGTGTATACATATCATATATGTTAGTTTGTGTAGCTTGGACAAGTGTCTCCATACCCAGAAATATTAATTAATTAATTAATTGATTTCTCTAGAGACTTCTAGAAAGTGGTTAGTTAGAGTCCAGATAATCTTAGCTATTGATTGAGATTAAATCATGGCCATTGGTTGTTCAATGAGAAGATTATAAAAGGGGATCAATGGGAATTTGCAAAACAAATTCTTGAGAAATATTTGCAGTGATCACAAGGGCACATTAATAGTGTTGGATACAACAGTAGTGGAATTTCAGTAGGAGAAATTGAGGGAAAAAAATTCAAAGAAGAAAAATATTGTCCGAGCTCTGCCAATAAGAGGCAAGTAGTTTATGTAACTCTTGATTTGCTGAAGTTTAATAAAAATTCCCCATCTACTAAAATGGTTTTCCCTTTGGGGTTTTTCCAGGGACAATTTGTCCAAAAATATTGTGTTTATTGTTTTGCATATTTTCTTCTCTATTCCTGTGATTTTATTTGTGAAATTGTAGTTGTGTTATTTTCAATATTTACTGTGAAATAATTTTCAGCAATCAAATAATATATACAGATAGGAGATTAATAATCAATAATTGCAATAGAGTTTTCACATGGTATCAGAGCTGATCTGAGGGTAGAAAAGGCTCAACGCAGGCACAAGAAGGAAAAATCAAGGGTTTATAAAACCCAATTCAACCTCCTTACAATTATTTGGGTTTTATTGATCTTTTGAAATGGCTTCAATAGGTTTAAGAGATCAGGACTGATTGGATGGAGCCTCAAAATTTTGTGTCTGGAAAGCTAGAACTTCTTTAATTGCTAGAAGAGAGTGGTATCAAGGAATATGTGACTAGTGTTGTAGTTGTACTCACAGATAAAACACAACTCTTAGCATATAAGAAGGAAGATTCCAAGGTGAGCAGGATAATCCTTGACAGTGTTAAGGACCATATAGTTCTGCATATCACAGAGTTAGATACAACCAAGAAGATGTGGGATGCCATTATGAATTTGTACCAGAATGCTACCACTAACCAGAAGCTAATTCTTAGAGAAAAGTTGAGGAATACCCAGATGAATAAGGGAGAAGACGTTACAAGTTACCTCACCAGACTTAGACTTGTCAAGGATGAGTTGGCAGCTATTGGAGATAAACTAGATGATAACAAGCTAGTATGAATAGCCCTGAATGGGTTTACTAAGTAGTGGGATGTCTTTGTTGAAGTTATTAATGGATGAGACACTTTACCAAGTTGGGATCGACTATGGAGTGATTTCACTCAAGAGGAGCTTAGACTAAGTCTTGTCAGTAGAACCAATAGTAATAGTTAGAAAAGTGAGGTGGAAAAGGAAAACATTTCCCTAGTAGGAAAAGGGAAAGCAAAGAAGGGGTCTAGCAAAGGATCAAATCCAAAAAGTGAAAAGAAGAAGAAGGAATTGTCTAAGATTAAATGTTATGTCTGTCACGAGTTTGGCCACTATGTCAGTGATTGCCGCAAAGGAAGAAAAATGAAAAGAAAGGAAAGAAGCAAATGCCAGCTTCAACAAGTGCAGATGAGCTTTCTAGTAGAATGGAGGATGAGTTTGCACTCATAGCTTGTATGGTTAGCTCAACCTCGTAGGGTGTTTTGAATATAGATAGTGGGGCATCATTTCATATGACAGGAGTTAAAGAGTACTTCTCTAGTTATAAGGAGGAAGACATCAGAATCCAAATTTTTATAGGGAACATGTCCAAACTCAATCCAATTGGGAAAGGGACTATTCTATATCAGAGGGAGAATGACAAGTTGATTCCCATTCATGATGTGTTGCATGTGCTAGGCTTGGGCATGAACCTAATTTTTGTATCTATCCTTCAGGATAAAGGCTACAATGTACTCTTTAGAGGGGTGCATGTGTTAATCAAGCATAAGGATTGGAAATCACCCATAGCTATTGAGTTAGGAGAGATCAACTTTACAAATTGTAGTTTTATACTCATAAGGAACTTATGAGTAGAAATAATCATAGAGATCAAGGAGAGCTATGGCATAGGAGGATGGGCCATATACATCATGGAGCACTTAAATTGCTTCGTCAGATAGCGACATGTGCTATAGACGTGAGCAAAAAACATGATGATGCATTTAAGGGATGTGTGTTGGGGAAGATTGTGAAAGCAACTTTTCCAAGGAGTGACTCTAGATCCAAGGGTGTTCTTGATCTAGTAAATTTAAACATATGTGGATGAACGTTGATGAAGTCTCTTAGAGGATACAAGTACTTTGTTACTTTTATTGATGATTTCTCGAAGAAGACCTAGGTATACTTCTTGAAGACCAACGATGAGACCTTTAGTCATTTTCAATAGTTCAAAGTGCTTTTAGAGATTTTGGCAAGTAGGAAGATAAAGGTTCTTTAGTTAGACAATGGAAGTGAGTACAAAGGGAAAGATTTCTGGGAGTTCTGTACTAGGGAAGGAATCAAGAGAGAGTGGACTACTCCTTACAACCCACAATAGAATGGGGTTACTGAGAGGAAGAATCATTCTCTATCAGAGGTAGTAAGGGATATGTTGTATGACCAAGATATGCCATGTTACTTATGGGTAGAGGCATGCAGTACGATAGTATACATACAGAACAGGGTTCCACATAAGGTATTGGGAAAGATGACACTAGAGGAGGCATTCACAAGGAAGAAGCTAGATGTTAGTCACTTCGGGATATTTGGGAGTTTGGAATTTTGAAACATTCCAAGGCATACACGTTCCAAGTTAGATCAAAATGTAGAGAGAGGGTACTTTGTGGGGTATAATGAAACCTCAAAGGAATATCAGATATTTCTTCCATGGGCTAGGAGGATTATAGTTAGGTGTGATGTCAAATTCATTGAGGACAAGGAATACAGGAGGTCTAGAGATTTTCTAGCAGATGATTAGAGTGAGCAACCAACAAAATCTCCAAGGAACATGCAATCAGATCAGGGGAAGTGAAGCACAAGTACTGTTACTAGTACAAGCACAAGCTCAAGTGTATTAGATCATGAGAGTTCATAGAGTATAGAGAAATAGATGTAGCAGATCCAAGAGATGCATCAGGAAGACATGGAAGTTGATATTTCATCCTCTATAGTTGGCAGGAGGAACTGTGAGATTCAACAGACACATAGGGATACTCAGGAGTTTGTGGGAGCTCCTAGGATGAGTAGTAGACAATGGAGATAACCAACCAAGTATAATTACTATATGGAATTAG
>VDFB02000009.1:2342268-2380366 GCA_007258455.2 Sequoia sempervirens | reverse complement strand
CTCTCCCTCTCTTAGGTATCTCTCTCACTCAATTCCTATATCTCTCTCCCCTTAACCCTTAAACCCTCTACCCTCTACCCTTAACCCTCCCTTCCTTTATCTCTCTCTCTATCAAGTATCTCCCTCCTAGCACCACTCTCTCCCTCAAGTATCTCTCACTCACTCACTCACTCTATCTCCCAAGTCTCTCCCTCTCCTACCCCTTCTCCCTCTCTCTTAGGTCTTTCTCTCACTCACTCACCCTTTATCCCTCCCCTACCCTTAACCCTAAACCCTAAAACCATCTACCCTCTACCCTTAACCCTCCTCCCCCATCTCTCCCTTCCTCCCTCTCTCTCCTCAAGCATTCATCCTACCCTCTGCTTCTTCTTAGATCTCTCTCAATCACTCACTCTTATCTCTCTCTCACTCACTCTCCCACTCCTCTCTCCCTCCCTCTCTCCAACTCTCCCACTCTATCCCAATCCCCACCCTCCCCCCACCTCTTTCCAACTCCTCTCTTTCACTCCTCCCATTCTATCCCACTCCTCTCAAACTCTTTGCACCCTCTATCCCACTCCTCCACCTCTCATCCCACTCCTCTCTCCCCACCTCCCCACCTCCCCACCTCCCCCACCCCTCCCACCTCTCCCTCCCTCCTCCTCCCACCTCTTCCACCCCTTCTACTCCCTCCCTCCCTCTCTCCCACTCTCTACCACCCTCTCCCACTCTCTCCCACCCTCTCCCTCCCTCTCTCCCACTATATCCCACTCTCCCACCCTCTCTGACCTTATCCCACTCTCTCAGGTCACTCTCTCACACACTAACTCCATCTATCTCTCTCCCCTATACCCTTAACCATGAAACCCCAAAACCTTATAACCCTCTACCATAAACCCTTAACCCTTAAAACCTCTACCATATACCCTAAACCCTAAAAATTTAACCCTTAAACCTTCTACAATCTACCATTAACCCTTAGGTCTATGTGTACACAAATCGGATATCCGATTTGTAGACCGTTACTTTAAAACAACAACAAATTTTGTATATATATGCATTTTACAAATCAGATATCCGATTTGTAAAAAGCATATATATACAAAAAAATTCGTTGTTTTAAAGTAACAGTCTACAAATCGGATATCCATTTCAAATTAGATATCTAATTTGTAAAAAGCATATATATACAAAATTTGTCGTTGTTTTAAAGTAACGGTCTACAAATCAGATATCCATTTCAAATCAGATATCCAATTTGTAGACCGTTACTTTAAAACAACAAAAAAAATTGTATATATATGCGTTTTACAAATTGTATATCCAATTTGAAATGGATATACGATTTGAAACGGATATCTGATATGGAAAACTAGGATTGGTGTTTGCTTTGGTGGTGTGTACTAACACCCGAGCCTAAAAAAAGTCAACATGGTATTTTCGCGTTTTTGGGTCGATGAAAGATGTGTTTTTTTCCTCATTGCCACTTTTTGGCCAACCATTATCCTACACATACCCTAATCAAAGATTTACTCAATGGTTATGAAGGTTTTTGAAGTTAAATGTAGAAACCATCAAACTATAAACATAAAAAATACAAGTGGTAATATTTATTCATTTCTCCATTTTTGTAGCAATACAATCAATGTAATAATGTGTATATAGTAGTATGTTTTGTTATGGCTCTATTTCAACCATTTTTTCTTTGTTTGACTATTTTTTCTTTGAATGATGAGTCTTTTTTTGTTTCGGTGGCCATGTTTATCTTGCTTCTAAGTTAGCTAGCTTCTCATTTGTTTTGGGATTTTCCTTGGACATATTTTTATAAATCTTATTATTATTAATGCATATTTTAGTTCAAGCCTTCGGAATTTTATCTAAAAAAATAGTGTATACATATCATATATGTTAGTTTGTGTAGCTTGGAAAAGTGTCTCCATACCCAAAAATATTAATTAATTAATTAATTGATTTCTCTAGAGACTTCTAGAAAGTGGTTAGTTAGAGTCCAGATAATCTTAGCTATTGATTGAGATTAAATCATGGCCATTGGTTGTTCAATGAGAACATTATAAAAGGGGATCAATGGGAATTTTGAAAACAAATTCTTGAGAAATATTTGCAGTGATCACAAGGGCACATTAATAGCGTTGGATACAACAGTAGTGGAATTTCAGTAGGAGAAATTGAGGGAAGAATTTTTGGAGAAGAAAAATATTGTCAGAGCTCTGCCAGTAAGAGGCAAGTAGTTTATGTAACTCTTGATTGCTGAAGTTTAATAAAAATTCCTCATCTACTGAAATGGTTTTCCCTTTGGGGTTTTTCCAGGGACAATTTGTCCAAAAATATTGTGTTTATTGTTTTGCATATTTTCTTCTCTATTCCTGTGATTTTATTTGTGAAATTGTAGTTGTGTTATTTTCAATATTTACTGTGAAATAATTTTCAGCAATCAAATAATCTATATAGATAGGAGATTAATAATCAGTAATTGCAATAGAGTTTTCACATGGTATCAGAGTTGATCTAAGGGTAGAAAAGGCTCAACGCAGGCACATGAAGGAAAAATCAAGGGTTTATAAAACCCAATTCAACCTCCTTAGAATTATTTGGGTTTTACCCATCTTTTGAAATGGCCTCAACAAGTTTAAGAGATCAGGACAGATTGGATGGAGCCTAAAAATTTTGTGTCTAGAAAGCTAGAACTTCTTTAATTGCTAGAAGAGAGTGGTATCAAGGAATATGTGACCAGTGTTGTAGTTGTACTTAAAGATAAAACAAAACTCTTAGCATATAAGAAGGAAGATTTCAAGGTGAGAAGAATAATCCTTGACGGTGTTAAGGACCATATAGTTCCACATATCGCAGAGTTAGATACAACCAAGAAGATGTGGGATGCCATTCTGAATTTGTACCAGAATGCTACCACTAACTAGAAGCTAATTCTCAAAGAAAAGTTGAGGAATACCCAGATGAATAAGGGAGAAGACGTTACAAGTTACCTCACCAGACTTAGACTTTTCAAGGATGAGTTGGCAACTATTGGAGATAAACCAGATGATGACGAGCTAGTATGAATAGCCCTGAATGGGTTTACTAAGTAGTGGGATGTATTTGTTCAAGTTATTAATGGATGAGACACTTTACCAAGTTGGGATCGAGTATGGAGTGATTTCACTTAGGAGGAGCTTAGACTAATTCTTGTTAGTGGAACCAATAGTAATAGTTAGAAAAGTGAGGTGGAAAAGGAAAACATTTCCCTAGCAGGAAAAGGGAAAGCAAAGAAGGGGTCTAGCAAAGGATCAAATCCAAAAAGTGAAAAGAAGGACTTGTCTAAGATTAAATGTTATGTTTGTCACAAGTTTGGCCACTATGTCAGTGATTGTTGCAAAGGAAGAAAAATGAAAAGGAAGGCAAGAAGCAAATGACAGCTTCAACAAGTGCAAATGAGATTTCTAGTAGAATGGAGGATGAGTTTGCACTCATAGCTTGTATGGTTAGCTCAACCTCATAGGGTGTTTGGTATATAGATAGTGGGGCATCATTTCATATGATAGGAGTTAGAGAGTACTTCTCCAGTTATAAGGAGGAAGACATCAGAATCCAAATTTTTATAGGGAACATGTCCAAACTCAATCCAATTGGGAAAGGGACTATTCTATATCAGAGGGAGAATGACAAGTTGATTCCCATTCATGATGTGTTGCATGTGCTAGGCTTGGGAATGAACCTAATTTTTGTATCTATCCTTTAGGATAAAGGCTACAATGTACTCTTTAGAGGGGTGCATGTGTTAATCAAGCATAAGGATTGGAAATCACCCATAGTTATTAAGTCAGCAGAGACCAAATTTATAGGTTGTAGTTTTATACTCATAAGGAAATTATGAACAAAAATAATCATAGAGATCAAGGAGAGCTATGGCATAGGAGGATGGGCCATATACATCATGGAGCACTTAAATTTCTTCGTGAGATAGTGACAGGTGCTCTAGACGCGAGCACAAAACATGATGATGCATGTAAGGGATGTGTGTTGGGGAAGATTGTGAAAGAAGCTTTTCCAAGGAGTCACTCTAGATCCATGGGTGTTATTGATCTAGTAAATTCAAACATATGTGGATGAATCTTGATGAAGTATCTTAGAGGATACAAGTACTTTGTTACTTTTATTGATGATTTCTCCAAGAAGACCTAGATATACTTCTTGAAGACCAAGGATGAGTCCTTCAGCCATTTCCAAGAGTTCAAAGCGCTTGTAGAGAATTTGATAGGTAGGAAGATAAAGGTTCTTTGGTTAGACAATGGAAGTGAGTACAAAGGGAAAGAGTTCCAAGAGTTCTGTACCAAGGAAGAAATCAAGAGAGAGTGGACTTATCCTTACAACCCACAACATAATGGGGTTACTGAGAGGAAGAATCATTCTCTATAAGAGGTAGTAAGGGATATGTTGTATGACCAAGATATGCCACGTTACTTATGGGTAGAGACATGCAATACGATAGTATACATACATAATAGGGTTCCACATAAGGTATTGGGAAAGATGACACTAGAGGATGCATTCACAAAGAAGAAGCTAGATGTTAGTCACTTCAAGATATTTGGGAGTTTGGAATTTTGAAACATTCCAGGGCCTACACATTCCAAGTTAGATCAAAATGTAGAGAGAGGGTACTTTGTGGGGTACAATGAAACCTCAAAGGCATATCAGATATTTCTTCCATGGGCCAGGAGGATTATAGTTAGGCGTGATGTCAAATTCATGGAGGAAAAGGAATATAGGAGGTCCAAAGATTTGATAGCAGATGATCAGAGTGAGCAACCAACAAAAGCTCGAAGGAACATGCAATCAAATCAGGGGAAGCAAAGCACAAGTACTGTTACTAGTACAAGCACAAGCTTAGGTGTATTAGATCATGAGAGTTCATAGAGTATGGAGAAATAGATGTAGCAGATCCAAGAGATGCATCAGGAAGACATGGAAGTTGATATTTCATCATCTATAGTTGGCAGAAGGAACTGTGAGATTCAACAGACACATAGGAATACTCAGGATTTTGTGGGAGCCTCTATGACGAGTAGTAGACAATGGAGATAACCAACCAAGTATAATTACTATATGGAATTAGTTAGTTAGTTGGTAGATAGTTATCCTTCCATCTATCAGGAGGCCACACAATAGTAGGTATCACAAGATGTGATGGTTGAGGAATATACCTCAATAGTGCAGAACGATGTGTGGGAGGTTGTGCCTAGACCGACAGATAGGGTGGTGGTTGGATCATGCTAAATCTATAAGATCAAGCATAGTGCAGATGGTAGCATCAAGAAATACAAGGCAAGGTTTGTGGCCAAGGGGTTCTCTCAAAAAGAGGGAATAAACTATGAGGAGACATTCACTCTGGTCACCAGGTATACTTCTATATGAGTCGTGATCTCATTTGCAACACAAATGGGATGGCAGATCCATCAAATGGATGTCAAGATAGCATTTCTTAATGGTGAGTTGGTAGATGAGGTATACATAGAACAACCAAAGGGATTTGTAGCACACAAAAATGAGACCCATGTGTGTATATTGAAGAGAGCTTTGTATGGACTCAAGAAGGCTCCCAGGGTGTGGTATGAGTGCATTGATAGATACTTGTAGGGAATGTGATTCGTGAAGAGTGAGGTGGATGCTAACCTCTACTACTTGGTGGTTGGGGGTGAGGTTCTCATTCTTGTTCTATATGTGGATGAATTGTTTTTGATAGGTTCACTGGGGCTCATAGAGGAGTGCAAGAGGGACCTTGCAACAAAGTTTGAGATGAAGGATTTGGGGCTTATGCACTACTTTCTAGGCATGGAGGTGTGACATACAGATGGAGAAATTTTCCTTGGACAAGGAAAATATTGCATTGAAATCTTCAGAAGGTTTGAGATGGAGGATTGAAGATCCATGTCTACACCTATGATCATGAATTGGAAGAAGGTAGACTCATCCAGGGAGAAGGATGTAGACCCCACCTTATACAAATAGTGAATTGGGTCTCTCATGTATTTGTTCAACACTAGGCCAGATATATCCTTTGCAATAAAATCTCTTAGTTAGTTCATGGTTGAGCCGAAGAGAGTGCATTGGATAGCGACAAAGCATGTGTTGCGGTATTTGCATGGTACAATTGAGTATGGGATCAAATATGCTCAAATTGAAGGTATCAAGTTGATAAGATATACTAACACAGATTGGGTAGGCAGTACACTGGACAAGAAAATCATTTGAGGGTGCTTCTTTAGCTTGGGATCAGGAGTTCTCCCTTGGTACAACAACAAGAATAATTTTGTGGCTTTGAGTTCTACAGAAGCAAAATACATAGCAACTAGCATGGCGACATGTGAGGCTATATGGCTTCGAAAGTTGCTAGTAGCCTTGTTTGGTCAGAGGGTTGAGACTATGGTGATGCATTGCAAAAATAAAAGTTGCATCGGATTATGTTTAGACTTCAATAACATGCATTGGATGCATATATGTTTAACTCTCTCATAAGAATTAAACTAAGACTTTTTTAAAGACACTATTAGTATATAGCAAAAATAGTGACATGAGTTTTATGTGATAGTTCATTTCTAAGCACTAGGAATCAAATCAACAAAAAAAGGGAGTTATCTATCCATTGTTATTGTTTAATATATTCCCCCAACATTAGTCAAATTGAGGACAACATTAAATGGTATAATAGAATAATTTAACTTTGAATTTTGTTTGTTTGACTAGGCCCATAGACTGTAGATGGTATATATATATATATATATATATATATATATATATATATATATATATATATTTCCCTTCTCTATTTGTAATTTTTGGTTGGACATTGGAAACTTAAGGTTTTTAAGTGAGTTATTTGAAACAAAAAATTATTAGAGAATATATATATATATATATATTAATAGCTAACCAATTAAATAATCATGTGGTATAAAATAGGTGGATTATAGAAAATTTGTGTTTGGTAAGTTAAAATTTCAAGTCTCATACTTTTATATATCTCATCCAATTTTGATACTTTATTTGGTAAAAGCATGTTTAGAGTAGCTAGAAATGAGGAAAATTAATATTTAGACCTAAATTTCAAGGTTTTTTGTTAAAATCCCATTAGGTATTCTCTTGTTACTTTTGCACATAAGTTGTGTTATCTTTTAGATCTATCAAAGAAATTAATTTTTGAGATTTTTTATTTTTAAGAAAGAAACATATCTAAATGGATATAAAAGGAAATTATCAAACTCTAATTTATACTTGGAGGATTCATTTGTAAAATGTACATTTTTAGTGAAAAATAACACCTAATGTCTAATAATTATTTTGTTTTACATATTATTTTGAATGTAATAGAACCTTTAAATTTTGAATAGGTCTTGTGGCACATGGCATGCTTGATTATATTTTATTTGATGCCAAGTGTCACCCATGACATGAAAAGTGAAATAATAAAAATGGTTATGAAGATGACATTGAAGATAATGGAGAAGGAAAAAAGTGAAGGATTTATTGGGCTTAAGGAAAAAACACAACTTTATTTATTGGAGGTTGGAGGATTTTTGTTGTCTCACAACCACCAAAACATCCAATTAAAGTTAATTTCTAGAAACATCCTCCAATATAGTTGCATTTTGTAATAAATTATACCTATTGGGACTACTAGTTGACCTTATTATACACAAAATATCCCTTCCTCTTTATTGTGAATTTGTGAGAAAAAAATTCTTTAACTTTCATACTTTGAGCTACAATCAACCAAAGAATCTCATGAAACCATAGTATTCCTTTGATAATCTTGCATACGAAGGAAATATATAAAGGATTGATTTATTTTTCTTATATCATTAAATTTTGAACATTTATAGAATCTTCAACCAAAATTTGTTCAAAATTACTTTTAAATTTGTAATCCTCAAGGATTTCCTTGGTAGTTGTCCCTCCATTTTGATGGAGTTGAGATTCTTATGGATCCTCTCCTTCCCAAAGTGAAAGCTAAACCCACATTATTCATAATACATAGAGAAACTTATTTTTTACTTTACAAGATTTTTATTTGCAACATAAAACTATTTAAGTCTTTTTTTCTTCATTTTCATTTTCATAATTTGGGTGTTTCTTTGAATGCTAGAGCATTATAGAAAAAAATGATAATGTTCATGACATCTTTCCATTTAAAATGAAATTTTTTATAATCTAGAGCATAAGAACATTCTAAATCTCTAGCATGCAATATAATACTCTTAGGAGGAAAATAGATGTCTAATTCCATACAAAATTTGGGATAAATCAATTGACCATGACCATGGAATGATCTTGAAATATCAATGGTCATCCCAAGAAATTGTGAGTTGTCTCAAACACATAGGAATATTAGAATTCCCAAGAAAGAGCATAAATTCACATATCCAAATTGTAGTAATCATTGGGATTTCCTCTAAGAGGTTAAAACCCACATGCCAATGCTTCATGAAAAGGTCAACATTCTAATATAAATATGAACCTCCTCTAACAATTCCATCACTATTAGAATAATTTATGACAATAACTATAAAATATGCTTGAATACAAGTTCTTAATTTATATTCTCCTTCAATTTTCTAACTTTCTTTTTCCTAACAAACTAATTCAAAATAAAATTAGGGACCCAAAATCTACAAACAAAACATTAATCATAGAATTATGTGATTTTTTCTATTAAAATCATACAAAAATAGAAGAGAAATTTTAGTGAATTAAAACTTCACTTGTAAAAAGCATTAGTAATCAAATTTATTTGGTTAAACTTTTAAAAATTATTTTTTCTCATTTAAATATATCTTAAAATTACTTGTATGGAACATATCTTATAATATCCTCATGACTAAATAGAAAGAGTTTATTCCATGGCATGAGGTTGGGATTAAACATCACAATAAGAACTTGACCACTTAGGTGGATATTGTGGGGCCCTCTTCAACCATCCCCTTTATGTTCGTTGTTTTCGTTTCCATTAGTCCCATGCAATTACTTACATGGATTCCGATAATGTGTTTAAATTGTTTCTCCTGCCCATGTGAATGTTGGTAAATGTGTTTAAATCATTTCTCCCACCCACTTGCACTATTGAATCCTCTACTGCACTCACACTAAATAGGTTTCCAACTCTATTAGTTTCCATTTGCTAGTGTAAAAGTATTATTCAAACATCACAATTGGATATGCTCTAGTAGACATGCATGTGAAATGTCAAAGCACGTCAACTGTGTGACAGGATGCCTCAAGAAATGTGGTCTCATGGAATGCTTTGATTGTAGAATGTGCACAAACTATGTTTGTTGAAATAGATTCAAAAAATTTCAATAAAATGTAACTCATAGTAGAATCTTGGACTTCGTAGTCTTTGCTATCATCTTCCCTGCCTGTGCCACAATGGGAGCTTCAGAACGGAGCATGGGCACCCATCACAGGATGAAGGAAAGATGAAATTTGTCATATGTAGTTGTAACTACACTGGTAGACATATTTACAAAATGGGGAATCATAGACAAGGCACATGAACTATTTGGCAAAATGCATACACAATTTTTTTTTCATGAAATGCTCTGATAGTAGGATATTCACAAAATGGATTTGTTGAAGAGGCTTCAAAAACTTTCAAGAAAATGCAATTAGCAAGTGTAATGCTAGACTCTACAAACTTTGTTAGCATCCTTGCAACCTGTGCCGAAATGGGAGCTTTGGAATAGGATTTCGGCTTTGGAATAGGGTATGGACATCAAAGGATAGAGGAATTTTGTTAGATGTAGTAGTGTGGACACGAAAAAAGTAACCCTTCTACTCTATCTCATGTTTAGGCCCTCCTAGTGATTTTGGCTTGATTTTTCCTAGATTTAATGTTGTAATGTGGCCAACACATTCACATTAGGTCTTGGACCCTTGTGAATTGTTAAGAATTTTATGATGTCTTGTAAAAGTGTTGTGAAGTGTTGTAACCCACTTTCACACTTTTCTAGGACCTTTTCATTATAATTCACCTAAATAACTCTTTTTTACCACTTACCAAGTCTATTTTAAAGTGTTGTAAAGAATTGTAACAAACTTTTATGCTTTTCTAGGCTTGTCATCACTAATTCGACCCTTTCTTATGTTTAAATGACCCCTTAATGCACTTTCCGGCCCTACTTAAGTGTGTTTTAGAGAATAATCTTGTTAAATAGATCATTTAATACACTTTAATTCTTGACACCCAGTAAAATTTCCTTGGTGGGACCAAGTTGTCACCTGGGGCAACTTAGTCCCACTAGGCACAAAAATCAAAATTATTTTAAATTTTTGGCAGGATATTATTCTCTTAACCTTAAGGTCAGCCTGTGATGTGATATTTTTGGGAAATATTGTAAAATAAAGTATAAATAAAGGGTTTTCCCCTCATTTTGCATCCCCTAATCTTCTAATTTCCAATAATTCACTCATACATACATTCATAATTCTCAAGCATTCTAGGTATTATCAAGTCTTCATTGGAGCATCTACTTGCATTTATTTAGATTTCTACATAAATGGTTTGGTGAGTTGTAGTATTTCATGTTGTTCATTCATCATTCTCTTTCTATTTCATTTCATTTTCAAGGGTTTGATTACCAAATTGGGGTTTGTCTAAGGAAAACCCCTATTCACTAACCCTTAACCCTTTTCCCCCTCTTTGCATGTGTGTTTTGCATGTCTCGTATGAATATTTGTCAAAGAGAAAGGTGTTAAAATGTGTTTTCAATTCATCAAATTCATTCATGTCAACAAAGCCCTAAGTGAAGCTTGGAGACCTATTTTCAGCCTGATTTCTGTAGAATCAGAACCAGACACCTGTCAAGAAGAGAAGTGTAGACCGAAAGCTATAGGTTCCTGTCCTGAAATCCTCAAAATTTGAAGGTGGACTAAGTCAGCATTAGTGGTGAATTAGTCCCACTGCTAGGCTTGAAAAGTTATTTTTGCATTTCTAGATACCCATTTGGCTAAAACCTATTTTGGCAGAATCTCCCCGAAACAGGACTAAGTTGCCCAGCTTGGCATAAGTTTCCTTGTTGGCTTCAACAAAAAATTATATAGGATTATAGAGCCTCTCTGCATCACATTTTATTTTCCAGGTGCACCTCTCTAGTCTCTTTCCTTTATGTTATTGTTTACTTGCATTCTTAGGTCATTTTGTATACATCACTATGCTTTCAAACAATTTGTATTTCTTAGGTTTTACATTACTAATTAATTTCATTTATCAGTTTATTGCATTAGGACATCACATTTAGGCATATTTCATTCATATTTACATTAGTTTTGAGTGGGGAAATTGCAAATTTTGGCCCATCTCTCTCCTTTTAGGTGAAAAAACCTCGAAGTATTAGAGAGAATTAGGGTGCCAAAATATTTGTCCACATTTTGGTGAACTCGACTTTAGCACATTTTACTTATGATTTCAAGTGCATTCACATCCTAGGAATAGATTGCATCAACATTTCATTAGGTTTTGCATTGTTTAATTTGCATCCTAGGGTTTTAAAAAATTGCATTAGTGAAAAGCTCATATAGCTTACATTTTTGCATTGCATTTCATTAAAAAATAAAAAAATTCTGCATTTTCATATTATACCTACATTTGAAAACTTAAAAACCATAAATTCCATTTAAAAAATTATGAAAAATTTCAAAAAAACCACAACCTGGACTAATTCTCCACACTGGGCGACTTAGTCCTCTCGCACATTCTGCACAAAAATTTCTATCATTTTTAGAGCATTTTTTGTATTTTTGTTTTTTGTTATTGCATTTTGTTATGGTATCCAGATTTGTTGCTTTATTCCATTTATTGCACTTAGTTTTCTTTTATTCATTTCCCTCATGGCTATGTGTTTTAATAAGTTTTGGATGTCATTAAAATCCTTAGTTGACATGTCAAGTTGTGCCTTTGGAAACAATCCTAATGACCTTGAGCTTCCTCATGCTCCTTCAACTCCTCATGAATGTCCTCCTCATGATGTTGACTTCATTGGATAAGATGATGACAACATGAATAAGTTCCTAAATGAATGTCTTGACAACCTTGAAGCTAGTGCATCCTTTTATCCATCCTAGAAACAACAAGACCTTCCTATAGTACCACCTCATAATATGTTTGGTTACTTACATCCTGAAACAAATGAAGAACCTAAGTTCCCTCCATCAGGTGAACCTAGTTCTTCTAAACAAATGACCCCTCAAAAATTTTATGATAACAAAATCACCAATACTCCAATCAAACTTGAAGAAACATATGGAATAGGTTTTACCATTTTAAGCAAACAAGGATGTGACATAACAACTGAACATGACATTCATCAACTCTTAGAACAAAATCCAAAAGATGAAAACACGAAAGGGTTAGGATATCAAGATCCTCCTCATGACAACAAGCTTCGTAGAGAATATTGGAGACTTCATGATGATGGCATAGTAATCTTTGATTCCCCTCTTGATATGAATGTCCTTCCTAAAGAACAATCACTACCTCATAATGATAACAAGAACAACAATAACATCATCTCAGGACCTCCTGCCCTAAACTCCTCTCGAGAGGTTGGAGAATCTAGTAAATGCAAGACACCTTACAAGTTACAAAACCTCAAGTTTCCGAGCTCCATCCACCACCTAAATGTGAAAGGAAATTGCAAATACTTTTAAATAAAGGAATCATACTATTACCACCTATGAATAGGTTGGTTATATTTCCTAAAGATGCTAATGTTCCACATTGTACATATCATCATGCTCTTGGACATAGAAGTGATGAGTGTCGCCAATTGAAAGAAATAATAAGCAAGTATCATTTATATGGCGATAATTGCTATCCAATAATTCCATAAACCACCACCGAACACCTTATCATGTAATAGTTGTAGAACATTTTCTTCTCACTATTACATGACCCTTCCCCCCACCTACCTCAGCTCATTCTTGTCTTTCTCTTAGTGGGAGCAAGAATTTTCTAGCCTTGTCCTAGTATTGCATTTTTCGTTTTCCCTTAGCAGCATTATTCATCTTCTACTTATATCGACTGAGATTGGGAGGTGGATGAATTGCGTGATGGTTGACTCATATTTTCCTTACTAGTTTTTTGCATGATCTTTTTTCTTTTTCTTTTGTGTGTTTGCATGTGTGTAACGTGTTCCCCCGTGATGTTCTATTTGATGTTCTCTTTCTCTTTGTGACATTCCTCTATTTGTACCTTCATTCTTCTATATGTCATACATCATTTTTTCCTTTTTCTTTTTTCTTGTGTTTTTCCTTTTGGGGATGACACAAGGCATTCAGACACCCCATGTCTCTTTCATGTTGACCCAAAAGACCCCTTTTTCTTTTTATTTTCCTCTTTCTTTTGTCTTTTCATGTGTTTTCCTTTTGGGGATGATGTAAGGCATTGAGACATTCATGTCTCTTTCATGTTGAACCAAAAGCTTTTCCTTTTTCTTTTTCCTTTTCTTTTCATTTTTCTTGTGTTTTCCTTTTGGGGATGACGTAAAGTGTCAAGATACCCCATGTCTCTTCCATGTTGACCCAAAATGATCCTTCTTTTTCTTTTTTTTTTCTCTATTTGTGTCATTCTTATAGTTCTATGTATTTGAGGAATGATGACAATTTCGAGCTCCTTACAAAACATTGCAGCAAAGAACATACTGACCCCAAATCCATAGATCCTTTATGTGTTTGGTGTTTTCATTTTGGGGGCAACCCCTTCCTTTCTTTTTCCTTTCTCTCACATGACGTAGCTTTACTCAAAAACATATGACTTGGCATAGGGGCTTTCCAAGTTGCCTCTCATGTCTTCTTTCTTGTTTTCATTTTCCATTTTCTACTTTAAAGTAATTGCTTACAATATGGTGTGTAGAAATTCCTTTGAAGTGGGGGCATACATTGACATTATTATTTTTCATTTTTCTTTTTCTTGGTTCTTAGTGTAGCCTTCTTATTTCATACAATGTGTTTTGTCGTTTTTTGGATGACATTGTGTGTAATTTCCTTCATGAGTGTGATCTATCCTAACATATTGCATTCCTCTTAGTGGCTTGATGCGACACATTGCATCCCCTGAGTTGCAAATTTTCTATTATTTGATTAGTCCTCTCTTGGAGACATTAGAAACAATGTTCCCTTAGTTATAGACCTCACATGAACTAAGAAAGACTCATTTGAACATCTTCTGCATGTATTTTTCATTTGCTATATGGCCACCTTGCATAACATAGTTTACATGCCTGTGGTGCCATCGCATTTGTTCATGAGCTCCAAGCATACGAAGTTTTTCTTGTCTCATGAAGCTCAAAAATTCATTTTCTTTTGTGGCGCCTTATTAAAGTTATTAGGAGGTATAACTTTGGTATGGTTGAGTGGGAAGCCCATTTCGAGGCACGACTTTCCCCATAACCACCTGCATGTGTGTGAGTGCATACCAACCATGAGTGTATGTTTCTCACCTTTTAGGAATTCTCACCTAGCGCATAGGCATGAGTTCCATCACCTTAGAGTGAGTATACATTTTTCTTTTTGGACAAACAACCTAGATCTGATCCACAATGGGATGGATAAACAATCAAAGCTTGATCCAAATTTCTCTCCTTCTCCATTTACATCACTCTCATGTGTGTTTCTTTGTGCTCATGTTTATTTTTCCATGGTATCTTCATCCCGGGGGCTTGATCATCCCTCTTGATCATTGTTGTCTCATCTTGCTAGCATTAGTCCATTGAAACCCCTCTTGATTGCATGTTTGGCTACTTTAATGTGAGTTTGAAGCAAGTTCATCCTCTCACTAAACTGGGGGCTAACTGTGGACATGGAAAAAGTAACCCTTCTACTTTTTCTCATGTTTAGGCCCTCCTAGTGATTTTGGCTTTATTTTGCCTAGATTTAATGTTGTAATGTGGCCAACACATTCACATTAGGTCTTGGACCCTTATGAATCCTTATGAATCTTATGATGTCTTGTAAAAGTGTTGTGAAGTGTTGTAACCCACTTTCACACTTTTCTAGGACATTTTCATTATAATTCACCTAAATAACTCTTTTTTATCACTTACCAAGTCTTATTTTAAAGTGTTGTAAAGAGTTGTAACAAACTTTCATGCTTTTCTAGGCTTTTTATCACTAATTCAACCCTTTCTTATGTTTAAAGGACCCCTTAATGCACTTTCTGGCACTACTTAAGTGTGTTTCAGAGAATAATCTTGTTAAACATCATTTAATAGACTTTAATTTTGGACACCTAGTAAAATTGTCCTAGTGGGACCAAGTCGCCACTTGGGGCGACTTAGTCCCACTAGGCACAAAAATCAAAATTATTTTAAATTTCTAATGGGATATTATTCTCTTAACCTTAAGGTCAGCCTGTGACATGTTATTTTTGGGAAATATTGTAAAATCGGGTATAAATAAAGGGTTTTCCCCTCATTTTGCATCCCATAATCTTCTAATTGCCAATAATTCACTCATACATACATTCATAATTCTCAAGCATTCTAGGTATTATCAAGTCTTCATTGGAGCATCTACTTGCATATCTTCAAATTTCTACATCAAGGGTTAGGTGAGTTGTAGCATTGCATGTTGTTAATTCATCATTCCTTTTCAATTTCATTTCATTTTCAAGGGTTTGATTACCAAATTGGGGTTTGACCAAGGCAAATCCCTATTCACTAACCCTTAACCCTTTTTCCCCTCTTTGCATGTGTGTTTTGTAGGTCTTGTATGTAGATTTGTCAAAGAGAAAGGTGTTAAAAGGTTTTTTCAATTCATCAAATTCATTCAAGTCAACAAAGCCCTAAGTGAAGCTTCGAGACCTATTTTCAGCCTGATTTCTACATAATCAAAACCGGACACCTGTGAAGAAGAGAAGTGTAGACCAAGAGCTACAGGTTCCTGTCGTGAAATCCTTGAAAGATGAAGGTGGACTAAGTTTCCATCAGTGGAGAATTAGTCCCACTGCCAAACCTGAAAAATGATTTCTACATTTCTGGATACCCATTTGGCTGAAACCTATTCTGGAAAAATCTCCCTGAAATAGGACTAAGTCATCCAGTTTGGTGTAAGTGTCCTAGTTGTCTTCAACAACATATTTTGTAGGATTCTAGAGCCTCTCTGCATCACATTTCAACTTCTAGGTGCACCTCTCTAGTCTCTTTCATTTTTGTTATTGTTTACTTGAATTCTTAGGTCATTTTGCATACATCACTATGTTTTCAAACAACTTGCATTTCTTAGGTTTTACATTAATAATTCATTTCATTTATCAATTTATTGCATTAGGACATCATATTTAGGAATATTTTATTCGTATTTACATTAGTTTTGAGTGGGGACATTGCACATTTTGGCCCATCTCTCTCCTTTTGGGTGAAAAAACCTAGAAGTATTAGAGAGCATTAGGGTGCCAAAATCTGTAAGGAAAATTAGATGCGGAAAAAAATTCTCCTAACGTCAATACCTCAGGGAAGAATGCAGATACACTTTAAAATTTACAATTACAGTCTAATTAAGATGCACTATGAAGCATATAACAGAAACAGAGTAATTGTAAATCACACAAGAACACTAGATATACATGGGAAAACCCTTACAAGAGAAAAACCCACCACACCAAGAGAAATCACTTTGTATTATAGTAATGGGGATTACATACAAATGATAGACTTATCTTTCTAGTGTCTGTTTACAACAGCATTCACCATGAACAATCTTGTACATGAACCTTCAAGTTACAGTCTATACAAAATAGAATTCATTTACTGATACAATCACTTAACTATCTGTCGATTCAACCTTCGAACCAACCAACCAATTACAATTTGCAATCCTAGAGTATATCCATGTCAAACTCTTTCTGTAGAACTTCCTCATAGAACTGTCAAAACAAACCAACTGCTAACAGTTCACATTCGGCTCCTCCTATTCGTCCACGAGACTTCACATAGGATGGTCAATCGGTCAACAAAATTTGCACTATGTTGGCATCTCGGTGAGACACTAACAGTGTCTTGCTGATGCCACATAACCTTCATACCAATGTCGCCAAGAGTAACCGTAGTCACCAAGATGTTCTATCAATCTTTCAGTGTTATGCCGAAACACCAAGTAGTTACCCAAACCTATCGCTTTCACCAGGAGATCATAGCGAGTCACCAAAGTTTATACCGAAGTCACAAGTCATATCGAGCTCCAAAGAATAGATCTCGGCAACACTTACATCTTTCACAGAGAGAACATACCGAACTCCAAGAATTATCTCGAAGGCTTCAACATAAAGCACTGTTGGCAAGACATGTTACTTTCGTTAAGACATCACAACAAGCTCTAGAACTTACCCCGAAGTGTTCATCCGTCGCCAAGAGTTATACCGAAGATCCCAAAAGGTGTTTCTGTTGGTGAGACCTTCAACGTTCGCTGAGACGTCTTCCTGGGACCTTTGAGTTACCCCGATAGCCATAGGCTATTGGCAAGACATCCTTTAGTCGCTAAGACGTTTCTCTGAAACCCTTCTAGTTACACCGATGAAGAATATTTGAACCTCTGTCGGTGAGACCTTTTCACATCGGTAAGACTTATGACCGATAGACCATAAGCTACGCCGAAGACCACAACAAGTAACATACTATCGGCGAGACTCTAACACTTCGCTGGGACTTCTCATCGAGCCGCTATAAGCTATCCCGAAGCCTGTGGTCATCATGAGTCTCCCTGATTTATGATTGAATGGCCTGTCAGCCAAAGATCTCCCCGAGCGCTAAGAGGTCATACCGAACACTCCTTGTCATAGCGATAGCTCCACAATGAAAGCATTTGGCAAGACATAAACATGGTCACAATGACCTGTACAAAACATGATGCTACCAATCTACTAGTCGGCCAGACATGATAGATGTCATACCGACTTTGCTCCAATGGAGGTTTTAGCCTGTATTGATTGAGGCATAATTCCAACAATCTCCCATTTGACGAAGATCATACAGGAACCTCCAGAGCACAACATAACTTACTAAAAATCATGGGCACTAAGGCCCATCGAACTGGCACACCACCTAAACTTGTCTGTGTTCACTGGCTTTGTCAATGAATCTACAACATTCTCCAGAGTATCAACCTTTTCCAAACTGACCTTTCCATCCTCCACCATATCTCATACAAAGTGATACTGTACGTCAATATGTTTCATCCTGGCATGGAAAGTAGGGTTCTTTGCCAGACAAATTGCACTATGACTATCACATAAAATAGTTATTTCCCTTGCATCAAAACCAATGTTAGAACACAAATGTTTTAACCAAACTACTTCTTTACAAGCATGAGTAGCTGCCATGTATTCAACCTCTGTAGTGGACAAAGCAACTACAACCTACCGCTTGCTCATCCAACTCACTACACCACCATTCATCATGAATATGTATCCACTGGTGGACCTCCTGCTGTCAATGTCCCCTGCCCAATCAGAATCCACATAGCCTCGAATACTGAGAGTCCTCTATGATTCAACCAAGTTCCCATGGTAACACAAAGGAAAATTCGAAGTGCCCTTCAAATATTTGAAAACTCTTTTCACAACATCCCAATGCATTCTTCCTGGATTAGCCATAAACTGACTAAGTATTCCCACTTCTTGGGCAATGTCTGGCCTTGTACAGACCATTGCATACATGAGATTGTCGACCGCACTAGCATAGGGTACACTGGTCATGTTCTCCATCTTAGTAGGAGATTTTGGATAGTCCTCAACAGATAATTTCATTCCCTGCAAGATTGGAACCACTAGCTGTTTGCAATCATTCATACAAAATCTCTCAAGAGCAGTCCTGATATACTTACTTTGACTGAGCCATAGTTTTCTATTCTTCCTATCCCTAGTTATCTCCATCCCCAAAATATACCTTGCTGCACCAAGATCCTTCATTTTGAACCTAGCAGACAACTGAGACTTAAGATCAGAAATCATTAGCTTGCTATTTCCTATGAACAACATATCATCAACATAAAGAGAAATAACAAGAACTCAATCACTTTCAGCTTTATAATATACACAGTGATCAGATTTTGATCTCACAAATCCCAAAGACAATACAAAAGTATCAAATATATGGTACCACATTCTAGGTGACTGTTTTAACCCATACAAAGACTTCTTTAATTTGCATACCAATTTTT
The DNA here is from genome assembly GCA_007258455.2 of Sequoia sempervirens. Lineage (NCBI taxonomy): Eukaryota > Viridiplantae > Streptophyta > Pinopsida > Cupressales > Cupressaceae > Sequoia > Sequoia sempervirens. The sequence continues at coordinate 2,361,166 of VDFB02000009.1, read as the reverse complement.
ATTTACCTTTCTCAACAAAGTTCTCAGGCTGGGACATATAGATTTCTTCTTCAAGATCACCATGAAGAAATGTTGTCTTCACATCCATCTATTCTACCTCTAAGTCATATGTTGTTGCAAGTGACAAAATAAATATGATAGATGTCAGCTTTGCTACAGGAGAAAATATTTCCCCATAATCAATTCCCTCTACCTGGGAATAACCCTTTGCAACCAGTCTTGCCTTGTACTTTTCTACACTGTCATCTAGACCAATCTTTTTCTTAAATACCCATTTGCAGCCCAGAGGTTTTCTGCCTTCAGGCAAGGGCACCAAACTCCAAGTTTCATTTTTCTCTAATGATGCCATCTCTTCATTCATGGCTTCCAACAAGAGTCTGAATCAGACATTTTAATTGCCTCTTTTACAGTCCTAGGCTCATCAGTACTAGAAATCAAAGCATAGGCACAAGTAGAATCAATCAATGAGAACCCATACCTATCTGGTTATTTTCTTTCTCGGGTTGACCTCCTTAGTGGCTAAGGCTAAGGTTGTTCTTCTTCTAAACTTTTAGAACTGCTCAAGCTCTCCTCAGTTTCAAGTACATTTTGAATTTTTCAATTCCTCTTTCTCTAGTGTAGGAGGAATTAATGCTACATCCTTATTGTTTTCTGACTTTGTCTCTGACTGTAGATCCAAGGTAGAAGGTTTCAACTCACGAAAGATTATGCTTCTACTGTATAGAACCTTCTCTGTATCAGGATTCCAAAGCTTGTATCCCTTTATGACAACACTATAGCCAATAAAAATACATTTGACAGCCTTGTTCTCCAATTTAGATCTTTTCACATCTGGCACATATGCATATGCCTCACAGCCAAAGTCTCGAATATGTCTAAGAGAGAGCTTCTTACCAGACCACGCTTCCAAAGGTGTTTTCTCAACAAGAGTAGAATTTGGAGAATGATTAATTAGATAACATGCACAGTAGATACAACCTCAACCCAGAACTTCTCCTCCAAGCCAGCACTACTAAGCATACTTCGTGCTCTCTCCATCACTATCCTATTGAACCTTTCTGTAACTCCATTCTATTGTGGAGTATAAGGTGTGGTCTTGTGTCTTTTAATTCCATGGTCTTTACAGTATCTTTCAAATTCACTAGAATAGAATTCACTGCCATTATTAGTCCTTAAGCATTTTATTTTTCTACCAGTCTGATTTTCAACAAGGTTCTTAAATTCCTTAAATCGATTGAACACTTCTGATTACTTTTCAAAAAATAAACAAATGCTCTTCTTGAATAATCATCAATGAACGACACATAGTATCTTGATTTAGACAAAAAAGGAACATCTACTGGACCAAACACATCCAAATGAATATAATATAGCAAACCAGAAGATTTATGAGGACTAGAATAAAAAGAAACACAGTGCTACTTTCCATATATACAGTGTTCACATAATTCAAATTCAAGATTACAATCTTCAAGCCCCTCAACCAGGTTTTTGTTCTTCAAGGTTTTTAAACCTTTTTATCCTATGTGGCCTAACCTATGATGCCAAAGCATAGTTTTCTCTACACGAAGTCTTACTTCCATAGAGTTTACATAATTAAGGATAATTCCCTCTTTACCTCCAGAAGTAGCTTTCAGTGACTTTCCAAAGACACTATTACATTGAACAGCCTGTGCATCCAGCTTGTATAGGGTATAAATTTGAGCAGCTCTAGCCAGCACCATTGAACCTCTAGTCATCTTGCAGCCATTTCTAGAGAACATGACTTGTACTCCAATATCATTCAACATACTTATAGAAAGTAAGTTTCGAGCCAGACCTGGTATATGCATTACATTATTGATTCCCTTCACTTTGCCATCAGGGAATTGTATTCTACTCTTCCACCGTGGCCAACAATTTCTAAAGTTGAATCACTCGCTAAGTACACCTTTCCACCATTGTATTCTTCATACTTCGTGAACCAATCTCTATGAGACATCATGTGGAAAGATGCTCCAGAATCAATCGGCCAGACATCATCTGATGCCTGAGTAGCCAAGGCTACAATGAAGGTGTCACCATCACTATGAGAAGAACCATTATTGCAAGATCCCTTCTTCTTTTTCTCCTTTTTACAATCCTTTCGGACATGACCAAGTTGCCCACAGTTCCAGTACTTCACCTTGGACTTCTTGCTAGGATACTTTGATCTCCCCTCTGATTTTGATTTGGACTTCTTGTCCTTCTTCTTACCTTTCGCTTTCGGTCTTCCTCTGATAGCAAGAGATTCCTTTGCCATCTCAGAATATTTCCTTTTCATCTCTTCTGACGGCAAAGATGCAACAACATTTTCCATCTTCAAATTCGATGTTGTACTCCCAATAGCCATAACCAGATGATCCCATGAGTCTAAAAAAGAACACAACAATAGCATACAACGATCCTCTTCTTCAGTTTTCACACCAACAAATGTCAATTGAGCAATCAACATATTAAATGCGTTCAAATGATCAACAACAGACCCTCCTTCCTGCATTCTCAATGAGTACAACTTCTTCCTCAGGAATAGTTTATTCACCAAAGATTTCCCTTCATAAATAGACACCAGTCTCTTCCACAAGGAAGATGCAATCTTCTCTTCATGCACATTCAGAAGCACTGAGTCTTCCAAACAGAGCCTTATCAGCCCCTTAGACTTCCTATCTGCAAGGTCCCAATCTTCTTGCTTCATGCCTATAGGTTTCACTCTAGCCACAACAATCCAAAGATCACGATCCACTAAAAGATCCTCAATCTTGAGTTTCCACAACTCAAAGTTACTCCCATTGAACTTCTCTATTTCAAAATTTTTAGATGTACTAGCCATCTCAACCTGTAATCAGAAATAACAATTTTCTACAAGACTCCCACTAAACAGAATTGACTCAAAAAAATCCAATGTACCCACAAGGATAACACAACTGGCTAGGCTTTGATACCACTTGTAAGGAAAATTAGATGCGGAAAACAATTCTCCTAATGTCAATACCTCAGGGAAGAATGCGGATACACTTTAAAATTTACAATTACAGTCAAATTAAGATGCACTATGAAGCAGATAATAGAAACAAAGTAATTGACAATCACACAAGAACACCACATATACGTGGGAAAACCCTTACGGGAGAAAAACCCACCACACCAAGAGAAATCACTTTGTATTACAGTAATGGAGATTACATACAAATGATAGACTTATCTTTCTGGTGTCTATTTACAGCAGCATTCACCATGAACAATCTTGTACAGGAACCTTCAAGTTACAGTCTACACAAAATAGAATTCATTTATTGATACAATCACTCAACTATCTGTTGATTCAACCTTCGAACCAACCAACCGATTACAATCTGCAATCCCAGAGTATATCCATGTCGAACTCTGTCTGTAGAACTTCCTCACAGAACTGTCAAAACGAACCAACTGCTAATGGTTCACATTTGGCTCCTCCTATTCGTCCATGAGACTCCACATAGGACGGTCAATTAGTCAATAGAATTCACACTGTGTTGGCATCTCGGTGAGACACTAACAGTGTCTCGCCGATGCCACATAACCTTCATACTGATGTCACCAAGAGTAACCGTAGTCACCAAGATGTTCTATCGAGCTTTCAGTGTTACACCGAAACACCAAGCAGTCGCCCAAACCTATCGCTTTCGCCAAGAGATAATAGCGAGTCACCAAAGGTTATACCAAATTCACAAGTCATATCAAGCTCCAAAGAATAGTTGGCAAGACTTACATCTTTCGCCAAGAGAACATACCGAACTCCAAGACTTACCTCGAAGGCTTCAACATAAAGCACTGTTGGCAAGACATGTTACTTTTGCTAAGACATCACACCGAGCTCTAGAACTTACCACGAAGTGTTCATCCATCACCAAGAGTTATACCGAACATCCCAAAAGGTGTTTCTATCGGTGAGACCTTCAACATTCACTGAGACATCTTCTCGGGACCTTTGAGTTACCCTAATAGCCATAGGCTATCGGCAAGACATCATTTAGTCGCTAAGACGTTTCTCTGAAACCCTTCCAATTACATCGATGAAAAATATTTGAACCTCCATCGGTGAGACCTTTTCACATCAGCGAGACTTCTTACCGATAGACCATAAGCTACGCTGAAGACCACAACAAGTAACATACTATCGGCGAGACTCTAACACTTCGTTGGGACTTCTCACCAAGCCGCTATAAGCTATCGCAAAGCCCGTGGTCATCATGAGTCTCCCCGATTTACGATTGAATTGCCTATCAGCCAAAGATCTCCCCGAGTGCTAAGAGGTCATACCGAACACTCCTTGTCACAGTGATAGCTCCACAGTGAAAGCATTCGGCAAGACTGAAACTTGGTCATAGCGACCTGTACAAAACATGATGCTACCAATTTGGTAGTCGGCCAGACATGATAGATGTCATACCGACTTTGCTCGAATGGAGGTTTCAGCCTATATTGATTGAGGCATAATTCCAACAAACTCTTTGTCCACAAGTAGTTGTAACCTTTCTTGTAGAGATGTATACAAAGTGTGTAAGTATATGCAAGGCAGGAAAACTATTTGACAATGTGCCTCAAAAAAAATTGGTTTCATTGAATGCCATGATTGTAGGATATGAACAAAATACATTCCTTGACAAATATTTACAAACTAAATGAAATTAGTTAAACATTATGTATGGAAAATGTGGAATCATAAATAAAGGCAAGTGAATTGTTTAACAAAATTCCTTAGAGAAATATGGTCACATGGAATGAGTTTTTTGTAGGTTATGCATAAAATGGATTTGGTGAAGATGCTTTCAAAATGTTTGAATTAATGAAGTATCTGGGAATATATACTAATATTATAGCATATAAGCTTTTTTTTGTTCCATGTGCATGCAACCATTCAAGTTTATTGGAGGAGGGTTGTACATATTTCATTCACACAAGTAACCCTTATTGCATTACACCTACAATTGATCATTGTGTGCATGGTTGAGTTTCTTGCCTATGTTGTGTATCTTGAGGACACCCTAAACCTTATCATTAAGATGCCAACTAAACCTATGGTAGTTTTGTGGATGTGTTTTCTTGGTGCTTACAAATCACATACAAATAAATGTTCAAGGGTTATTAAGACTTCAAAACAAAAATAGGCTTTAATATTGCAAATGAAGCTAGTTTGAAAGGATAGATTTGATAGAGAAATTACCATTAAGGGACTCTAAGACTTATTATAATTAATTCAAGCAACAACCTCCCATACTTAAGTTATTTAAACTTTAGATCATTGAATCTTGCAAAGAGCCACATGATAGTGGTTTCAATCTAGGCAATTATAATTTACCTCAAATATTTTTGCTAATACGTCCCTTGATTTATCCAAGGGCTTTAATAGTTAGCTCTTAATAAATTTTGACCTATGTAAGCCTACACTTTATTGGTACCTTAGGAGTGGCCTTCCCATCAAGAAGGTTTTTGAATAGGGAGTGCATGTAATATAACCTTGTACTTGATAATGCATTGAGACACATTTTATATATTTTTCATGCTTTTCCTTACAAGTGTTATTCACAAACCATATTTCTATGATCACTTTCCTAGTTCATGATTCATTGAAGTTCTTGATCTAACCTATTTTAAGTGTTGGAAGTAATTTGCAAAAAACTATCAAATTCTTGTTCTTTAATATGGAATTACTCTAGCTATATTTTCTTTTTTATGAAATTTAGTATCTAACAATCATGTGATTCTATACACTTTTGAAGTTCATCAAAGCTACGCAAAATGCACATCTACACTTACTTGGAAATATAACATCCATCCTAATAATGTAGGATTATGTAATTATTTTTCCTTATTAATATCTTACAAAGATATCTCTAGAAACAAGTTGTGCCTTTCATACACATGCCATTTCCCAAAAAAAAATTGATGAGTCCCTTTTTTATTTTCAAGCTTATTGATCAAATGTTCTTCTAGCTTGAAGTGTTCTAGTTTTCCTTGGTTCTTGATGAGTTGGTTACATTATAAAATCTGATTTTTTGTGCTAGCTAGATTTTTTTTCCAATACACAAGGTATTAGTTTTGTGGTGTCACTCAGTTTGATTTGGGTTCTCAGATCCACCTCTTGTTTGTAATTTTTTTTCTAGCTATTCTCTAAGTTATTATAGTTAGAATTATTGAGCTAGTTAGAATTCTTGATTTTAGTGTTTATGGAGACCTTTTATGCTATGTTACTAGTTGTTCATACATTAGAATAGTTTATAAGTGTTCACCATGATATTAACCCCTTTAAACTCTCATAAAACTATTAAATAGTCTTATAAATAGCTTGGAAGTTGTTTTGGAAAATTTACAACCTTTGCAAACCCTCCTTGAAGCATTGAAACCCTTTATTATCTTTAAAATAACATTTTTTGTCAAGAATTTAAATTTAAAGAATGATAAGAAGGTAGTTTAGAATGAGGATTTGAACAAGGATCATTGGATATATGGCCTACCTTGAATACACTATTAGATTCCCTTTAGTACATCACTAATTACATTATATTTTCTCAATACTTTTGTGGAAAAAATTGATAGTTTGGTATGTGTTGCAAACTCTCACCTAGCTATAATGATAGAGCTATAATTGTCAAATAGGATCCACAACCCCTATAAAAGCTATATGAGGAGTTTTTTGGTGTCTAACACTAACTACAAGGTCTATCACATGTGATCTATGATATCAAACTCCCCCTACAGTTGTTGAAAAGAGACAACTAGATTATTACTATGTATGTTTAGTGTTGGAATGTGGAATTTTTTTATTAACATCTTTTTTGGTTGGATTTTAACCTTGGGGTTAACTAATTGTAGTGATTTACAACCTCATTCTAAATCTCAATGCTAAGGAAGCATCATTCTTGTAAAACCCATTTATTTCTACATGCAAATATTGATAAATATATCCTAATATTTTAGGAAATCAAGATAAAATATGTTGTATCTATGCATAACTCTTCAACCATGAACATAGATAGAATTACAAGGGTCTAGTTTTTATAAAAATCCTAAAAAAATATCATTTTAGTATGGTCATTTGTTTCTTGACATGCATGCAAGTATAATAATGTAGGATCTAATAAATTTGACTTTCTTTGTGTACTTTGAATGCTTATTTAAAGGTCAACATCATTTCTTAGATCCAAGAAACTCATTCAAGCCAAAAATAAGCTTATTTCATATTAATAAACATTTCACCATTAGAGTGTAAGTATGGTTGTTGAGAGAAATTAAATTGTTTATCATTTTTACATGAGTGTTCTACATAGTAAAGGTTTTTTTCTTTGGTTGGTCAACATTCAACACTAATAAAAATTGAAAATAACCTTGACAAGTACTTTCACCAAACTCTAGATAGTGACTTATCTCTTCATTACCAACTCTATGATTATAAAGGGAAGTGTAAAAATTCATTCCTCACAAGGTTAATAGTCTACTAATAAAGAACAAAGATGTGTCACAAAACCAAGTGGAATAGTCAAATACCATTTGAGAACAACCATGTTGTTGACAATAAATGATATCCAGGGACTATTACTACAACAATAAGATAGTAAATTAAACTAATAAATAATGCAACATAGTATATCTTAGTTACTTAGCCCATAAATATACCATCAAAAATAATTCTTCGTGCCTACAATAATACTATCAAGTTCATATGCACAAGATGTTATATAATGACTAATGGACTATAATCTTACTTAGGCTATCCTAATAGCATCATGGGGGATATTACACTTTTAGAATATTTTTATGGTATCCATACAACTATTATTGACACTAGGAATTGTCAAGAGGGAGTTAGAGACAACAAAGAAGAATATAATTAAGTGGAGTTTATGATGAAAAGACATAAAATACAGTCATTCATTACTTCTATAATTTATATGCCTCTTATGAACACATGAGTTATAACTCTTTCATGGCATTCGGTAGGAGTACCAATGTTTCCATAAGATAACAATCATACTAGGTTATTATCATAATTAGACCAGACACTTATTTAATTTCCTATGTATTATCATTTTGCTATAATAGATAACAACAACATGACAAAAGGATACTCTTAGGAAATCATTAAAGCCATAAAATTTAGGATTTTCATGGTTATTAAGGCTACTATAAATCTTATAGGATGGTCATGTGCCTAGATAGTTTTATTAAAGTTATCCTAATAAATAATAATAATAATAGGTTCTATGTAGGATTTTAGTTGGTACTAAATTATGATCATTTTCACCTTGTAAGCCATCAATTAAAAGTCAGCCATGAAATAAGAGGATTATCTTAGCAAGGGTAAAAGTTTCATTAACACTAGTATCAAGATGAAGATCAACTCATTTAAAACTCTACCATTTCACTCTTATAGGATATTAATAATCAATTGGCTAGTCCTATATGACATAAGATAATTTTCATGATAATTTATTGCTTGAAAATTCCATACCATGTCACAAATATAGAGGAGATGGTCCCAAAATACATCTAGTATCACAAAGATAACATTGTAATTAATTCAAAATATTTCCATTAACATATGCAATTTCCTTGTTTGATTTTATTGAGTGTGAAGTTGTAAACTAACTATTTTTTTTCAATGATAAGGTCCTCATCTTAGTAATGAAGGATGTCAAGGCATAGTAATCTTTATGATTATTATGTACCTTAGAGCATAGACTTGTAAATCATTTTTTCATTAATTGCTATGAAACCACCTTGAAGAATATTACAAGAAATGAAGGAAGTTGGGTTGTTAGCAAATATTTTAGTACTACTATGGATCATCTTATCCTAGTAAGGATGTCCCTAGGTCACATGATATAATTGAAATCTATGAGGAAATCATGATAAAATTTTGAAGACTTATAAATGAGGAGGACAATCACATGAGGGATGAAAATCATGATATTAGAAGGAAAATTAAGGGACTCCATCCAACAAGTCTTAATGCCTTAGCCTTATGTAAAATACACAATACATTATCTCAGGTCTATTATATAGCCATAATCATAATAGACATAGTTAATCATATGGTCAAACCAATCATGGATGTCCTTAATCTTAGAAACATTATTGTTGTATGATGTGTTATGTGGGTCTTCTCAATTCAAAAACATCATGGTAACAAATAACATTTAAAAAATATATAAAATTTTTACACCCCATTGTGTATCTACCAATTATTATTACTTTTTATGAATAAATATGTTTTTAATACATGACTATGTTTCACAAAATTTCAATGAATGAATGAGATGAATGAATATGTAATATGAAGTGATTTCTTTATAGATGCTTTATGATGCAAATGATATATGATGAATATGATTTTCATGTTATCAGCTAGCTTTGTTTATGATGCAAATCCCACACACAAGAAGCTTTGACTAAGTATTTTTAACACATGTTTCCTAAGAAATCCCACAACTCAATATGTGGCACTATGAAAAGGGAGAAACTTGTTGAATGATGAATAATAGATCAAAGGGAAGGAAAGGTGGCAAATTTATTAGCTATCTTTCATATTTGAGACTCTCTTTTTTTGTTTAAATAGGGGTCGATGGGCTCTTGTTTTGGTTGTTCATGATAGATGTTATCATAGTTGTTCATTGTGTTCATTTTCTATTCATTTGTGATCGTTGTTGCTATCCATTGTTGTTCTTTTTGTTGAGCTAATTCTGTGAGAGTATTGTGAGATTGAAAGTAATTATTTGTGAGTTAGAGGAGCAATATTATTGAGAGTAAGAGCAGATTGATTGGATAGATTGGGATAGGTTAAGTTGAAGAAGGAAACAAGTTGAATTTTGGAATTGATCTAGAGTTGCAAATTCTTCGTGGGAGATTTATTTTTCTAGGCATGCTTAGTTATTTTATCCCTTACTCTTTTGTATGTTGAATCTATGTTTTTTGTTGATTAATTGTAAGTGCTTGTACAAGTTATTGATTATTTATCATAGATGTTGTATCAAGCTTATGCATATAGCTAAATTGGATATAAGTTGTTTTGTGTATCTTATTATTATGATACATTAATATAGCTATTATGATTTTCATGATTGTATGGCGTGATTATGAAAAACTATCTAGAAGGTATATATATATGATACCTAGTGTAGTGTCAAAAAATGTCATCAGTGACATTTTCACACTTGTTTGGGCCCCCTTGTAAAATTGAGCTTAATGATTCCTTGACTTAGTGTTGTAATGTGTTTAACACACTCACATTAGGTCTTGGGACCTTGTGAATTAAATAAAGTTAATCATGCCTTATTTAGAGTGTTGTAAAGTGTTGTATCACACTTTCACACTTTTCTAGGGTTGTTATTAATAGTTGAGCTTCTTTATGATTTAATTGGCCCTATTTTGCATCCACAAACCTCATTTAATGCATCTTCTCACGGACAATCCTAACACAAATCAACATCCAATTATAATTCAAGTGTTTTTAGATTGTGTGGCCCAAATTTACTGATCTGGGACTCATACAAAACCTTGGGCGTATGACTCCCACCTAGGTTTTCAAGTCTCGATCTTTATTTTACACCTTTCTAATAATTTTAAATTTGGTCCCATAAATTATGCCTAATGGGGCTCATATGCCACCTTGGGTGTATGAGTCCCATGTGACCCAAAATCAAAATTAATTCAAATTCTTGGCGGGATTTTATCCTCCTAGATCTGATGTCGGCTTGTAGTGTTGTAATTTTGGGAATTCTTTCATAATTAAGTATAAATACAAGGTTCTTTCACTCATTTTCATCTAAGCATTCAATAGATCACCTAGCAAGTTGAATGAGCATTCATAATAGAAAATTGGAGTTCACAACAACATTGAAGAGTCTTCAAGAGCAGATTATCAAGCATTCTAGAGCATTATTCAAGAATCAAGCATCATGTCAAAGTCATCACACATCATGTTTTTTTTTGAGCTAAAAATTGTGATGTAGGGTTTCATAATTAAAGCGAGCATTCAACTCAAGAACTATCATGTTCAAGCAAGATTCAAGGTCTAAATTCATTGGAGTCATCTCATACATGTTTGCAACACTTTATTTCTATGGTTTGGTGAGTTACAACATTGCATTTTTTTCATTCATCATTCTCTTTTCCTATTTCATTTCATTTCAAGGTTTGATTACCAAAATGGGGTTTGACCAAGGCAGACCCATTTCCACTAACAAAACAATATTTTTCCCTCTCTTTAGTGTCTGATTTGTAGGTTTAGGTTGAAGACACGTTGAAGAGCAAGCTTGGAAAAATTTGTCAAAGTGTTCAAAGTTGTCATTGAAGTTGGCATCTTGCATTGGAGATAATTGGAGGACTTCTACAGGTTATAAATCAGTGTTTCAAATCTGAAAATCAATTGGGAAGGATAGAGTAGACATTGAAGACCAGATTCAGACTTTGAAGCTTCAAAAAACCCGAAGTGGACTGATACACCATTTTTGGCGTACGAGTCCCATTTTAGATCAATTTTTAGGTTTTTACAAATTTGGATAGCCATTTGCCAGATTCTTGTTTCGACATAGAAACCCAGATCTTGGACTGATTCACCTAGCTTGGCGTATGAGTCCCAATCAACATTAAAGTCACTATTTTCAACATTTCAGAGCTCCATCAAGTCATCTTTAGATTTCCAGGTGCACACATTTCATCTTACATCTTTTTGAACTCTATTTTACATACTTTTCTAGGTCATTTAGTGAAAGATTGCATCATATTAGGGTTAAGAATTACATCTTCCATTGCATTTTTCTTTCTAAGCCCTAGCTTGGTGGTGAACCCCTCATTAATTTACAATCAACCCCTAGGATAGCCCTATTACAAGATATATTTCTGCTTTGCATTGATATCTCTAGGGCCATCCTTGAATGAGAGTATAGAAGATTGTTGTTCTATCTCCCAAGCATAGGACCAACAAAATTCTCCCCTTCACCTAGTTTATTGTATACTACTTATATGCTTACATGAATTATGATGATAGTAATGCAAAGGGAATAATATCATGTTATATGTATTATGTCATCATTGATAGGATAAGATGATATGTAAACCATGCTGGTAGTTTATCCTTAAGTGGTTATTCATGTTTCCTTGGAAGTAGGAAGTTAGTTTATTCCTTGGGCTAGCATAAGCTAGAGGTTGGGATTAACCTATTTGGTCAATTAGATCAATTAAGTGTGACATCACTTTTTGGAATGGAATCTTGTTATTTTTATTGAGGTCAAACCTAGTCAAGAGCTAATTATGGTCATATAGAGTTTCCAAGTCGAACAAGGGGGTGGGTGAACATACAAAATCACTCAAAGTAAGTACTGAGCATTTATATTTATTATATATGATAAATATATGGCCAAAGTAAGTTTAGTTACCACTACATACACTTTGTCAGTTCACTGTGAACCAAGATTGCATAGCTAACTTAGGGAGTGTCATGCATGTTAGGTGGGTATCTAGTGTATGGAGACACTAGTTATGTAGGACACAACACCATTCTCAGGTAGGAATTATATTAGAGGGTTTTCATACCATCTCTTCATTGAAGGGTAGGGCCATCCTACCAGATATAAGGATATGCATGGGATCGCTTAAGTATGTGGTTGGAGGAAAAGAACTTGGGTGATGCTCTCCCTCATACAGTTGGTAGTCAAGACTTGTGTGAAACAAAAGAAGATGAAGATATACATGTATTTCGATTGAGGATAACTTGACCAATATGTTCTTGTACATTAAGCTCTTGTAAGCTATCATTTGTAATTATGTTATTGAATCTATTTGGAAAATGTATATGAAAGATGTATTCATTACTTGGGATTATGTTTAATGCTACTTTATTCATGCAATGTAATTTGGAATGGGTTTATTTCAAATGTGCATCTGTGTTATTGAATTAGAAAATTTTATTGCTATGTGTTGGTGAACTTGATCTTTTCTCATACATGGGTTAAAACTTAGGTGAAAAAAATAGGGTAAACTTTGGGCATGTTACTAAATTATTGTTGAACTATTATAATGTCTTACCTTATTAAGGGGAAATTTCCATCAACACCAAAGTTAATCATGGTACTTGGGACCTTACTACCCTCAAGCTCTAGCATTAACCTCTAGACATATTGATAATCATCATTACAATAATAATTATCATAAATGAGAGAAGTGTTATCATGATGAATTCCATGAACCTAATCATCCTTAGGACAATAATCACTCCATTAATAATCCAATACCACTGAAGAATTGTCATCACTTGGTTTAATATTTTATTCATAAAGACTATCATAAAGATGGGAGAATATGTTTAAATACAAAATCTTGTCAAACATATATATAAATTAGGTTGTTATCAAGTAAGGAAGTAATCATTGCGACATAACACTTTTGCACAGTTATAACTTCACTTCATTGTGTAACCATAAACAATTATCCTGAAGGGACTACTACACTATGCTCATAAGAATAATCACACCAATTTTGTGATAGTAAAAAAACCTTTATTCTCTAGAATGTTTTCATCAATCCATGGGTACTATCATGTCCTGTTTTGACAATTAATTTAGGGTAATAATCACGCCTTAACTACCAAAGGAGTATTGATACAACTACTACAGTCAAAGTATCATGGAAGAAATGGTGTCATCATAGGAATTTTACAATCAAGGTGGATTGTCCTATCTTTAAATCATTATTTCCTACACAAGGAGACAATCATCAACATTCAAAGGGACTGCAAAAACCACACTAGATTCAAGGTTAATCATTATTTTAATCAAAATCCTAGCTAAACCATAATAATGATAATGGGTCAATCTAGATTCTATCAAATAGAAGCAAGGGCTTTCCATTATGGTAGAAGAGATTTATTCTATCAATTTTTCTATAAAAGATATCCAACATTCAAATGTTTCCCACTCATTATATCCTACCATAATAGGTAGAGGGGTGATTATGTACAAGGTTATCGATTTTGATGTTCCTCCAAGTAACTAGGAAGATGGGACCATACAACCTTTAGACACTATCATGTATGATTAGATGCTCCTAGTTAGTGAGTCAATCAATCACATGCCCATATCTTATGCACTTGATTGCCACTTAAATTGATGATGTCCCATTTTGACAATTAATCCAAATAAAAGGACTGTAGAAAATGACGAGGGTAATTGTGAGCCCTCATCTCCCATTTCCTACTAGTCAAGCATCTTTCAATTTACTTGAAGTGTTCCTCACCTTTTGTTTTTCTCTTTCTCTAACTTATCCAACTTTTCATTTCATACATATGTAGGTTTATGAAAACAATTTAATTAAATGTTCATGTTATCATAAAATAAGTCTTTGATCGATACCCTAATAGTGTATATGCACTTTGTGCATCTAATTTTACGAAGCCAACATCATGGTCTAGATTGCCAAATATTCAAAACAAAAACAAAACCATTTTTTTTCTTTCTAGAATCTGACAATAAAACCTTCTTCCTTCATTATTAGTGTAGGCGTGACATAGTGCACATTATTATAGTGAAAGCCTATTTTTTAGATTACTTTATTTAGCATAACCAATCATCTTCAGAAGAACATTTTGTCTATTTAAAATGATGGAAACAATTCATGTTTGTCACAACAATTTCTCTTACAACAATCTTGGAGATAAATTCCATTGTAGTGTACGAAGCAACACATATTGAAGGTTCTTAATAACTATAATAGTTGTTCTTGGGATGCATCTAACAAACCAAAAGCAATGGCCAACTTTTCACTATGATGGTAGAGAAATAACTCATTTCCCTCCTTTTCTTCACTAAGTAAATGTCTTGAACTTGGGAAATACCCTGCTGCCTTCATCTCTCAAGCTAATCTCTCAAACTTTGCATAGATCTCCGGTGTTTGTGGATGTGAGCTATCCTCTACACATAAAGCACACACCATTTCATGGATTTCAATCCAACTACAGCTAAGAATCCTATTATACCTTTACCATTTATCAATCTTAAACCTCACACCACTTGCCCACATCTGCATAAATGTTTGACCATTTATCAATCTTAAACCTCACACCACTTGCCCACATCTGCATAAATGTTTGAGAGAAAGAACATAAGTCACAACATTTTTGGATTCTAATTAAAAAGCATCATCACTATAAATACTCCTAAAACCTATTTTTGTATGTGATTTAACCAATTTCATTTGCTTGAATTTTTTAAATCATTATCAAGAGATCCATTTTGTTCGTATCCTACAACCATGGAACCAAATTTCTTTGAGGCACATAGTAAAACAGTTCGCCTGCCTTGTGTATGCTTCCACAATTTGCATACATGTCTACAGAGCAGTTGCAAATACTACATCCAACAAAATTCCTCTGTACTTTATGCTTTGATGGATGTCCATACCCTATTCCAAAGCTCCCATTTTTGGACGAGTTGTAAGGACGCTGACAATGCTTGTAGAGTCTGGCATTACACCTGCTAATTGCATTTGCTTGAAAGTTTCTGAACAAATCCATTTTGTGAATATCCTGCTATCAGGGCATTCCATGAGAACAATTTTTTTGGAGGCATTCTGTCAAACAGTTCACGTGCCTTGTCTATACTGCCCCATTTTGCATACATGTCTACCAGGGCAGTTACGGCTACATATGAACTTTCATCTTTCCTTCATCCTGCGATGGATGCCCATGCTCCGTTCTGAAGCTCCCAGGGAGGACGCTGGCAAAGACTGCCAAGTCCAACATTCCACTGCGACTTACATTTGATTGAAAGTTTCTGAATCTGTTCCAACTGTGATCTCTGGAAACTAATAGAGTTGGAAACCTATTGTACGCTGGCAAATGAAAACTGATAAGAGTGCAGCGGAGGATTCAACGGTGCAGGTGGGCGGGAGAACCGATTTAAATAAATTTACCGGCAATTTAAACACATTACCGGAATCCATGTAAGTAATGGAAACGGAAACAGCGAACGGAAGCGGGATGGTTGAAGTGGGGCCCACAACATCGACCTAGCGTGTGTGATGTTTAAGCCCGGGCGTGGCATGACGAGTTCTGTGTACGATTCACAAACTTTGTTATGTTTCATAAAAATCTATTGCAAATTATTTATGGCATTATTCCTTGATAAACATCAAGTATATACGACGGCCAGACGTTTCCACTCTTTTCTCATCAGCTGGTATTCCACTTTTCTTTTGGACGTCAAATGATTTACAGATTTTGTGGGAATCCAATGCAAATGATTGATAGAGTTGATGTTAAACACCATCATATGGATAAGGTTAAATTCATTTTTCAGTTGAATCTTTTGTTTTAAATGTTCTTTCAAACTGTGCTTATTAAATGGATTGGTAGATTTGAATGTGTTAAAATTTGGTGGATTTGAATGTGTTAAAATTTGGTGTTTTTTTCTTTTTGAATGTCAAATGATAGACAGTTTTTTAAGAAATCCAATACAAATGATTGATAGAGTTGATGTTAAAGTGGATAAGCACTCTTGAACCAAATTCTTGTTTTAATGATGTATTTTGATCTAATTTTTAGTGGTCTGAGATTTCTGTTTTAAATGCTTTCTAAACTATCTTTCAAAAAAATATGTTTCTTCCATTGACTGGTAGTTTTAAATATGCCAAAACTCAATTATGGTTCTAATAATGCATTTTGGATCCAATTTTAGTGGGCTGAGATTTCTTCCTCACCCAAAAATGGAGGGCCCAAATTTTACTGGATTTAATTTTTTTTTAATCTAAATTTAAGAGATAAAAAGTGATTTCTTATACAAATGTTTGGATAAATAAATTGACCATGGCTATAGAATGATCTAGAAATATCAAAATGGTAATATCAAAGTGATTTCTTATTAGATTGACTGGTAGATTTGAATGTGTGAAATTGAATTCTTGTTATAATGATATATTTTTTTATCTAATTTTTAGTGGAATGAGATTTTAGTTGAATTTTCTGTTTTAAATAATTTTGGAAGTGTCTTTAAAAAAAAATGTTTATTGGATTGACTGGTAGTTTTAAATATGTCAAAATTCAATTCTCCTTCTAATGATGCATTTTGGATATAATTTTTAGTGGCTTTGAGATTTCTTCCTCACTCAAAAATGGAGGGCCCAAATTTTAGTGGATTGAAATTTTATTTAGTTTAAATTCAATTGATGAAAAGTGATATCTTATAACCTTCTAGAAAATGCCTTACTCTATCTAAATATGCTTACAAGTATGTGATTATAAAAAATTTATATGATTATTTTTCTTATTTTGAATAATATTTTAGTGGTTGAATCGAGAATAATTCTTTCTTGAACAAGGGTTGATCACAATATTCCTAAATTAATGTTGACATATGATATTGAATTTTATTTATCTTCTAAATTACATAACTATTGCTTTCGAATATTATACAACATTACAAGAGAAATTAAATAGAATTTTCCAATGTGGTATGTTTGTTAGGTTACTAGTTGACATAAAATGACATTTAAATCTATCAAAATTTAACCTAGAAAATTATGATATAATTCATATTTACGAAATATTTTATGATTGTGAATAGACTAAAGACTCTTTATTTTTTTGATTTCTAATGATTATAGGGATTTTTAAAAGACTAACAAATAACAAATGAGATTATATCTATTCATGAAATAAATTATTTAATTATTATAGAAGGTACATTAAAGATGAGGGATTTCTTGAAGATTTGAAATCCCCTTCTTAATAGTGTACTAGGATTAATCAACAATTTACATATGAAATTATGATTTTTGTAGCTTAGGTTAGAATAGTTTAGATGAAGATAAAGGGGTCTCTTACCTAATTATCATATGTCTTTAGGTGAGCTTATGAACAAATTTAGATCTATGAATTTTTCCCTCTATACTAAAGGTATTGAGCAATTTTTTATATGTACATGTGTCTACTTTTAGAAAAAGGCTATTTCCTTGATTCCTACCTTAGTTTTCCTCTTTTATTTTCCAAGAATATTAAAACTATATGGGATCCTATTATGGTTGAATTTAATACACTTTTTTTTTTTTTAAATGGCGATGTCCTTCAATAGAAAGGTTCGGTCTATTAATGTTGTTTTATTTGTTTGTTTTTATTTACTATTCCCTCTTTTTTGCATGTTCCAAGTTGTATTATTAGAGAAATTAATTGAGCTATAAGAGAGATTTTATAAAAATGCTAAAAGTATCATTTCAAATTCCATTGTTTGGTTAGAGATATTATGCAATAATTTATTTAGTTTTGGTAAAATTGGTTTGGAGATTCTATATTTCTTTTGATCATTCTCTGAGTTAGATTATATATGTTTAAGTCTTAGTTGGAGCTTTTAGGTCAAGGGTGAGCTTTTCAATCAAGTGTGAGCTTGGTCAAGTGTAAAGTTTTAGAATCCAGAGCAAGCAAAAGCAATTTTTTAGGTCAAGGGCGAGCTTTCAAAGCAAGAGCATGAAACTGAAGCGAGGTTTCTAGTCAAGCACGAGGTTTTAAGTCAAGTGTGAGGTTTTTAGTGTCAAAACGAGATTTTGACCTAGTAAAGGTGAGGAAACTAATGTCAGTGCGCAAGAATAACAAAAACTTTACTAGTGACTCAAGAAACTTTGTACACACATAACGAGAATGAAACAAGACCAAAGAAAAAAGCAAGAAGGTACATATCAGGCCACTGACGCCTAAAGGTTGTCCAAACTCCTGAACAAGCTCAAAACGATGTGGGGCACCCTCAAATCTCGGCATTGTTCCTCGAAAATTAACATAATGGAAAAACTAGAGATAAGAATTAGCTATAGGCTCAAAGCACAAATGAGCCAATTTGAAGACTAAATGCCTATATTAAACCTC
>VDFB02000009.1:2279070-2342168 GCA_007258455.2 Sequoia sempervirens | reverse complement strand
ATGTGACAATTGATTCACCCCCACCCCCCTCAGTTGTCTTATTCAACACTTTCCACAAGGTTGAAATCACCCCCAATATCTAGGGGATTTCATACAAATTGAGGAGCCAGTTCCACAACTGGATCCTTTCTCTGTAGTCATTCAAAGCACAGATAGAGAAAATACCAAAGAAAGCCTCATCTTTCTTTAAAGTAACCCAGATAGCTTTGTTACACAAAGACACACTAGATTCTACTTCAATTTCCTCTCATTCTTTGGCTAAGAGGATGGTAGCCCCACCTTTCCCTTTTTCATGCTTTGTGATATACTATGAAGCTTCCCCAAAGTGAATTTTATATTTTTTTCCAAGGTAAAACCTATGGCTTTTACTTCTTGGAGCAGAAAAAATCCTATTCTCTTCCTTTGGTCCAGGAAACTTCTAAAAATATGCTATCTATTAGGAGACTCTAGTCCCTTACATTCCAAGATATGCAACTGATATTCATAAGGATGGTTCAATGGGGGTGCTCCTTATCACTCTTGAATTTTTCAAAACATTTAGGGAGCTTATTCATAATTTCTATTCTCTTTATAGTGGGTATGGGGATGACACCATTATTCTTTTTTCTTTTTTCTTTAGGAACTCTGAGGCTTCCCCTGGGTCTAGGAGTGTTGGCCCCCCTGCCCTTCTTCTTTCTATATTTCTTGGTTGTTTCCAATACTACCTCCATTTGAACTTCCTCCCCTTTTGAGGTATCCTTAGCAGAGTACTCCCCTATATCCCCTACAAATTCCAATCCTGAGGGAGACACCATGCCATCTAAAGTTGCCACTTCATCAAGATTGTTAATAGCCACGACTATTTGGTCTGAATCATCAAAGGATTCAATTTTATCCATTATAGGGAGATCCCCATTCACCTTAATTTCCCCCACTTTTTCATTCTCATTCATCAAATATACAGTGGTCAGGGCAACCAGGGTTGCCAAACTATCAACACTGTCACTATCACTAGGAGTATCATTAGCCTCACAAGAATATCCCACCCCCACCATATTCTTAGCCAACATAGTGGTGTAGTTTAGGACTTGTCCTTCAAGTTCACTCACCATTTTTTTGACAAGGGAGGGTGTCTCAGGTACACCTTCATTTATAGCAGTTTTTACATTTCCTTGGTTAATATTATCCTTATTAGGTTTATTTATTTTTGAGGACTTGAGGTTGAAGGAATATATTTCCTTTTTTATAGCCTCACTAACAAAGTTTAGACTTCTTTCTAATTCCTTTTGATTAATATTTTTTCTAATTCTTTCCATCACTAATTGTTGAGCATTCCTTTTCCCATTTTTTGAATTTCTCATGGCCTCCTCTATGTGTGTAATTTTATTCTTAATTGATTGGTCATTATTAATTTTCCCTTTGTCCAGGTTATCTTTACCCAAGGCTGTGTCTAGTGGGTCATTTTCCAGTTCTTGCATTAGGGTTCTTAAATTATTAGCAATTTTCACTTCATCTATGTGTGTAATTTTATTCTTAATTGATTGGTCATTATTAATTTTCCCTTTGTCCAGGTTATCTTTACCCAAGGCTGTGTCTAGTGGGTCATTTTCTAGTTCTTGCATTAGGGTTCTTAAATTATTAGCAATTCTCGCTTCATCATTGTTCAAATTATTTTGGGTGGTTGTTATAGCCCCCTCTTGTTGAGAGATGCTACATTCCCCATTATCTACATTCTCACATCCTAGGGTGGGTTCCTTAATGGTTGCAATTGGGGTTGAGCCAAATTAGTTCACTTCCTCAGAGTTTCTTGAGAGCAAGGTCATATTTTCACATTATCTACATTCCCCATTATCTACATTCTCACATCCTTAGAGTTTCTTGAGAGCAAGGTCATATTTTCCCCATGCTTAGGGTATTTCTTGTGTTTTTCTTTTTGATTAGTGGACAATTCCTTCTAATATGCCCTTCTTTCCTACATAAATAACATGCATTGAGCCCATTGAGGATTTCAAGGGCTCATGTGAAAGTATCAAATTCTTAATTTCTATTTCCAACACCTCTAGGATATCAATTCCTGAGTATAGTGACACTTAAGCTCTTACATCATTGTGAGGTACAAAGGTTTCAATATCTTCCAATTTGATTAAATTCCCATATGGCTCCACCAAGAGTAGGATGAATTTCCATAATCTTTGAGGCACATTCTTTATTACTAACCATCTTGGGCTACATAATGCTAGGAATTATTTGTTAATGGCTTTTGGTAACCATGCTAAGGTGCGAAATATTGATTTTCCAACATACCAAAACTATTTTTTAACTACTTCTTTATTAGATTTAGGGTTTTTTTTAAAACATAACAAATAATCCTTTTTGCACCATTCTACAGTCGTAATAATCAAACCCTATTTTTTTCTCCCACACATTATGTAACCATTCATCCATATACTTTCTTGTCAGAACCCTAGCAATGTCCATGATAACAAAAAAGATAATAGGTTTTGGAGATTATTATCTTCAACATGTATTGCATTATCAAGCACCTCATTTGGAATTAAAAACAATCTTGAGGCTAGACCAAGGGTTCTTACCTTGTTTGAATCCTCTTGTTCCCTCATCATTTTCCATGTCCTCGAACACAAACTTGGTGCCTTGCAGTAAGGAATTCTTACTTTTTGAGACAATATCCCAAATGATTTTTCTTGAATATTGCTAAAATTAATCCCTTCACACCTATTTAATGGAACATCAAGAAGATCCATATCACCCTGCATTATTAGAGAAAACTCTTAGACTATCACACATGTAGCAAGGGTTGAAACACAAACAAAGACACCAATAAACCCCTAAAAAATAGATACAAAGAAAAAAAAAGTAATTTCAAGATACAAGGAAAGGAGAGTCGTATCGCTAGCAAAGCACTCCAAGCTTGGAGGAGGACCAAGCCTCCTCCACGAGATCATACAAAACCCCCTTGCAGGCTAGAAGTTGAGACCTTTCACACATGTGCCTTTCGCCCCTATTCTTAGACTCCAATCAAAGTCGGTACTATCTATTTTGAACACTATTGACAATGAAAAAAATCTTTAGGAGGAATAATTTTTCCCATGAATATTTTCAATCACCAATGGGTAAAAGCACAAAGTTATGTCACACTTTCAACCAACTTATCAACACAACTGAATTTAAGTATTTATAACTAAAAAATAATTTTAGTCAAACATATTATCTAGTAAGATTCATTCTAGCAAAGTTATATATGTCCACAACATTTCCAACTAAAATTGTTAGATAAATGCATATGTAGGACCACTTTGAAGCCAATTTACCAAAAAAAATAAAAAAAATTGAAAAACTTGATGTTTTGACAACTCCTAGTCATGTAAAAAGCATTTTTAAAAAAATATAAAAATACCCTTAAATTATAGATCCATAAGTGTCGTATTCAAAAATATATATATTTAAATATTTTAAAAATATTTTATATTTAATATTTTATTTTACTAAAAGTAGGTTATCAGAACAAAAATATTAGGTTAATTGCCATGTCAAGAAAAAAACTAAAACTTATTAATTTGTTTTTTTTAAATATGACGCACTAGATAAAAGAGTATATCATGATGGTATCTTTTTTTTCTATTTTAGATAAACAATCAATATAAAAGTTGACATCAAATGAAAACAACTATGTTTCAGTAAACACACATTTTAATATTTATTTAAAAATATATATTTATCAAAATTGAAAAAAAAATCCATGCACTAAATTTTCAAGTTATAAATACACATAAAATTTTTGAAGGAAAAATAATAAAATTTACTATATAAAGATTGACGTCTCATGTAACTTTATTTTCAACATTATATTAGTAAAAAAATTGTAGTGTAAATTTATAAAAAACTATATTCAAATAATTTTTAATTTTTTTTCTAAAAAATAAAAACTTAAAATATATTGAAAAATATACATTTTATTAGTTTACATCATTTCAAAATTCAAAACATATATGCCACTTTTTAGCGATTCAAGTTTAAAATTTGGATCGGTGTTGGTTGTTTCCTTTATAAAATGCGACACAACTTTATGCTTTTACCCAAATTTTATTTAATTGTAAATAAATGGACTAATTTTACTTAATTTTGAGATGTGAATTTTTTAAACTCAAGATTGAGGTCTTGACCTAACTGAATACTAATTATGAGCGCACACTTTTTTTAAAACAGCTACCCGTTTTGAAAAGGTATTTATTTTAAAAAATCTTTGCAAGATCATTTTATAGCGATAATGACAAGAAGAGTGAGCTACAAGAAACATCACCAAAATGGGTACCCAATTCGTAGCCTCCTGACACCCCAATTTTCTAGTTTCTCTCTCCTCCCCCTTTAGACTCAATTTCCTTCAGGTGCAAGTAGTTTTTTCACATTTTTAATGCAATTTTTTAATTTTAAGGGTTAGGGCTTTTGTTTTTATTTATTTTTAATTAAATGAATTGTAAGAAATAGTGTTACGATTTTTATTTTTTTCTTAATTTTTTTATAAATGTGTAAATTTTTAGGGATAGTGTTACATTAAGGGGGGACATCCCAACAAGAAACAATAAATATTGACCATAATACTAAAAACCTATATGAAAAACACATAAATTAAGCGTGGAAAAAATGTAACAATGTATATATATCAAACTTTGAAAACCATACATATTTTTAAACATTAACTATAAAAATGAAAGCTAAAATATACCATGATAAAGTATGCCATGAAGTGGACACTCCAACTAAAGAAATGGTGATTCAAAGACACCTCAATGATGAAATATTGCACCTAAAGGAGATGACTTCTAGTAGCCATAGGAATGACCATATATGTCATTATCAAAAAATATTGTCAACTCCACCATTAACAATACAAGATCTATTACATTCTCTATCATATTAAACTTAAAAAACCTAATCATTTATGCACACCTTACTATTCTTCCAAATTTAGCATTGTGTGTCAACTGGTAACCTATCAAACACATTTATGATGATAATCCACCAAGTGTTTCATTATCACATAGGTCTTTATTATATGCATCCAATGCCTAAACATTCTCCATTAATACTTTGAAATTTTAATTAATACCCCTAATGTTTACCTTCTCTTAAATTAGCTTAGATTTGTTCCTCCTTGAAGTCATATCCAAGTGATCCATCACCATCTCCTAGTGATCTTCTACCTACTTGATAGCCAAGTCGATAAGTAGGTTGAGAACAATCACCCTAACTAGTAAATCCTAAACTACCATCTTTATAAATTATGCTAAAACATTCAAAAAATAAACTCTCTCAACCTTATACTCTCACTATCATTTAAACCATCTTGATATGTAATTACCTATCAACTCGATATTCTCGAGGTATGAACAATTGAATATTTTTCAATGTAACTTGGTCAAAATCTCCTCCATGGAAAAGAGGATCCCTAGAAATTTCTCTACCCACCAACAACCCACAAACACTTATAACTCCTAGAGTGAAACTCAAAACACCAAGGGTACAAAATAATGACCAAATGGTATTGCAAATATTTATTGCCACCATACTGAAATGAGTTATAGTCTTCCCTACATGTACATGTAGCCTCTTACCTAATAATTATTATGTATATAAGACCTTGATTAGTTTGAAGGTAAAATAATAATTGCATGGTGAAATCAATTGGAAAATGTGCTAACAAAAGATTTGGTGTGATAGACATATCAAGCACAAATTATTTAACAAAAATGACATGGTAATCACTAGACTAGAATCACCCAAGAGAAATTGAACCTGGTCATTGGTTATGGTCTTAAATCATCAAAGAGGTCACATTGTATAGCTAAAGTAGACAAAAATCAGAATCCCCCTTTAATTGTCACACACACTCAACTTGCACAATTCACAGATTACAAAATAGAACTTCCATAACTTCACAGACAAACAAACACTTGAATTGAAAATTCTATTTGTCAATAAAATTTAATTTAAAACATAATAAAACTCATATCAAATTCAGGTTTGGAAGCCATTCAAATTTATTTCCCAAGAATCAAGAATTTTATTTAATCTTACTTTTAATCTTCTTGTCTACAGTCTCAACCTGTAATGTTTACATTATTTTGCACTAATTTCATATTGCCTCGTCCTTCACTCTTTAATTTCCTTTTGAATGCATTCAAATTACTCGTACTCTTCTCTTGTGCTACAACCTATATTATATTGCTTTGACATCAACAAAAAAGAATAAACTAGCAGTTGCACAATATTCTTGAATGAGCAACGAAATAGTTGATAGGCACATACTGATTTTGTTTTCCTATAAAGCTCTGCCTACCAGCATCAACATCAGACTGGAGGAGATCTCTCCTTATCTCTCTCTTTATCACTCCCTCTTTCTATTTCTCTCTGCTTATCTCTCCTCTCTCTATTTATTTATAAATATATATCTCTCTCACTCATATACACACACTCCCTCTTTCTCCTTCTCTACCTCTATCTCTATCACTCTATCTTTTTGCCTATGTATACCTATTTCTATTACTTATCTCTATCACCTTCTTTCTCTCTCACTCTTTCCCCCTTTATTGTAAGGAAAGCTAGATGGAAAACAACTCTCCTAACGTCAATACCATAGGGAAGAATGTAGATATACTTTTAAATTTTACAATTACAGTCCAGTTAAGATGCACTATGAAGTAAATACCAGAAATAGAGTATTTGAAAACCACACATGAACACCAGATATACGTGGGAAAACCCACCACACCAAGAGAAATCACTTTGTATTATAGTAATGAAGATTACATACAAATGTCAGACTTATCTTTCTGGTGTCTATTTATAGTAGCATTCACCATGAACAATCTTGTATAGGAACCTTCAAGTTATAGTTATAACAATACATAATACATCTACTGATCATACAACCACCCAGCAATCCGTCGATGCAACCAACCTTCAAACCAACCAATCACAATCTGTAATCACTGAGTATAACCATGTCGATTTCTTTCTGTCGAGCTTCCTCATAGAACCATCACAACGAACAATCTTCCAACTGTTCAGATTCCACTTCTCCTATTGGTCTGTGAGACTCCACATAGCACAGTCAAACGATCAATAGAGTCACATTGTATTGGCATGTCGGTGAGACATAAGAAGTGTCTCCCTGATGCCCTAAAACCTTCATATCGATGTTGACAAGAGATATTGTTATCGCCAAGATGTTTGAAGGAGTTCAGAAGACTGTCGCTCACCTTTTGCCATGTCACCAAGACATATCACTTTCGCTGAGATGTCATACCAAAGCTCCACAAGTCACATAGACGTGAGTTTTCCATTCAGCAAGACTATCGCTCTCACCAAGACATCCCAACGAGCCTTCTTTTTTTACACCAATTTCAGGAGACTATCACTAAGACTTCCTTATGTCACTAGGACCTCACACCGACGTTCTCCACATGTATCGCTATTGCCCAGACTCATTGCTTTCGGTGAGATGTTATATCGAAGCTCCGCAAGTCACATAGACTTAAGTCTTCTCATTGACTAGACAATCGGCTTTTGCCGAGACATCATACCGAGGGTTCAAAGTTACTCCGAAGTAATCAGTAGTTAGCAGGACTGTACTGCTATCGCTGAGACGTTACTCGGAAAACTTTAAGTCATATCAAGCAACAAGCAATAGTTGACAAGACAAATGTTTATTGCTAAGAGATATTCCCAAGATCCTTTTTGTTACTCTGATGACCAACATTTTAACCTTCGTTGGTGAGACATTTGCACATTAGTAAGACTTCTTACCGATAGAATATAAGATACGTCGAAGACAACAACATGTAACATACTGTCGGAAAGACTTTAATATCTTGATAAGACTTCTCACCAAGCCACTGTAGGTTATTCAGATATGCGATAGAATGGCCTGTCGGCAAGAGATATCCACGGGCGGCAAGAGGTTCCAAGGACTGCTCTATGTCACAGTGATAGACTCCACAGTGAAAGCGTTCAGAAAGATAGAAGCTAGGTCATAGCGACCTGTACGAATCACAATGTATCAAAGCTTCTAGTCGGCCAGACATGATAGATGTTATACCGACTTTGCTCCAGTAGAGGTTACAGCCTGTGATGATTGAGGCATATGTTTCCAACAATCTCCCACTTGACGAAGATCACACAGACACCTCTAGAGCACAACAAAACTTACTAAAAATCATGGGCACTAAGGCCCATTGAATTTGCACACCACCTAAACTTTTCTATGCTCACTGGCTTCGTCAATGGATCTACAACATTCTCCAGAGTATCAACCTTTTCCAAACTGACCTTTCCATCCTCCATATTATCTCATACAAAGTGGTACTGTATGTCTATATGTTTCATCCTGGCATGGAAAGTAGGGTTCTTTTCCAAACAAATTGCACTCTGACTGTCACAGAAAATAGTTATTTCCCCTGCATCAAAACCAATGTTAGAACATAAACGTTTCAGCCAAACTGCTTCTTTACAAGCATGTGTAGCTGCCATGTATTCAGCCTTCGTAGTGGACAAAGCGACTACAGCCTGCTGCTTACTCATCCATCTCACTGCACCACCATTCATCATGACAATATATCCACTAGTGGACCTCCTACTATCAATGCCCCCTACCCAATCAAAATCTACATATCCATGAATGCTGAGAGTCCTCTGTGATTCAACCAAGTTGCCATGGTAACACAAAGAAAAATTTTAAGTGCCCTTTAAATATTTGAAAACTCTTTTCATAGCATCCCAATATGTTATTCCTGGATTAACCATAAATCGACTAAGAACTCCCACTGCTTGGGAAATGTCTCATCTTGTACAGACCATTGCATACATGAGACTTCCAACTGCACTAGCATAGGGTACACTGGTCATGTCCTCCATCTTAATAGGAGATTTTGGACATTCCTCAACAAATAGTTTCGTTCCCTGCAAGACTGGAACCACTAGTTGTTTGCAATCATTCATACAAAATCTCTCAAGAACAGTCCTGATATACTTACTCTGACTGAGCCATAGTTTTGTATTCTTCTTGTCCCTAGTTATCTCCATCCCCAAAATATACCTTGCTATACCAAGATCCTTCATTTCAAACTTAGCAAATAACTGAGACTTAAGATTATAAATCATTAGCTTACTATTTCCTATGAACAACATATCATCAACATAGAGAGCAATAATAAGAACTCAATCACTTTTAGCTTTATAATATACACAGTGATCAGATTTTGATCTCACAAATCCCAAAGACAATACAAAAGTATCAAATTTTTGGTACTACATTCTCAGTGACTGCTTTAACCCATACAGAGACTTCTTTAATTTGCATACCATTTTTTCTTTACCTTTTACAACAAAGTGCTCAAGCTAGGAAATATAGATTTCTTCTTCAAGATCACCATGAAGAAATGTTGTCTTCACATCCATCTGTTCTACCTCTAAGTCATATGTTGTTGCAAAAGAAAAAATAAATTTGATAGATATCAGCTTTGCTGCAAGAGAAAAAATCTCCCCATAATCAATTCACTCAACCTAGGAATAACCCTTTGAAACCAGTCTTTCCTTGTACTTTTCTACAGTGCCATCCAGACCAATCTTTTTCTTAAATACCCATTTGCAGCCCACAAGTTTTCTGCCTTCAGGCAAGGGCACCAAACTCCAAGTTTCATTTTTCTCTAATGATGCCATCTCTTCGCTCATGGCTTCCAACCAAGAGTCTGAATTAGACATTTTAAATGCCTCTTTTATAGTCCTAGGCTCATCAGTGCTAGAAATCAAAGAATAGGCATAAGTAGAATCAATCAATGAGAACCCATACCTATCAGGTTGTTTTCTTTCACGGGTTGACCTCCTCAATGGCTGAGGCTGAGGTTGTTCTTCTTCTTCCAAACTTTTAGAACTGCTCGAGCTCTCCTCAGCTTTAGGTACATTTTGAATTTCCAATTCCTCTTTCTCAAGTGTAGGAGGAATTTCAACTACATCCTTATTGTTTTCAGACTTTGTCTCTGACTGCAGATCTAGGGTAGAAGGCTTCAACTCACTCTAAAGATTATGCTTGTACAAGACCTTCTCCTCAGACGATTCCAAGTAAAGCTTGTATCCCTTTATGACAACACTATAGCCAATAAAAATCACATTTGAGAGCCTTGTTCTCCAATTTAGATCTTTTGACATCTGGCACATATGCATATGCCTCATAGCCAAAGACTTGAATATGTCTAAGAGAGGGCTTCTTACCAGACCACACTTCCAAAGGTGTTTTCTCAACAAGAGCAAAATTTGGAGAACAATTAATTAGATAACATGCAATAGATACAGCCTCAGCTGAGAATTTCTCCTCCAAGCCAACACTACTAAGCATACTTTGTGCTCTATCCATCACTATCCTATTGAACCTTCTTCAAGAACTCCATTCTCCACAGAGAGTATAAGGTGTAGTCTTATGTCTTTTAATCCCATGGTCTTTGTGGTAACACTTCCTCAAATTCAATGTAACAGCACCACCACCATTATCAGTCCTTAAGCATTTTGCTTTTCTACCAACACTTTCAACAAGATTTTTAAATTTTTAAACCGACCTGAATACTTGATTTACTTTTCAAAAAATATACAAATTCTCTTGAATAATTATCAATGAACGACACGTAGTATCTTAGACAAAGAAGGAACATCCACTAGACCAAACACATCCGAATTAATATAATCTAGCAAAACAGAAGATTTATGAGGACTGGAATAAAAAGAAACATGGTGTTTTTTCCATATATACACGCTCACAGCATCCAAACTAAGATTACAATCTTCAAGCCCCTCACCAAAGTTTTATTCTTTAATGTTTTGAACCTTTTCTCCCATGGTCTTAACCTATGATGCCAGAGCATAGTCTTCCTCATTGGAAGTTTTATCTACTGAGTTTACATATAATTAGGAATATTTCCCCATTTACTCCATGAGTAGCTTTCAAGACCTTCTTGGTGACATTCACTGCCAGCATTGAAGAGCCCTTCGCGGTACATCTTAGCTTCAGCATAGGTACCAATTCGAGCACCTCTAGCTCGCACCATTGAACCTATAGTCATCTTGTAGCCATTTCCAGAGAACGTAACTTGTACACGAATATCATTTAGAATACTTACAGACAATAGATTTTGATCCAGACTTGGTATGTGCATAACATTATTGATTCCCTACTTACCATTAGGAATTGACTCGACTCTTCCATGCCTAACAATTTCCAAAGTTGAATCATTTCTCAGCTATACACCTTTCCACCATCATATTCTTCATACTTTGTGAACCACTCTCTATGAGATGTCATGTGGAACGATGCTCCAGAATCAATCAGCCATACATCATCTGATGCCTAAATTGCCAAGGCTGCAATGAAGGCGTCACCATCACTATGAGAAGAACCATTATCGGAAGATCCCTTCTTCTTTTTCTCCTCTTTTTCCTCTTACAATCCTTTAGACACATGACCAAAGTTGCCCACGGGCCTAACATTTCACCTTGGATTTTGCATGAGACTTTTGATCTCTAATTTGATTTAGATTTCCTTGTCCTTCTTCTTTCCTTTCTCTCTTGACCTTCCTCCATTAAAGATCTTCCTTCGCCATCTTAGAAGATTTCCTTTCTCATATCTCTTCGACAGCAAAGATGCAACATCTTCCATCTTGAAATTTGATGTTGTACTCCCAATAGCCATCACCAGATGATCCCATGAGTCTGGAAAGAACACAACAAAGCATATAGTGATCCTCTTCTTCAGTCTTCACACCAATAGATGTCAATTGAGCAAAAGATAAATGTGTTCAAATGATCAACAACAGACCCTCCTTCCTGCATTCTCAATGAGTACAACTTCTTCCTCAGGAATAGTTTATTCACCAAAGATTTCCCCTGATAAATAGATGCTAGTCTCTTCCACAAAGAAGATGCACTCTTCTCCTCATGCACATTCAAAGAACTGAGTCTACCAAATAGAGCCTTATTATCCTGTTAGACTTCCTATCTACAAGGTACGAATCTTCTTGCTTCATGCCTGTAGGTTTCACTGCAGCCACAACAATCCAAAGATCACGATCCACTAAAAGATCCTCCATCTTGAGTTTCCACAACTCAAAGTTACTGCCATTGAATTTCTCTATTTCAATCTTTCCAGATGTACTAGCCATCTCAACCTGTAATCAGAAATAACAAACTCTACAAGACTCCCATTGAACAAAATTGACACAAAAAACCCAACGTACCCACAAGGATAACACAACTGGCCAGGCTCTGATACCACTTGTAAGGAAAGCTAGATGCGGAAAACAACTCTCCTAAAGTCAATACCACAGGGAAGAATGCAGATATACTTTTAAATCTTATAATTACAGTCCAGTAAAGATGCACTATGAAGTAAATACTAGAAATAGAGTATTTAAAAATCACACATGAACACCAGATATACATGGGAAAACCCTTACGGGAGAAAAACCCACCACACCAAGAGAAATCACTTTGTATTACAATAATGGAGATTACATACAAATGTAAGACTTATCTTTCTAGTGTCTTTTTACAGTAGCATTCACCATGAACAATCTTGTACAAGAACCTTCAAGTTATAGTCATAACTATACAAAATACATCTATTGATCATACAACCACCCAGCAATCCGTTGATGCAACCAACCTTCGAACCAACCAATCACAATCTGCAATCACCGAGTATAACCATGTTGATTTCTATCTATCGAGCTTCCTCACAGAACCGTCACAATGAACAATCTTCCAACTGTTCAGATTCAACTTCTCCTATTGGTCCACAAGACTCCACATAGGACGGTCAAATGATCAACAGAGTCCACATTGTATCGGCATGTCGGTGAGACACAAGAAGTGTCTCCCCAATGCCCTAAAACCTTCATATCGATGTTGGAAAGAGATATCGTTATCACCAAGATGTTTCAACGAGTTTAGAAGACTATCGCTCAGCTTTCGCCCTATCGCCAAGACATATTGCTTTCACTGAGACGTCATACCGAAGCTCCACAAGTCACATAGACATGAGTTTTCCATTTGGCAAGACTATCGCTCTTGCCAAGACATCCCAATGAGCCTTCTTTTGTTACACCGAGTTCAAGAGACTATCGCTAAGACTTCCTTATGTCGCCAGGACCTCACACCAACGTTCTCCACATGTATTGCTATTGCCCAGACTCATTGCTTTCGGTGAGACGTTATACCGAAGCTCTGCAAGTCACATAGACTTAAGTGTTCTCATTGGCTAGACAATTGGCTTTCGCTGAGACATCATATCGAGGGTTCAAAGTTACTCTGAAGTAATCAGTAGTTGGCAGGACTCTACCGCTATCGCTGAGACATTACTTCAAAAACTTTAAGTCATATCAAGCAACAAGCAATAGTTGGCAAGACAAATGTTTATCGCTAAGAGATCTTCCTGAGATCCTTTGTGTTACTCCGATGACCAACACTTTAACTTGCATCGGTGAGAAATTTGCACATCAATAAGACTTCTTACCGATAGAATATAAGATGCGCTGAAGACCACAACATGTAACATACTGTCAGCGAGACTTTAATATCTCGATAATACTTCTCACCAAGCCACTGTAGGTTATTCTGATATGCGATAGAATGGCCTATTGGCCAGATATATCCATGAGCAGCAAGAGGTTCCAATGACTGCTCTATGTCACAGTGATAGACTCCACAGTGAAAGAATTCGGCAAGACATAATCTAGGTCACAGCAACCTGTACAAATCACAATGTATCAAAGCTGCTAGTCGGCCAAACATGATAGATGTCATACTGACTTTGCTCCAGTAGAGGTTACAACATGTGATGATTGAGGCATATGTTTCCAACATCTATCTCTATCTCCCTATCTCTTCCCCCCTCTATCTTTTCACCTATGTATACCTCTTTCTATTACTTATCTCTATCACCTTCTTTCTCTCTCACTCATCTCTCTATATCTTTCTATCTATATCTCTCTTTATCTATCTCCCTATCTTTCTCCCTATACATATATATCATTTCCCTCTCCCCCTTCTTCTCTCTCTATCTTATTCATTCCATCTCTTCTACTCTGTATCTTGATCAAGTTATTTCTCACTCAATCTCCTTCTCACTCATCTCTCTATCTCTTTCTATCAATATCCTTCTCTATGTATATCTCCCTATCTATCTATCTCCCTATCTCTTTATCTCTTTTCCTATCCATCTCTATCTCTCTATATCACCCTCTATCTATATCTCTCCCTCTCCCTTTCTCCCCCTCTTCTTCTATCTCTTTCTCTACATATATCTCCCTCTTCCCCATCCTCTCTCTCTACCTTTCTCTCTCTCATCTCTCTTTCTCTTGCTCCCTCCCTATCCCCCTATCCATCTTTATATCTCAACCTCTCTCTCCCTTTATCTTTCCATATATCTCTATATCTATTTCTTTCTCTTCCCATTTGTCTATCTCTCCCCCCTCTCTCTCTATCTCCCCTATTTCTATCTCCCTCTACATCTCTATTTGTCTTTCTCTACTTCTCTCTATTTTCTCTCTTTTTCTCTACCTCTCCCCCTCTCTCTATATCTCCTTATATCTTTATCTTTATATCACTCTATCTTGCCATATATCTCTCTATATCTCTACCTCTCCCTCTTCCTCTTCTTTATCTCATTATCTTTGTCTTTCTATCCATCCCTCTTATCTCCCTATCTCTCTATCTTTATTTCTCCCTCTATATCTCTCTATATCTAATCTATTTGTCTCCCTTGTCCTCTCTCATTCTATATTGATCTCTACCTCTATCTGTTTCTCTTCCTCTCTCACTCTATATTCATCTCTACCTCTATATTCCTCTCTTCCCCCCATCTCTAGAAATGTCCCCCTCTCTCTACCCATCCATCTCTCCCCCTCCCTCTTCATAGACCTTCATTGTCTTCTTGATTGAAAGATTTTCTTGCACTCATTTTTAGAGACCTTTGTTGCACAACAATATCATTTTATGAATGTCCAACCAATTGAACTCATGTAATACACAAATTTATGCAAAAAATAGGCTTAAAGTTTCCCTAATTGACATTC
Source organism: Sequoia sempervirens (assembly GCA_007258455.2). Lineage (NCBI taxonomy): Eukaryota > Viridiplantae > Streptophyta > Pinopsida > Cupressales > Cupressaceae > Sequoia > Sequoia sempervirens. Next base: position 2,327,055 of record VDFB02000009.1, on the reverse strand, counting down.
CACCACCTCTTCGGTGTACCCATTGCACACCAAGGTGCGATTGCTAATATTTATAAATATAAAACTCAAAAATTTTAAAAATCCTTTAAAAACCTCAATTTTTAATTTTTTTTTTTATAATTTCTTTGTAAAAAATCCTTTAAAAATTTATTTTTTTTTTAATTTTTCTCTATAAAATTCTTAAAAGAACTCAATTTATTTTTAATTTTTTATATTTTCTCTATAAAAATCGTTAAAAAAACTCAATTTATTTTTTACTTCTTATATTTTCTCTATAAAAATCCTTTAAAAACTCAATTTTTTTTCTAAAAAATCTTTTGGTTGTAACAATATGTTTCTATTATAAATATTTAAAAATCTCAATTTCTGATTTCTATTTTATTTTATTTTTTGATTTATTTTCTACAATTTTTTATCTTAAATTTATTTCCCAAAACCATACTTTCTAATTTTAAAACATAATTCTATTAATATTTTCTTTTATGACATACATCAAATTATTTGTACTTGAATATTCAATAACATCCACTCTTAAACTTTAACTTCATCTATAATTTATCTATAATGAAATAATTACTAAATTTTAAAAAATATCTAAAAAGCATATGAACAATAATTTATATTAAATATCAATTTTAATATAAAAAAATCAAACGCAACAAAAATACCTATAGTAATGTATGTAGAACATGGAAACTATCTCCTACCCAGTTTTTCGATTCAATTCACCTTCCCAACTGGTCATATTCACCTCACTTCATTGCTTGAGTAGCCAATTTGAAGTCCACATTCTCATTATCTAGTAATAGAATGAAGTCATATTTAAAAAAAAAAAAAATTGAAAATATGTTAATTACAAAGAGGTTGCAGTATTAAACTGCAATAAAAGCACGAAGAAACAAACCAGCAACAACAAATACAGTTTCAAAAGTTACAAAGTAGCAGTAGATGAAAACAGCTGTATAAACAGCAGTTAAAACTAAACAAAAAAACTAAAGCAGTCTAATAACAGTCCCAACAGGGAATACATCTGTCAAAATTAACAACTAAAACATGACAATAGCAACTTGATCAACCAATGGAATCTGATAAGATCAATCATGAACATTGAAGACAATCAATCCTAAAAAAGACCCTGAAGTCATAGTTATTAGGCGTATGGTAGTTCAGGCTGCGAATCATATTGAAATGGTTAAAGATCTGAATGAGTGGGAAGGACACGCTTAATAATGAACTCAAATCACTCTGCCTACAATGTACATGCAGGAGAATAATGTTTCAAAAACCAGAAAAACTGTGAAATTCCTATAAATTAATCAGCAAGCAGGTTCAGCCTTTATAATCCCCAGACACCTGCAGACGAATTTAGCGGACATGGACTTATGTGATCTACGTGCCTTAGCTTTATTCACAAGTGCCTTGTGAAGGTACGTGATGGAAGGGAATGCCGGAACTGAGAGCATTTGGTTTTTTTTATTGGTTGTTTTTTACTTATGCTAATATTCCACCCAAACTGTGTCTAATCACCGACGTACACCATTACAGAGGCAGAGTTTAATGCGGGGGGCAGCGATTCGTATTAATTCTCAGGTGTAGAGCCCGCATGGGCCTGCGTGACCGAATCAAAATAAAAGCAAACCGGCAATTCGTGAGGTTTTCTTTTAAGAGTCAACCTGTCTTCCACCACAACTGGAATCTCCTCCAAAAGCCGCGACCTTTGCTACAACTATGTTTTTTTTAAATTCTTAATCTGACTTCTCTTTCTCTGAACTATGCAGCCTCCTTTACTTAGCTTCTCCCAATCAATGTAGCCTCTCAATCTGCTATATCTGCTCACAATCACAGGCGCAACCCCTTATTGATTTTTACTGTGCTTCAATTTTTAAACTTCGTTAAATCTAGATTCTCTAGTTTATAACATACGCAACCCCTCCCTTCTTCACTGCACAATCCTCCTCTTACTACTCATGCCTCTCCTTTTACTCTGACACCTGCATTTTTTATTAAATTTGGCTTTCTTTCTTGTCACGCACCCCTTAGTTTTCCTTGCTTTCAATTCTTTAGACTGCACATTTTCAATTTGGTTTCTTTTACCTTTTAATTATTTATTTTGTTTTGGAAATCTTCTAGTTGATGTCTCTAGCTGCCACCTTTTACCTTCTGGCATTGAATCATTTAAATTTTATTTTATTGCAAAATCTCATCAACTGAAAATGAATTTGAATTTACTATCAAAACTAGAAATTACAAATTGCAATATGACAAATTGACAATAATGTCACTAAATTTCATTTCAAATGACCACAGAGACCGAGCTAAACTGCATTCCAAGAGCAAACACCAAAACTGAAATTAAACTCAAAATTAAACATTTTTTTGGTTGATGCAAGATTGCATATTCACTCGGGATGCTCCTACATCAATAGCATAGTTAGAAACTAGACATAATTGATGGGAAAATGTGCTACTACATGAATGGTTAATGATAGTCAACTTAAGTCATACTATCTATGTTTAGGCTATCACCAAATTTGGCTTGAAGAAGATTTAATATTTCAAAAGCGACCTTCTAGACTCATGAAAGCCATTGTGTTTTTTAGTCTCAACCTTTGGATTCACCAATGACCCCTCTACCTTTTAGAGTCATGAAAATTATGTTTCTATAGACACCTAAAAATGACTAAATTTCCATCTTTCCATTTTATAATCTTCTCATAAATGCGTCTATTTATAAATATTAATTAATTTATTTAATCTAATTTTTTCAAATATTTAATTAATATATCATTTTCCCTCAAAAATTAAATTAAAATAATTTCAATTACTTCTTTTGGTTCACTATAATTAAATACTTTTCAAAAATTATTTAATTAGCTAAAACATCATTCATAACTATATAAATTATCTTAATTATCTATTTTCCTCCAAAATCAGTAAAATTAATACGTTTTCAATTGTAATTTATAAATTGAATAAATTTATTTAATTATTTCAACTATTCCATCTCATCAATTTGAGCTCTTTACTAATTTTAGCTCCTACCTTTTCTCAAAATTTCTCCCATTTAATCTTCTAATTAATCTCCATCGTTCATCAAATATCAAGTGAAACATATAAATAAAACTCTTCATCCACGCATTATCCCTAGCTAGCATTATCAAGCATTATCATTATCCAAGAAAAGATCATATTAATATCTCTTATAGTCTAGCTCTCATATATATCAATCTTTGAGCATATATCATTATCATTGCAAATTCATGCTAACATGGCTATTTTTTAAGAGAAACCCACATATCAAGCATTCAAGAAAGTATCAAACAAACAATGAATAAAATCAAGGCCTTTGCTATGGTATAATTATTCATTATTTGATTCATGCATAGATCTTAAGCTTTATTAAGTGTGAATTTGGTTTTCTTATTGCATTATTCCTATTTTAAATAATTCAAATTTTCATCATCTAAATTTTTACACACTTGGTGAGACCCATGTCCTTAATTTATTAAAAAAAATTTACAAGAAACTCAAAATTTTCAAAGTTACACGTCTAAATTGGCATATTTGAGTTATTATGTGGCACATCTGAGCTAACCCATACCACATTTGAACTAGCCTATGATGCATTTGAATCAACTTGTGGCACATCTAAGTTGACACTAGGAACATTTGATATATATTGCATAACATTTGATTTCCAAAGAGATTTTTCATAATTAAGTCATAGATTGACACATTTGATAGATATTCCAATACTTTTGATGTGACTTGTTCGGCTTTTGATTTGAATTCTTGTGCTTTTGAGTATATTTTTTGTGCTTCTAATTGTATGTTTTATGCATTTGACATAATTTGTTGCACATCTAATTCTAGTAGATAGTGAGAAATTTAAAAATGATTTTAATTAATTGCTAATTTGTCAATATTTAAATTTTTGACATTTGATAGATCTGATTTGCATCTTAGGTCATTTTCCATGTTTGTGTCTCAAGTCATATGATGAGGACACATATCATGATCTAGTTCTATCCTCGCCTAGGGTTTCCTTAGGGTTTCTTTATTAGCTTTTTAATTTCATTTATAAGGATCCATTGTATTATTATTTCATATTTTGAAGTTTATACATTAATGTTGATTCCTTTTTTTGGGTCTATCATCCTTTGGCCTCCATAGTCTTGTTATTTCTCTCTATGCGACAAGTGTTTGATTTTAGGTGATCTTTGGGAGCAATAGGGTTCAAAGATCAACTCCAACAAAGAGTGGGTAACCCTCTCCTCTCCACTATTTGGAATTTTATTCCCTTTCATATATGAATTAGGCCTCTCTTAATCTTATGGCATATAGAGAATTCCCTTAGTTGAGCTTGTGAAGCATAGTTGAAATTTTTTGGTCATATTTTCTTATTGTGCCTTGTGCCTACAAGGATTGATAAGCCCACTTGAGCTAGGATTGTTTATGTGTCTTACGTGCTTGAATGTTTAGAACACCTTCCCCACTTGAAATAAAAAGGAGGTCATCATCCAAATTAAGCCATAATATTTTTATTTTGCATTATTTCTTTGTGTGTGTCCATCTTTAAATGACTTGAAAAAATCCCAATATATATATGCATTCTAAAAAAACAAGAAAATATGTTGTCTTTATTTTTTTAGATTTGGCCAGTATTGGCATGGTGTGATGGTTTAAAAGTGGCATTGTTGTTCTTGCCACCAAGGTTCAAACCCCATTGGGGTGGTATTGTTGAATGGTTGTATTCTGGTTCATAGCTCTGGTCAAAATCATTTACCCCTTGAATAAAAAAAAATTCTTAGATTTGGGGTTTCTCAAATATTTTATATCTTGGAAAAATTCATTATCCATCTTAGTCATTGTTGGTATCTCTTTTTGAAAGAAAGTGTCCATTGAAACAATTTTTTTTTATAGAAAACTGCTTTTGATAACCATAGCAGCACTTTTAACCTATCCTATAACACATCTAAGTAATATATTTGTGCTTTTGATTTATCATTTTATGCATTTTATTTATTCTATGGTACTTTAGAACTATTATGAGTCACATCTAATTAAAAATATTGTCCTTTTGAATTTTTCTAGGTCATTATCTGACTAATTTTCCTGTGCTTTTGAATTGAAATCTGGTTATTTTGATCAATATTGGGTCACTTCTGATTAAGTATCAATATCCTTTGGGATTTCCAAAATCATATCAAAAAAGCACACTTTTAGGCATGAAGATATAATACAAGCCTTTAACATATCTCATCGGATAAACATCCTACATTATTAGAAAAATTAGCTCTATAATAATTCATAGATAATTACAAATTCCCTTTCTTCATTTCCAAAATTTTGTAATAATATGTTTCTTCGTCACCAAATTCACATTGAATGCATGGACACAATTTGAACAAATTAAATGTTGAATAAATTAACATCTTCAATTATGTTTCAACCCAAACCATTGATATTTTTTAATGAGTAGTTAAATACTATTGTACTTCACAGTTTATGTATTGTTGGTTAACAAATTGGGCACCTTGATAATCTGCAATTGAATGCTCACAAGGTGTAGAAAAACTAATCCAACAACTCTGAATATTGATCTTTGAAAAAGATGAATATTCTCTGAATTTTTCAAGGTACTACTCCAAATTATTTTCAATGAATCAAAAGAACAAGAAAAATAAAACATCATGTATGCTTTTAACTAGAAAGTAGAAAAGGTATACCCAATATCAAAAAAAATTCAAATATCAGGTGTGTCATACAACAAATAAGAAGTATTAGCACAAAGAATAATTAATCATCAGAAACAAAACATCTACTCAATACCATATGAGAAATAAAATCAATCATAAGAATTGTATTTCTCATACCAAGATAAGACATGCAGAAGATATTCTTAAACACAAAGACTTAAAAAATTGGATTAACTCCACCCAATTGCACATAGACAAAATAGTAATTTCATTTATCAACAATATTGAGTAAACTTGTGAAAAATGTCTAAAAAGAGAATATGAAGATACATATACATTCTTAAATAGGTGGATGAGTCTACCTCTTCATGTCCATAGCCAATTAAACAAAAGAAACATATAATAAATAAAGAGGAGCCATGCCAAATGTTATGACGATGTCACTTCATTTCCAGCTTCCTGGATCACCAAAGGTTTCTTCTACCACACCTAGAATTCCTTAGGGATGTGCATCAAGTCCTTATTTTGGAAAATGGTTACATTTGTCATCCTCACCTTCCATGTCAGATGAAGATCTTTAGCCGTTTCCATGCACCACTCGCAATCCTTCATAAAATCCATTGCCTAAGATGATACCAAGTGTAATTCACTTGGTTTTTGTAAGTGTTCAACATTAAGTGTGGGTAAGTCAAGAGCTTCTTTGACCATTTTCTTGAAATAAGTTTTCAAGCTTATAGCATCTACACCATCCCTTATTCCATCTTTATCTTGAAGTAGGCCAAGAGCTACTAAGGTGGTCAGTGCTTCATTTGAAATAGCAGTGCATTCATTGATGACCTCTTTAATCTTCTGCAAACTTTGTTTAGTGACTTGTAATTTTCACTCTACTCCTTTAGCCCATGACAAGTAGTGAGTATCTGAAGCTCATTAGGTATGACTTGATCTACAACTAATCTTTCCATAAACGAGCTCATCAATAACTTCAATTCATTTTGATAATTAACCCATAATTACTCTTCTTTTTCAATAGCCATGGCTTCATCCCCTAAGGTGGCTTTCAAAGCATTCACCTCTTGGAAGTGTTTATTTAAAGATTCAGTAATGAAAACGCTCCCCTTCTTTATAAGGGATTCGTTCCAATCACCTACAACCAAATTTAAACTTTGAAAACTTTTAATTTTAGTTAGGGCTTCTTTTCCAACTATAGTAAGAGATTAAAAAAAAGAATCTACTTGAGAGATGAGTTGTGGGATGACCTCAAAAATAGACTTTAGACAATTGGTCAAGTTTTGAACCTGAGCTTTCAATTCATCTTTGCTTTCCTTATCTTTCTTTGATCTCTCAACCATCTTGGCTGCAAAAACTTGAAAAATTTGAACATTGCCATCCTTGGTAGGAGGACTGAGGTTGACCCGATTCACTTCAAAGTCACTCGCTACTACCTGAGAAACATCTCTTTGCACTAAAGGGTGTGCAATTTCCAACTAGAGTGTCCTTGATTTTGTGTCACCTATAAGCCTAATAGTAGTCTTTAACTTATTAGGTTTAGGAGTTGAAGTCCTTTGCAACAACTGACCTACCATGTCTTGCTTGGGCAAGCTAGGATATATAGCTTTCTTTTTTCGTAACAGTGAATCTTCCAAAAAGGTTCTAGGAGTTATTGTGACCTTAGTTTCTTTAAAACCTGGGGACTCAGACAAGGTCTGAGTGACTAGAGGAGTATCTCCTTGTGAACCCTTTTTTCTAAACTTTCATGAACAAAGTAAACAATCACATTGTTAGATCAAAATGCAAGGTTAGAATAAGAATTCCCCATAAAATCCATTTGGATTGTTAAAGAACAAGGAAAAAGATGAAACAATTAAGCAAATACAAAGATAACCATTCCTAATCTAAAACAAAGCAAACACTTGATCTTATGGCGGGATTGGTGCTATTTTGATGTGGAAAATAGCCCTTTCCCAACCCCTTGATAAGCTCTTGATAAAGATACTATGATGATGGACAAAATTAGCTCTCAATGAGAGTAACTTTTCATGAAAATGCTAAGATTGTGGAGGATTAGATCAAGGATAGCCTCTCCAATTTATAGAAGATTTTGATGAGAGAAGAAGGAAAATGGATGAATGTGGGACAAATATTTAGCCAATGAGAAGATGCCACTTGTCAACTTGTGATAGGATGATGGTTGTGCAAGTTTTGAAGAATGTGCTAAAGAGGGGGAGATTTGAATTTGAATTTGATGATAAGGTGAGTTAAATGCTGAGTTTGACTTGTGCAAGGGACATGTAAGAGACATGTAAGAGCTCATAAATGCCTTGTTGGATGGACAAGTCAAAGTGGGAGGGAAAATTCAAACTTGGAGAATATTCCATCTTTGATGCCATGTTGAGGGAAAATAAAGATATTATAAATGAATTAAAATGCTTTATTTGTGCAAGTTGCAAAATATAGAGAATGGGATGGGTGATTAGATTAAATTAATCAGGATTAAATTAATTTAATGAGGGATTAGGTGATTTGACCATTTTGACTTAGTTTTAAGGATTAAACTAAATCAAAAGGAGATGAAAGATGATTTAAGGTTTGATTAAATAAAGGTTTGATTTATTTAATCAAAGATGAATAATGATAGGCTTAAATTAAATAAAGTTGATTTATTTAATTTAAATAGATGACTTTAGAGATAAATCAAATAGAATTGATTTGTTTGATGAATGGTCAAATATGAGTGTATGGTGTCAATTTCATGTGTCTACATTTTTCCCCTCTTTGAAGCAATGTACTTGCTGCATTGGTTCCAAGAATAAACTTAACATGATTAAAAGTAAAAAAAAAATTGACTTTTCCAGATGCCCCAGCAAAAGTACACTGGTACATTACCCCATCAAGAGATCGAGCGAAAGATTGGATTTGAGGGTCGATCTCGCGATAAAGAGGTTCAAAATGGACATATGATGATGATGCAAATGAGATGGTTTGAAGATACTAAGAATAACAAATATATATTCTCCTAAGCAACTTAACTGATGATGCAATGCATGTGGAATGGATGATGTGATATGTTATGATTATGCAATGTATGTTTTATGCAAATGCATGTTGGATGAGCTGCTTAGACTAACAGATCTATATTATGATTATGATCAATATGATATGATATGATGTGCTATATGCTAATGGTTTGTGGATGCAGGATGGATGCATGTCATGATAGAAAGTTAGTGTGAAAGAGGATCCAACAAGTCCATGATCGGATGAGACTTTATTAGAGATGATGATGATGATAGATGATGCTTCGCTTATCAAGGATTAGGATTAAAAAGGGCCACTTACCTTATGTTTGATAACACACGTAGGTATGATGCATCAAGGTATAAAGAACCAGTATGGCGTTGTACCTAATGCGATGGACTTTGACTTGACAAACAGATAGGAGTATTCTTGTTCACACTTGACATACAAAAACCTTGCTAGGACGTACCTAACAAAGCAAGTATTCGCCAAGTTATTTTACAAGAACATCCAACAAGCACAAAAGACAACAGATAATGATCATTTCCCCATTCGTATCTCTCTAAATCCCTCGTTCAGATATTATCGAGAGGTCTTTGGAATAAGCGCAATAAGATAAATCAAAAGAAAAGATAAAGAAAAGAAACAAATCAATGTTCTTCATACCTCCAGCCAAAGGGATGTGTTTTGATAGGATGAGAATCCAAAGTGATTTCCAAAATGATGCCCATTGTCAGAACGATATATCCTAGGACATGCATTGTATAGGATGTTGATGGTTTGATAAGTTGTTTGATAAGCTGTTGATATGAAGTTGATTGAAATGTTTGCGAATGATCAAGAGTTTGATTTTTTGTTTAAAAGTTTGTTGTTTCGATTTTGATTTTACGATTGAAGCTTGCTTTTGCCAATTGTTATGGTTGTTTCTATTTATGTTGCCAAAGGATGAAGTTGACAATTGATTTATTATGGATGATTGATTATCGCGGGTGAAAGCGAAATGGGATGGATGGATTTTTTTCAAATATTTGGATGTTTTTGAAATGTTTTGAGGCTATTTTTGATAGTTTTGGAGGTTTTACAAATTTTTTGATTTTGTGAGATTTTCAAATGTTTTTGTGTTTTGTGTGATTTTATGAATATTTTTTGGATTTTGTGTCTCGGGGGCTGATCAAAGATTAGCCTTGCCTACGTTTACGCTCAAAGACGATGTAGTTCCGATTCCAATGTTTTTGATGTTTTCTAACTTTTATGAGTGTTTTTGGATTTTTATATGTTTTGAATGTTTTTGGATTTTTCGCATGATTTTGACAATTTGGATATGGATATGATATTAGTGATCTGTTTTGGGATTTTGTTGAAAACCAAGCTAAGGTTGATTGATCGGATCAATGATTTGATGATGATAACATTGTTGAGGATACACAACAATGCAAGGATTTGATTGATAACATTATTGAGGATACACAATAATGCAAGGATTGATTGATAACATTGTTGAGGATACACAACAATGCAAGGATAGTGTTATGCAACACAAGGATTGGGAATGGATCTCCCAAGTTGTTTTTGATGCTTTGATGTGACGTTGAAGCATGCATTAGATGTGACTGATAGTGATTGTTTGAATCGATGTTTAATGAAAGATGAGGCTTGATAAGGAATGTGTGCTCGTCAAAATATGCCATGGGCTAGTGATTTAGATTTTGGATCACAAATTATTTGACCAATTTGATTTCACGTTTGCCAATGTTCAGATCACCACATAAGTTGGAGGATATATATCAAGACTTATTCTTGAAGCAAGATGTAATATCTACCCCCAGTGTCTAGCAATGTATGGAATGCCATGGATGGATGCTTGGATAGGTGTATATGGATGGATGGATATGGATTATCTTGTGATAAGATAAGGTGTTTGAACGAAGGAATGCCTCATTGGATAATGCTTCATGACTCAGATAGCATTGGATAGGATAGGACCAATGACAATGACCCATGTCAAGATGTTTACCATAAGCAAGCATAAAGTATGCCCCAAAATTTGTCAAGATCAAGATAACTTGGACTATGGATGTAGATGGGTGAAAATGGATTGGATAAATGGTTCATGGATGAATGGCTTTATTATGGATAAGATGGATGGAATGTTGGCTTTATTATGGATGGGATGAGATGCTTTCACCTGAAGTGGCACATGTAGATGCCTGATTCTACTCATGATTCCTATTTGCCAGGTTTTCATCATGGTCTTGCCCAAAGTGCCATTGTAGTGGTTTTCACTAGAGGATGATTTTTTCTCTTTACTGTTTTGATCCTTTTTCTGATTTTTTTTGGATTTTCATATTTTTTGTTTTTTTTGTATTTTCTTAAAGATTTTATGCTCATGTTGAACCACCTTGTGGTTTCGATGTAGATAATTTTTTCATGATGTGCCATTGATAGCCTACCTGAAGAAGTTGCTTTGCCAAGATACGTGCACTTGAATGCAACTTTTGAGATGCCTGATCAGTTTCATTGATACCGGAGTTAACTTTGTCTTTGTGCACACATTGTGATAGAGTGCCTTCTAAATCCGTATGACGAAGGGTCATTGCCAATACATGGTCAATGTGAGAATTGGATATCATGCGTGGAGGCATGGATAAAGTGTGTTTAGGGATAAGAGATGAATTGGTTGATAGTTTGGAACCTTTGACTCTCCAAACTTGGGAAGATGAGCAATGATGGGTGGATACAGAAGTGTGCATGGAATTAGGACCAACTTCTTGATACACTTTGTACATTGCTTGAAAAACTTTCTTTTTCTTTTGTGGACATGCTTGATGGATACTTTTCCCTTTTTGATTTTTCCCCATAGTTTCTTTGACTAATGGAGTTTGATAGGGATAATATTTCTTTGGTACCCATGTGTATTTGATTTTTCCATTATGCTTCTCAGCTTTGTTTGCTTTGATAACATTCTTTGTATTTTGATTCAAATATTTCCTTTGAAGTTGGTCCCAATTCATGGATGGGGTGATGGGTGGATGAAGATTCATGACATGGCTAGTTGTAGTATTGGCATCAATTTCATCATAAGGATTCTTCATGCTCCCTATGTTGACATTTTCTTGAGATGAAGTTGCCCCCAGTTTGGTGGTAGTAGCACCTTCATGCTTTGATTCTGCTTGTTCCAAGAGTTCTTGTTTAGAACAAATTCTTTGATAAATGATCACTACATATGACTTTATTTCAAATTGCTGCTTTGCTGACTTCAGAATATCCTGTTCCATCTGATATTTTTCCTTGAGCAGATAATGTTGGATATCTTCATTCATGACATCCTCAATCTTCATTTGGGATATCTCTGATCCTAATGTTGAAAACTCAGTTTGATTGTAGGAATCAATAACCTTCTCTTTTTGTGTAATAATTTCAAGAGCAAAGGAGTCCTATTTTGAATGAAGATCATCTACGTGTCCATCCAACGAAAGAATCTCATGGGTAGATGGAGGAGTATGTGTTATATGGATATGATCATCATTTGTGACATCTTGTATAGATAGGAGAGTGTCCATTAGACCATTGTAGTAGCTTGGAGATACAAACTCTTGATCTTGATTGATTTTAGAATTGCTTTTGGCATGGTTTGGATCAAGTTCTTGACATGGGTTCATTTCAAAGGATGGATTTCTTACAAAGGGTTCTTGGATGTCGTCATCAGGCATAGGGAATGGTTCAATATCCTCTTGATCTTTGGGTGGACATGGATCAAGTGTCAAGTTGAGGATTCTTTCAGTATCTGTAACCATGAAGTCAAAGGGTGTCAACATTGTGTCTTGGAAAGGACCATTGCTAGACCTTAGTGAAAGATGTTGATCATGCTTTGGAATTTAAATTCTTGAGATATGTCCTCTAACTCATAAGGCGATGTAGAGACATTTTCAATATGATCATTGGTCGATGGATCATGGATTATGTCAATAGGATCAAATAACTCTAGCACTCCTTGAAATAGATCACTAAAAAGTGGCTCTTGATGTATGATGATTTGTTCTTAGGATAGGGTGGAAATATATTCAATGTGCTCATTAATGGAGCAATCTCCAACATTGTTTTCAAAAATTATGGCAAAGAAATTGTCCATGTCTTCAACCATAGGGTTAAATGATGTTGACCTTTCTTGAATTGGATCCTTGTTGGGTATTGTTTATGGATTTTCATCATGATTGAAAAGTGAATCTTGATGTATGTTAATTTGATCATTGGATGAGGTGAAAACATCTTCAAGGTGCTCATTGATGGATAGATATTGATCGTTGTCCCCGATAGTGATCATTTCTTGTGTTTGCACTTGAGCTTGGGAAGCATGCGTAGTTTGAGGTGCTTGATATTGCTTAAGTGCTTGTTGATACTCTTGGTGTGCCTTTAGCATGATGTTGTATTGAGTTATTGCATTTGGTTTTGGTGGTAGTGGTGGTGGGATTGGAATCATGTTGGATGTGGTGATAAGTGGTTGAGATGTGATGGGAGTGATAGTGGTGGTTGGAATGATAGGTCTTTGGGAGACCACGTTTTGATTCTTTGGGTTGAATGTTGTCGTTTGATTATATACCATCTGTTGGTGTAATGTCGATGGTATGCTCAAAGAATTTGATGTGATGGCTTGATTGGCATTGGATGGATTGGTTTGGATGAAATGATTGGTGTTAGGTAAAGGGGGAAGCCCTAAACCAAGGAATGATGTTGATATGGGTAATGGTGGTGGAGATGTCTCTTGGCGTAATGACTCAACTATTTTGGTAAGTGTAGCAATTTGATCTAGCCAAATTTGATTTTGATTTTGATCTTGAGTCCCTTGATATAGTTGATTTGTTCTTTGATCAAGCAGATTTGGGATGCCTACTTGTGGTTTTTGAATGGGATTATGGGAAAATTGACTTTGAATAATGTTCTAATTTGGGATGATGTTCAGATTTTGCATGATAGGTTGAACATTGTTGGTATTGGGAATCATTTTTCCAAAGTTTTTTGAGTTAGGATTCATGTTTCAAAAACTTGTACTTGGTACATCCATATTTGGCAAGTAGGGATTTGGTGGGATGATGTTGCTCATTTGAAGACTTGTGTATTGATTGTTTGGTGGATAGATTTGTAAGTTTGGACTTTGATTTAAATCTATCATGGGGAGAGGTGTCCCAAAATTTAGATTGAGCATACTCACATTTGTTGTGTCATTAATGTTTGTAGGATATGATGATCCTATGTATGGATTGTATGATTGTGAGTTTCCATAATCCCATGGTTTTGTGAGGCTTGGATAGTTTGGTTGGTTTTGACTATTCATGATGTACGAATCAAGTTTATATTCCATGTTCTTCTTGTGTTTTGACCTTGTTGTAAAAGTGACCTCTAAGGTGTTTAGGACCAATGATGAGATGAAGGATGAAGGGGATGAATGGGTGTTGAACGTTTAGGAACTTTGGATCAATGCTAGACTTAGGGTTCAATTTTGATTTATTTAATTAGATAATGAAATTGTAAACCCTAAGATGTTAGATGTTATCTTAGGATGAACTCATTCAAATGGGTGATTATCTAGCTAAGTGTGTGAGGAAGGATTCATCCAAACACACCTAACTAAACAAGTGATTTTGATTTGGTTTAAGGATGTACCCAAGTCTAGGTAGTGAAGTTTCCAAAGCTCTAAGGTTGTTTGAGAGATGGGATGATAAGTGTTCAGATGAATGAAGTATTTGATTTTTGATCCTAAATGAACCTAGGAAGGATTTGTTTACAAGGACAAGGTTTTGAAGAACATGCTTTTCCCTTCAATCCAAAAGATATATGTTTTCTCAAAAGACCATAAGACAAAAGATACATAAGCACATGTGTGGGGTTCAATTTGATTTAATCTTGGTTAATGAATTGATTTTACCACAAACACACTTTCTTGCTTAGTTTTCAAACTAAATGTCTATGTCTCAATTCCTTTTCATTCCACAAGGTCCATTATGTGAAAATCAAGGTTTCAAGAGCGTAATTTCCTATTGTTGACTTTGAAATGAACAAATTGAGATATAGGTCTCAGTGTTTAGAAGCCTTCTAGGGAAAAAAACCCCTAGGGACAAGCAGTAACACATGGAATTTTCAAAGGTATTTGTTCCTCGCAAAGTGTTTGAAATTTTGATGTTTCATTGAATGTTGGTTTCAATGTTTTGGATCCAAGCACTGTGTTTTCAAGTTGACTCACAAGAAAAGTAACATCCTAGCTCAATTGGTACGTTTTTCTTGGTGGGCTTGCCTCATGCCCTTCGTAGTAGAAGAGATGATTTTACATGCAACTAAGGAAAAAATATAAAGGTATGTTAAGAATGAAATCTTACCCTCTATATTCTAACCAAGATTGGACATGGCATAGTAACTTCTTGGAATCTAAGTTCCAATGCACCACTTTGATAAACTCGTTGGATGGACTGGATGGCTTCTAAAAAACAAGGTTCTTAATGACAACAAACCGTGAACACAGTAACCAACATTCACCCGCTTGGCCACTTAAGGCTCTTCAACCGTTCTCGTCCCACTTAAGGCTTGCGATTAGGTGCAGTATGTTGTTGGCATGGATTGGTGCTACTTTCTCACGATTTCACACCCTTTGATATAGCCCGCGGGTAAATGTGCTTGGCAAGAACTTGCCTATGAGTTTCCTATTGTGAGGTTTTTCTCATAGTAATCCCTCTCTTAAAGGTGACTCAAAGCAATAAAAATGCATTTTGAGTGTTTCTCTTGCACCCAAGATTGCACAAAGTGCAAGGGGAGAGGATACACACTCAGAATGCACTAAAACAAGATCACACAATTAAAACACTTGTTCATTTTACTCTTAAAGCAGTGATGAGTTAATTTTAAGCACCAAACTTGAGTGTGAAGTTGCTTGTTCAATTGTTAACCCAAAATTGAAGTCTAATAAGTGTCTAATGTTCTTTTTAGCTCTTTACAACAAAAAATTGAAGTGCTCTTTTTAGAATCCAAAAGGATTTGTGTTGATCTAAAATAGAAAACTAAAGCGTATAATGGAAGCCTTAAGCATTAAAAAATGCTTTGTTGATTTCAAGTGTTAATGCTCAATTTCCTTTACTCCAATCTTGCTTGCTTTCACCTTATTCCAATGTTTGAGCAAAACCATTGTTTCTTTCTTGATACAAAAACCCTTGCACGAACGAAATCCCTACAAGATAAAAAAACACAACTCATGTGAAGATCAAGTCATTAATTGTATTAGTTTTAATCATTAACTTAAACAATAAATGAAAAGAGACTAATGATTTTGGCTAATAATACATAAATATGTAATTATTAACTCTGGCTGTATTATCAATGCAGTTTAGAAGCTAAATGAAAATGGATTCTTTGCGCACTGTCAAATCAGATTTAAACATTTTCACTCCTTTGATCCTTCATGCTATGATTTCAACAACCTGATTTGACATCAACATCACATTAATGAATACATTGACCTTTCACGTCTCTAATTTGGCAAGAAACAGCTTTAAATCTAGAAAAAATGTTTATTAAATTGAAAATTACAGTCCAGATCATAATGCGATAGAATGTCTAAAGAGAACTGTAATCATGGCACAATACGCACAACACACAAGTAAGTTGAACACGCCATCATTACGACCCCTCCCAACCAAATGCTAATATTTATGCAAGCCACTCCGCTCCTCCACCATAAAGCTGTGACCAGAAATCTCTTCCGATCAAACCTCCACTGCAATGGCCAACAAGAATCTTTACCTGGCGGACCTTTTCACTCACAGTCCTCGTTAATTGTTATTTTGTACCTGCATCCTTACTGCCTGTGACCAACGTAAAAAGCTTGAAATGGGGTATGGGCATCCATGAAAAGCATAAAACATGGATGGATTTTGTTAGATGTTATAGTTGGCAACGCTTTGGTAGATATGTACGCAAAAAGGACAAGGCATAGGCGTGTAAACTGTTTGGCAGAATTCTTTCATATACATGCATAAAAATGTGGTAGCATAGACAAGGCGTGTTAGAAAAACAACACGCATTCAAAGCAACCGATCTCAAATCTCAAACACAGGCAAAATATTAAATGCTTATCGATTTCCACAATACTCAATAGTGGCTGCAATAAGAATGTGTGGTCATGGCACTTAACAGTCATATAATGTCAGAATACGTGTTGACCTGTGCCTTGTGATGGCAAATAAATTTTTGGTTACTTCAAAACCTCCTGCTAGATAATTAATAGCATAGTCAGCCTGTTGCAGGAGTTGCCTCTCTATTCATTGTCATGTCAGTGGGGAATACTTACCCAAAATGGGACTCTATACCTTCTCCCCTCAATGTTATCTGCTTTGATTTTCTGATATGACTTCCTCACATAAGACCAATCTGCCTCGAGCTGCTAATACGCCACTATTTTTCAATAGTAGATGCAAATCACATGGGAACCCCTTGCCCAAATCAAGGAGAATGTTGGCGCTGCAAAGGATAGATACGGCCATTCCAATGCCATATAATAATAATTAATGGGAAAGATGTAACCTATAGAAAAAGCACATTGTCTGCAAAAATAATGAGTCATTAAAGATCATTGATAGGTAGCAATAATAACATGCAAATATTAAAACAAACCATCAATGCAAAGGATCAAAGAAGGCCAGGTTAAGAAAACAAGATTGTCCCAGTTGGGGTTCTAGTCGTGCATACCTTCAAATATCCATCAAATATACAATGAACATACCAAAGAGAAATGAAGGAAAATAGGGGCGTATTCATGACTACCACAGAGGGAATCAAACAAAAGATTTATTGCCACGCCTAGCCACACAACTATCGCAAACCAGCATGTGGTTTTGTTCATGTCTGAGGTTGAAAGTATATGCAGTAAGCAAAACAGAAATAGTACTGCAAGTATTAATAGATTCTAAGCACACACAAATCCATGGTTCAAATTCACAAGTTATTCAAATATTAAAGTATACCAGGAACCTAGCATTGCATAAGTACACAACTTGCAAGTTATCATGAATAAAAGGGGTCTGCCACACATTTTATGAAATATCTTACTTTCTTTGTCGATAGCAAGCTCAGAGACAAAGAATGGGATAATATGAATTTTTGCATTTATCACTAATTTCCAAAAGCGCTTTTGTTTAATAAGAATAGACAGAGGCGCCGATTTTAATCAGTCAAAGCTGACTGAACTTTAATTTTATCAACTATGTGCTAATTACATCTTTCTCTTGACCACAATAAAAGAAGAAAGAAAGAAAAGTGTGATTTGAATTTAAGAATGTAGCTACAAATTTCATGATTTCAATGTAACTGCTATGTGCTTAAAAGAACTGCAGACACATACTTAGCTTTGGTTCTATGGAAGTTCTTCGAATCCAACTCCAAACACTTTGTACGATTTTTAAAGGAGTTAGGCTCAAACACATTGTATTTGACGTCAAGCCCTCCCTCTAGCGCCACATGGGAACCCTTTTTTCTAAACTTGCATGAACAAAGTAAACAATCACATTGTTAGATCAAAATGCAAGGTTAGAATAAAAATTCCCCATAAAATCCATTTGGATTGTTAAAGAACAAGGAAAAAGATGAAACAATTAAGCAAATACAAAGATAACCATTCCTAATCTAAAACAAAGCAAACACTTGATCTTATGGGGGGATTGGTGCTATTTTGATGTGGAAAATAGCCCTTTTCCGAACCCTTTGATAAGCTCTTGATAAAGATGCTATGATGATGG
Source organism: Sequoia sempervirens (assembly GCA_007258455.2). Classification (NCBI taxonomy): domain Eukaryota; kingdom Viridiplantae; phylum Streptophyta; class Pinopsida; order Cupressales; family Cupressaceae; genus Sequoia; species Sequoia sempervirens. Next base: position 2,308,568 of record VDFB02000009.1, on the reverse strand, counting down.
ACAAAATTAGCTCTCAATGAGAGTAACTTTTCATGAAAATTCTAAGATTGTGGATATGAAGATTGTGAAGGATTAGATCAAGGATAGCCTCTCCAATTTATAGAAGATTTTGGTGAGGAAGAAGGAAAATGGATGAATGTGGGACAAATATTTAGCCAATGAGAAGATGCCACTTGTCAACTTGTGATAAGATGATGGTTGTGCAAGTTTTGAAGAATGTGCCAAAGAGGGGGAGATTTGAATTTGAATTTGATGATAAGGTGAGTTAAATGCTGAGTTTGACTTGTGCAAGGGACATATAAGAGACATGTAAGAGCTCATAAATGCCTTGTTGGATGGACAAGTCAAAGTGGGAGGGAAAATTCAAACTTGGAGAATATTCCATCTTTGATGCCATGTTGAGGGAAAATAAAGATATTATAAATGAATTAAAATGCTTTATTTGTGCAAGTTGCAAAATATAGATAATGGGATGGGTGATTAGATTAAATTAATCAAGATTAGATTAATTTAATGAGGGCTTAGGTGATTTGACCATTTTGACTTAGTTTTAAGAATTAAACTAAATCAAACGGAGATGAAAGATGATTTAAGGTTTGATTTATTTAATCAAAGATGAATAATGATAGGCTTAAATTAAATAAAGTTGATTTATTCAATTTAAATAGAATCAAATAGACTTGATTTGTTTGATGAATGGTCGAATATGAGTGTATGGTGTCAATTTCACGTGTCTGCACTCCTATAGGTATGGTTGTTCTTGGCCTATAGGAGGTGCTTACCTCTCTAACAGGTGATTCATCTTGAAAGGGAGGGGAATCAACATTCAAGTTTTCTAATCCTTCCTCTTCCAAGCCTCTCCTTCATCATCCTTCTCTAGAGTAGGTAGGTTGAAAATGTCATCCCCGCAGGTTTGTGAATACACATTCTTTTTGGTGGGTCTCCATCACCACCTCCTTGAGCACTAGATGATAAAGACTGAGGAGCATTACCAATTGAATGCCTACTAGTAGAGGCTTGGGAAGTACCTTCAACAGATTGTGAGTCTTTAGATCTAGTACAAGGGTGTGATTGCTTAGTTTTCTTTTTAGTCACCACGAGGGAAATATAAAGAGCAATGGAAAGTACTAATGAATGAGCAATTGTTTGAAGGAAAGAGATTACCAAATAGATTGAAGTAGCCAAACCAAGCACCACCAAAGCAAGAGAGACACAAGAATTTGTTAAGGGGAAAAAACAAGAAAAAACCCCAATATTATGAATGGAGGCAAAATGCCTAAAGAATAATACAAAGAGAGAGAGCTTCAGCCTTAGCTTGCTTGCTTGAATCTTGAAGAATGAGAGGAGAGGCACCTCAATAAGTAGAGGTGAGAATGAGGAGTTAGAATGTAACTCCAACTCCCAACTCAATGAATGCCACCATTCATCTATGTGTGTGCAAAGTGTCACCTCTTAAGGAGGTGGTTACAAATATTCCTTAATAAAGGAATTAAAAAATAAGCATCCTCACACATGTGTGAGATGACAAAAAGACAAAAGACTTGTAGGGATTCCTTTGGAATATTCCTACAAGTTAATAAAAATTACAATTAAAGAATAACCTTTACCAAGTAAAGATTAATCTTCTAACATCCCCCCTTAAGCTTTACTTGGGGAAGTTACATCAAACCCTTCAATGGGTTGTAATCCAAGATTTTTACAATGGAAGAGAAATTTATCTTTACAAAGAGCTTTGGTGAGAATATCTGCAACTTGATCTTCACCTTTACAATACAAAAGAGAAATTTGCATGTCTTCAATTTGCTCTCTAATGAAATGATGTTGAAGAGAAATGTGTTTGGTCCTTGCATGAAAAATTGGATTCTTTGCCAAAGCAATAGCACTTTGATTATCACAATATAAAGGAGTAGGATCTTTTGGAGGTAGACCCAAGTCTTCAAGTAATCTTCTTAACCATAATGCTTCTTTAGATGCATTTGTACAACCTTTATATTCAGCTTCTGTAGAACAAAGAGAAGTAGATTGTTGTTTCTTACTATTCCATGAGATTGCACCTGATCCAACAAAGAAACAATAACCACAAGTGGATCTCCCATCATTGGGATCACCTCCTAAATCTGAATTAGTATAACCCTTTAAAGAAAAATCACAATTTGCATCATAAAAAAGACCAAGATTAAGAGTACCTTTAACATATCTTAAAATTCTTTTTGCAACTTTAAAATGAGTTTGTTGTGGTTTAGACATAAATCTAGAAACCAATCCAACACTATAAGAAATATCAGGTCTAGTAAGAGTTAGATAATTTAAACTTCCTACTAATTGCCTATATAAAGTAGGATCAACAAAAGGAGTTTCCATATCAACCATTAATTTAGTTCCTAATTCACAAGGAGTAGAAACACACTTTGCATCATTCATTTTAAATCTATCTAAGAGATCTTGAGCATATTTATGTTGAGAAATAAAAATACCTTTAGGTGTTTGCCAAATTTGCATACCCAAAAAATAATGTAATAGGCCTAAATCAGTCATTTGAAATTGTTGATTGAGTTGAGACTTAACATCACTAATCAAATTGTTAGAAGTAGAAGTGATAATTAAATCATCAACATATAAAATAATAATCACAATATCATCTTCACTATGCTTAATATATAAATTTGGATCATTTTTACTTCTAATGAAACCTTGAGATAGAAAGAAAGCATTGATCTTTGAATACCATTCTCTAGGAGATTGCTTTAAACCATATATTGATTTCTTCAATTTGCAAACAAGATTTTCATTACCTTCCTTAATGAAACCCAAAGGTTGAGACATATAAATTTCTTCATGTAAATCACCATTTAAAAATGCACTTTTAACATCCATTTGATGAATAGGCCAATGCATATGAGAAGCTAAAGCAAGAACTAATTTAATAGTGGGCATCTTAGCTACTGGAGCAAAAGTTTCATTATAATCTAAACCTTCAATTTGAGAAAAGCCCCTAGCAACTAATCTAGCTTTAAACTTGCTAACTTCATTATTTGCATTAACCTTAGTTTTATACAACCATTTGCATGAAACAAGATTCTTTCCTTGAGGTAATGGAACTAAATCCCAAGTATTATTAGCAATTAAAGTATCATATTCTTCTTGCATAGCCTTTTGCCAATGAGGTTGATCTTTAGCTTGTTCATAAGTTTGAGGATCATTTGAATTCATAATGTTAGACATCAAAGCATGATTACAATAATTTGCCTTTCTTCTTTTAGGTGGATTTTTAGCTAAATAATCCTCACTTTCTTGCAACAAATTTTTAAACCATTTTGGCATTCTTTTAGATGTAGGAGTATCATCACTAGAAGAAGAATCATGAGTAGAGATTTCAACATTTTCATCATCACTATCACTATGAGTAAGAGATGCATTAGGAGGGTTAAGAGGAGTTTCAACTTGAGGAGTATCCTCCACAACAATAACTTTATTTTGAGAAGAATCAATATTATGCACTTTAGAACAATCATGAACACCATTTTCAGCAATGCATACATCTCTAGCAACTTTAACTTTGTTAGTAAGAGGATTATAAACTCTATAAGCTTTAGAATGTTCATCATAACCAACAAAAATATGATAAGAAGATTTAGCATCTAATTTTTGCCTCTTTTGTTTAGGTTTGTGAACATAAGCAATTGAACCAAAAATCCTTAAATGCTTAAGATTGGGCTTCCTACCAGACCAAGCTTCTTCAGGAGTTATATCCTTTAAAGCTTTAGTAGGAGTCCTATTGATAATGTAAGTAGCACAAAACATAGCTTCTGCCCAAAATTTATAAGACATATTTTTAGCATGTAACATACATCTAGCCATTTCAACAATAGTTCTATGCTTCCTTTCCGCTACACCATTTTGTTGAGGTGTATAGGGAATAGTTAGCTCATGCTTAATACCAAATGATTTCAAATAACTATTAAAAGCATTGTTCACATATTCTTTTCCATTATCAGTTCTAAGAATTTTAAGTTTAAAACCAGATTGCCTTTCAACAAATTTATGAAATTCAGAAAATATATCAAGAACTTGATCCTTACTATGAAGAAAATAGATCCAAGTTCTTCTAGAAAAATCATCAACAAAAGTAAGTGCATACCTTGATCCTTGGATGGAGTTATTCTCCATGGGTCCCAAAAGGTCACTATGAACTAGGTGCAACTTATGAGTTGCCCTCCATGATTGACCATGTGGAAAGGGCTCCCTATGCATCTTACCACTCATGCATCCAGTGCATACAATTTTAGATGGAACAATACTAGGCAATCCATCTACCATATTAAGCTTGTGCATTAAAGCAATATTGTTAGCATTTATATGACCAAGTCTTTCATGCCAAACATTAAAATCAATGGTAGATATTAAAGAGCATCTAGATTGAGCAAACTCATAAAATTTGAACAAATTATCATTGTCTAATTTAGCATTAGCAATGACCTTGTTTTGTTTTGGATCAATAACATAGCACATATCTTTGTAAAATTCTATTTTATAATCTTGACAAAGCTTAGCAACTGAAAGTAAGTTAGTCTTTAATTCAGGAACATATAAAACATCATGCAATTTACCATTAGGAACATTCACATCTCCAATTGCTTCTACTTTACAAGTATGATTATTAGCAAGTTGAAGAGGAACATTAGATATATCAGGTTGCATAGACTCAAAAACTTCTTTATGTGAAGTAACATGTTGAGATGCACCTGAATCAATAACCCATTCAAGAGGTTGAGAAACATTAGAACTACAAGTAAAAGCACGTCTAGATTGATTTGCATTATTTTGAAACTTATTATTATTAGGTTTATTTTGTTGTTGATTATTTTGCTTCATAGGCTTTTTCTCATTTTGCTTTTTAAAACAAGTGTTTTGCCAATGACCATCCTTATTACAATAAGTGCAATGTGGTTTCTTAGAAGAGTTAAACTTTCTAGGATCATTGCCATTATTATAATGAGGTTTGGAATTATAATGTTGTTGTTTAGAATGAGGTTTAAAATTTTGCTTATGATTAGACAAGAAAGCATGTTCATTAGACTTAAGAGTACCAAACTGAATTAACTTAGCCTCTTCTTGTCTTAATAAATCACGAAAAATATCATAAGTTAATTGAGTAGCTAAAGAAGGAATAGCTAATTGAGCATGAATATTAGTAATGAATTGCTGAAATTGTCTAGGAAGACACTTTTTAAGAATAAGATGAATTAATCTAAGATTATCTAATTTAACTCCTAAACCATCCAATTGACTATTTAAAGCATCAAATTTCAATAAAAATTCATCCATAGATTTAAAATCAGAATACCTTAGATCTTCAAGTTGATCTTGAATTTGAATTTTTCTTGATTCATTTGTACTATCATAAATGGTTTTGAGTTTGCTCCATGCTTCATAGGCAGTTGTACATGTTCCAATGTGAACATAAAGTTCGGGTGACATGGAGATACCTATGAGGCCAAGGGCTTCTTCATTTTTGAGATTCCATTTTTCGATTTCATCTTTGGATGCAGACGAACCTGGTTTAGATTTAGGATCTGTAGCTACATCTAAAAGATGTTTAAAACGAAAAATGAAACAAATATGAGTCTTCCAAGAATGATAGTTAGAACTAGTTAATTTAATTTCAGGAATCAAAGTTGACATGATTGCAATAAAAAAATCACAAATTTATGAGAAAAATAATATCTATTGTAAATATTTGCTTAAAAAAAAAAATCCTTCTTGATTGAATTAAATCTTAAAAAAAACTCTTTTAAAAATAAATTGTCTAAATAAAACCTCTTTAGTCAAAAAAATCTATTTTAAAAAAAAACACTAAATTGCTTGATATTTTGATTAACAATAATAAGAATTATAATTTAAAAAAATTTGATATATATTTAAATGATTAATATTGTGATTAATCATTAAAATTAAAACTTATTTAATATTTAAGAAAATTTTATAAAAGTTTTAATATTAAATATTAATATCTTAATATTTTATTAAAACTTATTAAAAGACTAATAATAAAACCTTGTAAAAGAAATCATGAAAAGTGCCCGAACCTTTAAAAGGCTAAGATTCTTATTTTGAAAACTTAGATATGAAGATATTCTTTTTTTTAAAAACTTATACTTTGAAGAAGATAAGGGAGCCACAGGTGAGAACAGGCGGGCTTTTTAAAAAGACTTTTACTTTAAAAAGATGGGCAAAAGAATTAGAAATGGGATTTTAAGAGGTTTTAACGTGGGCTTGGATGGTAGCATTGGGGAGAGTGATGAAAGAATGCAGAGAGGTGGTGCAAAGCAAGGGGAGGGAGTAGAAGCTCAGGCTACGAGGGTAGCAGTGCAAGGCAACGCAGGTTTCAACCTACGAAAGGCCAAAACTTTCTATATATATTTTTAAAAGATTATTTTATTTAAATACACATGCAGAGATATACATAATTTTTTACATATTTTTTATAGATATACACATGCGGATGAGTAGCGTAGGGTAGGTGCAAAGGTCAAGACTAAGATCACAGAGGTAGGGGAGCAGTGGGAGGGCCACAGGCGGAGTGAACAGAGTTAGGGTTTAAGATTTTTTATTTGATATAAATATGAAAAAAAAAATAGAAATTAAATAGAGGGTTTTTGAAACCCTTAAAAAGATAGGGTTAAATTTTTTTTAAAAGATAAGATTTAATGGATATTAGATTATTTTGATAGAGTTTTTTAAAATATATATATAAAAAGAACAAATCTAAGCTAAAGTGAGGGCTAGATTATTCCTGATATTGTAAAAAAAAAAATTACAAATCGTAAAAAAAAATTAAAATATAACCTCTTTATTAAGGGTTTATAAAAAAACCAAAAGATTAAATATGTATGCAAAGCAAATAGATTTGAAATTTTAAATAAATAACTAAGAAATCCTGCACAAGGGTTAGAAAAAATAAATGATTTTTTACAGATCTAATATGCAAATTTGTATAAACTATAAAAATAAATAAACTTTAAATTGAAAATTGAAAAATAAGATAAACCCTTATTGGGTTTTCTAAAGGCTTGCAAGATATACAAATAGATTTAAGAACAAATTATTTAAAATCTAAACAATAGGAAACTAAGATTCCTGCACAAAAAAAAGGTTAGAAGACAAAAAACAACCAAGATTAGACACTTTGCTCTTCTTCTCCTCTTTGAGAGTGTCTCCAATGGTGTGCTGAAAAATCTGGTAAACCTTCAACAATGTAGCTCACAAAATATTAGTAATACCAAGCTCTGATACCATGAAAGGAAATAAAAAAGAGCAATGGAAAGTACTAATGAAAGAGCAATTGTTTGAAGGAAAGAGATTACCAAATAATTGAAGTAGCCAAACCAAGCACCACCAAAGCAAGAGATTTGTTAAGGGGAAAAAACAAGAAAAAACCCCAATATTATGAATGGAGGCAAAATGCCTAAGAATAATACAAAGAGAGAGAGAGAGCTTCAGCCTTAGCTTGCTTGCTTGAATCTTGAAGAATGAGAGGAGAACCCTCAATAAGTAGAGGTGAGAATGAGGAGTTAGAAGTAACTCCCAACTCAATGAATGCCACCATTCATCTATGTGTGTGCAAAGTGTCACCTCTTAAGGAGGTGGTTACAAATATTCCTTAATAAAAGGAATTAAAAATAAGTTATCCTCACACATGTGTGAGATGACAAAATGACAAAAGACTTGTAGGGATTCCTTTGGAATATTCCTACAAGTTAATAAAAAATTACAATTAAAGAATAACCTTTACCAAGTAAAGATTAATCTTCTAACACACCCATTCTCTAGTTCTGGTCAGAACATCAATAGTCCTAGCTTCAATGGTTTCTTTTTCTTTAAAATACCAATCCATGGTAGGAATGGGTTAGCTATCTATTAATTCAGTATATATTGGGTCAACCATGTCAGACCCATCTTCAAAAATTCCTTATAAATCCCATTTCAAATCATAAATGATGATTTGTTATACTATTAATCTCATCCAACTTCTTCTCCTTATCTCATATTCATTGAAGCAGTTAACCCAATAATCCTCAAGGTTAGATTGGTGATTGAAGGTAGGGCCCAATTTTAGATTGTTCTTAATATAATCTTTCAAATCAAAAGAAACATGCTCCTCATATGAGGGTATGTTATACCTAGAGAATTCTTTCTCAATATTCAAAGCATCATACATTGACTTGCAACTATATGCACCAAAACCAAATGGAAAACTGGCTATCAATCTTTTTCTACCTTGACACAGTCTATTAACATCAACCAATTATCTACTCACTGTTGATGGTGGTTTTTGTACAACAACAACTCAAACAAGATACAAGTATCCTATCTCTCTTGAAAGGTAAATCTCTATCAACAAGCCTCAAGAGATAACCCCAAGGTCTCTAATGTCGGGTATTGACAATGCATAAACAACTCAGTGATAAATGTGAAAATGTTGGTAATCACAAGGGGCCTTACAAAAAAATACTGTAACTCCAAATTTATAAAATTTGACAATGTGGTGATACTTGAAATCCTAAATCTAACCCAAATGATAAAAGGAAAGGAAAAAGATAATAGTTCATAGAAGGAATCTTAAAACCAAAATTACTTCCTAGATCAATGGTGCAAATGATAAAATGCTTAAAATGGACCAATTCCTCAAATCCAATGCTTGCTTAACTCAGATTTAATCTGTAATTCCACAAGAATAGTGCAATCTTCTAAGGTAATAAAAAAATTTCAAGTTGTGAAACATTCATTCAAACAATCCTAGTTTTAGCAATTGGGATAAATGAACACACACAACTGAACTAAGCACATGGATATAAGGTCCAGACTAACTTTGTATAGCAATTTCACACTTGGTGAGATGCCAAATGTATGGACTAGGAATCACTACAACACTTCAAGCATGAAACCATAAACAACACCGATTCAAATATCGAATCCTAAATCTGAAATATATCCACTATTCTTTAAAGCAATTCCAAAGGTAGAATAACAAGAACCATGCAAGATAATAAAAACACAAGAATGGCACCAAATCAAAATGTCATTACTTGCATTAGATTATCCATTGTAGCAACAATTCTAGTTTTCTTTTACAACATTTGCTTGAAAATAAACTAACTCCTAACTCTTGATTGATTGCTCCATCTATTTGATGGATTATGTATCTAATTACATTAACCCCTTCAATTTAGGCATCAATCCCTATTTATAAAATCTACATCATATGTCAACCCAAATAGGGTTATAAGACAATAGGCCCCAACAATTAGGTCGGCCAAAAAGAATTCAAAAGAGATAAGATATGCATTAAATGCAAGTAGCCCATCTAGGGTCTGAAATCTCCCACAAAATTGGTCCAATGCATGTGAAGAGTGGAGGAGGATAATAGGGAAGCACAAATTCCAATGTGACAATGTATTAAATACTTTCCTCTTTATCATTGCTCCAATTTTCCCTACACCATAAAAAAAACCTTATCTAAGTCAGCCACGGGTGGAATTGACTAACACCTTAAGTCATCTCTCCATTGATTTGATGTCCTCCCTGGACTGTTTGACAACTTTGTTCCAATCCACCTTCGAAGTCAAATATTTATCCATAACTACAAGATATGTGGATGCATCATCAAGTTGGTGCCCTATCACTAGATTGTTGTCAACTTGAGGGTACACTTCATGCCACCATTTTTTCAATTGCTCTAGATTTAGGTGTTTTGGTGCAAACTTCTTCCTCGTCATGACTTCAAAGAAAGCAATGCATTTGTTATAAAAAAATTTCAAGGTATTTTCAATTTGCTTTTCTTGCTTATTTACCTTCTTCATAACCTTTTGTCTAATCTGCAGGGTTGCATACCATTCCTAGGGTTTTGCAACCTTGGAGGAAGGAAGAATTCCATCACTTACCAATTTCTCCTCAGAATATCCCATGACAATTTTAACTTTCTATAATAACTGATCAATATCCTCCCTGACTTGGGCCAGCACAATTTTCAACCATTCTGAGGTTCTGATAGCATCACCACCAAATGAAAAAATCTCCTTTATGGCATCATCTCCTTTCACTTCCACTTCATGTAGCCAGTTCATTGTTACATGTGTAGTGGTCTTCATCTTCTCTAATTCTGAAATGGTTTCTTTAGGTAAAAACCCTGTTGTAGATGAAGATGAGCTACCCTGACTGATAGATTGTAGGGGATTCATTAATTCTTGCAAATATTTCTTCAATTTGTCATTCTCCTTCTTAAGGTCTTGCTTTTCTTACACTTCTTTTTTCAGCCAGCTCAAGATGGTGGCGCTGGAATCCTCAAATTCTTGCCTTAGAGAAGTAGGTCCTAGGTTGATCGTTTGTATACTATAATCCTTTCTAGTGGCTTTGTCCTTATCTTTATCCAGTGCAGGGGTGGCAACATGAATGACCTTGTTATTTGAATCATCTCTCTCAATCCTAGAAATGACCTTAGCTTTCTTCTTTGTCTTCCCTTTTCCAATCCTAGCTAATAGGTCATCCTAGTTAGGAGGGGCATCATCCACTATTACCTGCTTACTCTTCAATTCTTTATCCAACCAGGTAGGAGTGGTAGATTTTGGTTGCCCTTCACTTGATTGAGCTATCTCATGTTGTACTATGGAGGATTCTAAGTTTAGATCCTGTACATCAGGTACTTCTTCCATTTTATCTCCCTTGTCCTCTTCTAGATCCTTCTCCTTTTCTTCCTCATTCTCCTTTTCTCTATGCACTAGTGAAGGGGTCCTGACAGGTACTTCTTTATCCTCTTCATCACCATCAGGTGAATCCTCATATGTTACTTAGGGGGACTACAAGATCCTCTCAATTTTTTCCTCTGCACTATGGAGTTCACCCTCCTTGAATTGTTCCCCTTCCTCACTTAGATGGTGTTCTACATACTCTGACTATTCTGGTGTATCATGTGGTTCATGAGGTGGGGAAGCATCCTTATGTTGTTCTACAGTAGAGGCTACTAGAGGAGTATTAACCTTCAATGGATGGTCTTTCGGAGAAGAGTTTTGGATCTCATTGTATACACCTAAGTTTTCTCTCCAAAACTCTCTACATTCACTATTGGATGAATAAATTAATCTTTCTCCTTGGTAGGTTCACCTTTCTTCCTTGAGGCCCTTGTTATTTTCCTTCTTTTGGGCACTGGAGAACTATCCTTTTCATCCTCTTCACCAGGTTCTTCTTCTACAAATTTCTTGGTCTTTGAAGTGGTAGTCCTTTTCTTGGTGATAGGTTTCCTTTGTTTCTCTTCTTCTACTCCTTGAAAAACCTTGACCTTTATCTTGAAGGGGGAATCCACCTTGGCTTTTCCCTTAGGATTCTGCTCAACTAATTCCTCAGAGGTAGAATGAGACTCCAAATTCCCCATTAGGTCATAGGTGCATTGTACACCTTCACTTTCAAGCTCCCATATCTTATGTTTAAGCCATAGTTTGGTATACTTAATCACAAGAGTCATGATCTACTCCAATTCATTCATTTCCTCCTCTAGCCAATCTATCTCCCCTATTGGTTTATCTTTTACCGGCTCATAATCATGGCTCTAGATCAGGTCACCATCATCCTCAATTTGATCTGGGATAAATTTGACATCATAAAATCTAACCATTTGAAGTTTTGGCAACCTAGAGTACTTCTTCTTTCTAACCTCAAACTCATTTTTGCTATTAGCCCAATAATCCTCTATATCATATTCGTGGCTATATTCTCTGCTGGCCTTCTTCTAAGCCTCACTAGTTATATCAAACCTTGGTCTCTTGGAGTGAAAATATAGACCTAAAGTTTCCATTTCTTCCCCAAAGGCATGTGCTGAATTTATGGAAGGGCAAGCTTCATTACTTCCTATTCTTAAAGGGAAGTCATTGCCAAATCCAGTTTTATGCTTATCCTTCTTAACAACTGCATCAAAGTCATATTTTTTTCTAGTGACTTCCAATAATATAATGTGATTAGTGGGATACCTAGGGAGTCTATAGGGATCCCTCTGATAGCCATCTATTCTGATATATGTAAAGGTGGGAAATTGAATGAACCAAGCCCCAAACCTTTTGATCAATTCTTTGGCTTGATATGATATTCTAACATGTTCTGCCCCTTGGATCAATCTGGTTATATGCATGGTGAATACATCATTCACCCTCCTATAACTTGATCTACCCAAGTACAACTGTGGATAGACCTGATAGATGATATTTTGTCCAAACACACCTCTAGTGCTTAGCCCCTTGTATGGATGGGATCTTGCAAATGCATAGACCAAATAGGAAGTCATGGTGAAGGTTTTGGTTTGTATTACATTGCACATCTGTTCATGCAACATGGCACTAATGACACCCGCCCAATGATAGTCGATGTTGTCTTCCATCCTTGTAATAATAAAGAACGTCTAGTTTTTAAAGACCCCTGTACTCTTCAAACCCGTCATCCAGCTGAGGAGAGTGATTGCATCATAGTATTCTGCCCTAAATTTTTCTCTATATAGTTGCTTGGGAGACTTGGAGAAATGAGATTTGGGCTTTTCTAGCCAAAATTTAATAACTTGTTGTGCTTTTATTGTTTCATCCTCATAATACTTCTTGGCCATTTCTATGCCAAAGGCCACCACATGAGACCTGCCAAGAATGTCAAAGGTTCTTGATATAGAGACAGGGTTAAGATTGGCCAATATCCTTCCCTGGGGACCAATGATCCTCTATGTCCCCCTGTAATAATTCCTAGAGCACTCTAACACCAGCTCATAGCATTGTACAGTAGGGGAAAATCCTGCTACATGAGCCAAAGCTAACTCCACCAGTCTTCTGGCCAACAATGGGGGGTCCTTTTGTGCCATCCTTGCCTTAAAGTCCTCGTAGTCCCATCGGCCCACATTGGTATTAGTGATCTCCAACTAGATAGAAGTCAGCTTTCTCTCTAGAATTCTACTCTTTACGTCCAACTTAATCCTTTCTACTTCAGAGATGGAAGATCCCTCAGTGTCCAGATTCACTTGCTTGCATCTAGCTTTCCCAGCCACTACCTTGCTTGATTCAGCCTGCACTCATTAAGAGGCCAACATTAATCCTTTGGAATCAAAGCTACTCAATTGTAGACAACATATTTATCCTAATTTTAGCTCAAAATCATGATAAAATCCATTAAATCATCCACAAAGCATAATAAATAATAAGTCTAAGATTTTGAGCCATCTAGGGAAAACCAGCCCAACATAAATTTTAGAAAATTCCATGCCAGATGAATTTTACCAATTAAGCACAAATGTTGCCAATAAATCACTATAATGTGAAAGGAATGAATGCAAAATCATGTAAATCATCAATATGAAGCATGGGATGTGAAATATTCATCATTAAATTCTTCCATCTTATCAAATTCCTTAAGTTCCATAAAGTATCCTAGAGATCTGAGAAAATCTAACCAGACTAAAATTCCGTGAGGAACCCAAAATTTTGAGCTCTTAATACACTTTTGGGAAAACTGAGGTTGAAGGGAGTTAGGGAAAATCTGAGGGTTCAGAAATTCTACAAAGACCTCAGAATACTAAAAACTATTACTACGCTCAATTTCACTTGAAATAATCAAATGATCATAGCTTTTGAACTTTTGAGTTTGAATTCAATACATATTTCAAGCTTCCTATCAACCCTTTTGGATCTAGATTGCCTAAGAGGTCAAAAGGTGAATATTTACAATGAAATAATGATGCCCTAGGTTTTACTTTTAAAACCTTCACCATGGATGAAAAGAGAGAGCTCGATTTGAACCATGATTGAGCTGAGACACCCTAAATGGAGCTCAAGATGAATTATGAAGCACACCCGGGCAAATTTTAGCCAAGAGAATCAGAGGGAGGCCCCTAAGTTTTCTTAAAACACTAGTCGAACTAGACTCCTCTTGAAACCCTAAACAAAATTAAACTAAAATGTTGACTCACAAGGTAATGTGTGAAATACAATCTAAAAATGCCTAACATCATGACTATCCAACTAGTTAACTAGGGGAGGAATCTAAGGTAGGCCCTAAGAACCCACAAATGTTGAACACAACCCTAGTTTGAGAAATTAAATCCTCAAAACATGCAAAATCCAGGCTCTAGATGCACTCAAAACAACAACTAATCACCAATCATCAACAATTCAAGAGAAAAGGCCATAATTACATACCATAGATGGAGAAAATTCGGTCATGAGTGCAGCAAGCAATGAGATCGGGTGCCCTAGCAAGCAAATCAAACTAAGACGCAAGAAATCTAGCTACCAAGCACACAAGCCAAACAATTCGAATGCCAAATCGCCAACACTAGATCTCAAAGCACACACAGTAATTGATAAGAGAAAATGACACAAAATCCCCCTTAAAATCGCCCAAATACATGTTGTAGAGGTCATACCTAAGTGCATTAATGCCATCAACAAGACAGGTCAGGGAAAACTTGAAAACCCGATGCAATGATGAAATTTTGGAAAAATCTGGTCTAGGCGGAATTTTGTGAGGTGTCATATTTTCCAAACTATAGCGTTAAGACATCCTTGATGGACTTCAAGTAAAAATTGGGAAAATCTGGATGGAATGGAAAATCTCAAAGTTGGGTAAAAACTTGGATTTTACTTATAACTCAAGAGCTTCAATGTATAACTTAGGGGGTAACCACTTGTGTAGGGAAGATGAACATCCAAGGACCTCCAAAAAAAATCAAATCAATAAAATCAATAGGCCAAAAGACATAAAAATTCAAAGAAAAAGAGGGTCCCCACTTTCAGTGGGGTGTGTGTACGAAACTGCACAACACTCACCTCAAAAATGACCCATTTGTCTTCAGGATACTTGGGTAATATAATAGGGAAACCAGCATATCCACCTACTCTTATATGAAAACATCTAGAATTGAATTAAATGGCTACCATAAAAATCAACAAACTGCATTGCCTCCAAAGATAATCTCATTATAGAATGCTCCTATAATTCCCTGACCATCCTTATGGTGAAGGTGTCAGCAATTATTCTGAAATGCAAGAAAGTCTTGTGAACTTGGATTTTTTCAAAATAATTGTAAATTGGTACTTTTGTTGGAGGAAAATCACTTGACCTTAATCCAGGCTAGGGTTGAGTTCCAGCAAGGGCATTTATTAAATAATATGACATAAAGAAGAATTAGTTTAGGGTGAAGAATGTCATCAACTCATGCAGATGGTCACTAATAATCTTTTCCTAGTCTAGGAATTGCTCCTCGCTCAATATGATTTGAATGAAGAAATACATCCATTCTTTGAAGTTGTGAGCATTTTCATTTCCCCTAACCCTTTGCAACAACACTACAATATCAGCCACCTCATCTACAAAATGGTTCCTATGTAGGTTGCAGGGTAATTGAGACTTGCCCTTCTTTAGTTTGACTAGCCATTTCTTTGCTATTTCATTTCTGTAAACCCCTTTCTTGTTAGTGAACTCAATCTTAGAGCTTTTCACGTCTATTGGTAAGTATTCATCCCTTTGTAGAGTTCTCAAATAGGACACAAAGGTAGACCTTTGAATTTTTAGAACAAGTCTATTATCCTCTATCCTAACTTCTAGTTTCTGGGAATTATAGTGTCTAATACATTCCAACACTAGATCAGGACATTACACAACTATTGGAAATGCAATGGCTTCGATCAACCAACTACCCACTACCATTTTCAATGATAGGTGGAGGGTCAGGTTTGTTAAATTTATTCTATAATTCATCCAGATTAACATGCCCTAGTTGGGTATCACCAATTTTAGATCCCTCATAGGTTAACTCGGACACATACTCATAGCCTACATATTTAACCCTTTCTATGTGCACCAATGACTCTTGACAATATATGATTTCTTCAATGCAAGAGTAAATAATTTAAAAAATAGGTTGCAATGAATGGAAACTAAAAATACCTCAAATGGTGAACCTTGCAATTTGAAATTTGTGTCTCCTCTAGCTTGTCTGCAGAAATTGCCACAATAAGAATGTTTGTCCATTCTCTTATTTCATCAAATTTGGCTTCACGGAAAAACATGGAAGTAGATGGAAATTAAAGACTTAATTTTGCATTATGATATGTGGTAGTTGTCATTTTCACTATTCCCCACATACTATCTTTCAAAAATTTCAAAACAAATGTCTATAGGTGGTAACAAAAGAGGTTTGAAGAACCCTATAAATATGAGTTTGAGTTCAAATGTTATGATGAAATACCTCCCAGAATAATAATCATTACACCAATAGCAAGGTTCAATAAGACATACAAAACACCACCTAGTTTGAACATAGGAAGGAGATAAAAGGGCCTGAGTGGTAAACGGGAAGGTTAGATGAACTTAAGAAAAACACTGCTCAAGTTCAAATCATGACATGAAACACCGCCCACATTAAAATGAGATGTTTTCAAATAAGCGGATGACTCAATGAAGTGGGGAGCGAAATAAATAGTAACATGTACATAATTCATTCCTTTAATTCTGATGCAAAGGGTGCTTGCAATGAAGAAACCTTCCTAGGTGTCAACCTTTTGCATTCATTTTTACACTTGGAGAACTACTTTGTTACATAAACTTGTCTTTCACTTTAGCTAATGAGAATGTCCTAATTATTGAGCCAAATGATATTTTGTAACACTATAAAAGATACAATGTAATATAATACTAAATTGGAGTGTACTTAAACACTATGATTTATATTGAACAAAACAATTTACAATAAATATGAGCTACCAATAGGTAGTTGGGATAAAAACATAAACCAACCTATCCAAAAATACATAATAACCACTAGAAGTTTGAAAGAAGCAATCATTTTATCATTTCAACACTTCTTAAAATAAAGACAAAACCATCACACATCACAAGAGTAATAAGAGGGTATACGCTCAAAACTACAATGTGAAGAGTCTCAACGATGAAATAAAACCTTTCCATCTATTACAAATAAAAAAATATTTCATAATTATTTATTGCAATGTAGACATGGGGACTAGTGATCCAATAAAGACATGTCAGCTATGCACAAATACCATTTAACATCATAAGATGTAGCAAGTATGACCCCTTTTCGAAGTACACATGGCATAATATTGCTAGCTCATAGTTTTTGACATAAAGACTTCACATGAAAGTCACGATGCAAGCAACATGCATGAATTAGTAAGAATAAGACATGTAAAAGGTAAGTGGGAGATCTAAGAGATAATATGATGATGCCTCAATACATAAAGATAGCATGAAAGTGTGTGGAGGTGTTTTTCTACTCTAAAATTGAAAAATCACAAAAGGAAATGCAAGAGGAACACAAAAAACCACTCAAGATTAGCCTAGCTTAATTCAAACAAACACACAAGAAAATAAAAATTTACCTTGTTTGAATTGTTCCCTTGGTTGGCCCTTTGTTCTTGATTTTGTTTGCTCCTTGTTTTTGGAAAAATGACAAGTAACCTAGCTCAAAATGATGGGGATGAGATGAGGAATGCAATGGTGTAGCTTGATGGTGGATTGAATGCAAGGTGAATGCTCAAAATGAGTGCAAACATGGAGGTTTCAAACTTGGGTGAAAGATGGCTAAGGGTACAATTGCTTGAGTGAGTTACTGATAGATTCAAGTGAGACCCAAATCACTATATTTAGGGAAAGGGTCTCTAAATGAATGAATGACTAAGATTGATCCAAGAGGGGAAGATCAATGGCTAGGGTCAGTTGAGAACTCACAAGCCATCTCATGAGGACATGTGGATGGTGAGGTGGACTACAGTGGGTGAGATGGAGATAAGATGGAAATGAAGTGGAGGTACTTGAAAGTACCTTGGGATTGGACAAGATCTCCTCATAGAAGAAGGTTCTTATTCATATGTACAATGAGAGGACACATGATGAAATAAAAATTCCTCACAAATCTTCATGGGGATTGGAAAAGGAATTAAAAATTCCTTGTGGGGAGATGTGAAGAACTAAAAATTCCTCACAATTCATGCGAGAAATAAACTTGAATTTAAAATTCAAGAGGGGTGAGGAGATGACTTCTCCAAAAGGAGAAAGCTATTAATGAAGGTTGACTATGGTACATGCCATAAATGGCATTAGGTGAGGTTAAGGGATAATTGCTGATTTAGGTTGTGCAAATGGGGGATTAAGTGGACTAACCCTAATTAGACATTCACTTACAAAAGTTGGAGGATGTGACCCTAATGATGATTAGGGATGTGCACACCCTAATCATATTAGACTAAGCTCGATTAAGGAACATGTAGAACAATGTTGACATGAAGAGAGAGAAAGGATGAATTAAAAATTGATTTAATTCATGGGGATAAAGTGAATTAAATAAATTAGACTATTTATTTAATTGATTTTGAGTCCAATTATTGTCTATGTCTAGTCTCAAGAGCTAAGTCAAGGTCTGCATCAAAAGATGAACCTATACTTGCAGTGCTGCTATCTATCTGTCCCAAGGATTAGGACCTAGTGGTGGCTATTGTGGAGGCTTCTATGGGGGATAACCTATGGATGTTGTTGGAGTTCCCTCTATCCCACTAGATGTACCAAGGGTGGCATGTGCTCATCATGCCCATCATGGATGCCATGCCCATCTTTTCTGTCCTGCCCATCCTATGGCTACTGTGATGGATGTTGTGGAAATTATCCAATTTGGGGTCCTCTGACCCATCCCCTACCTGTTCCTGGTACTATAGGTAATTTCAATCTAACTAGAGCATGGGCCTACCCAAAAGCATCATAAGCCCATGCCATCTTGGCATCTGGGGAACCATCAAAGTATACCCATGGCTGCATGACCAACTATCTGAAATTGTTGATGGCTACCTAGGGCTAGATTGCTACCCCTAGGCTATCAACTGATCTCTCCTCATGAAAATTTCTCTATAGACTAAATCAAGTGCATCCTCCACCTCCCCAAATTGTCTGGCTACCTTATATAGTAGGTAGCTCTAAATTATATGGTGCTCAGACCCCTACATATATATGGTATGACAGAGATAGAATAATTGTGTCATCATCATGCCACCTGTGATAATGGAGTCATGACCTTCATTTGAAGGTTGTCATCTCATTGATCACCCACCTCCAGTGCAGGATGGTAGTGATACCTATATAGTGGAGGGTTGTCATATCCCCATATCTGTAAACTATGGGATTATCACGGTTTTTTTAAACATTTTCTATAGTGGGCCTACAACTATGTGCTCATACACCCATAGATGGAGAAGTATAACTCCAGCCCCAATGTAGTGGGCCCCATAGTATACCACCAGATGCATGTCATGATATAACAAGGAAAGGACAATTGGCCCCCATGCATCTATAGTCATCTCCTCTACCATCTAGGACTAGACGATGCCCCATCCCATGCTGCAGCCTCTAATTCATCTATTGGGAACAAGAACTCTTGAGATCAGTGCACTAAGGAATAATGTCAAATCTGGGGCAATCCCCTCATATTGGTCAAGGTCAAGCTACCCACTTTCCACCTCATATTGGTCGACATTGAACAATTGGAAAATGGCATCACTGATGGCCTCGACATCGTAAATGATTTGCTTGTTGTGTATGGGGATCCATAGGATCCACCATATGTCCTCCAAGATAACTATGGCCTCCACTGTCAGTAAGTGGAATGATGATGTCTCACTCCATTTGCCAACCAGTGTTGTCATCATGGCCAAGTGCATCTGAACAACAGGCATTTGTGCCACATGGTCGAATCTGATTGAGCCCAATGAAAATAGAGCATCATCACTAAAGTGCCTCACTTGGAGTAGTATCTAACCTCTATTCTCCTTCAAGTTGAGAACTCAAAGGACCTCCTATATTCAAAATTCCCATGATGTCAAATTTAATCAACCTAGCATAATTTCAAAAATTAAAAATCCCTAAACTACAAAGGTGAGCTGACTTTTACAAAGGTGACACTTTGTGTTTTCACAAAGGTGACACTATAGTCATAAGCAGTGCTATATCACAAAGGGGAATTGGCATTTTTGGGTGATGCTTGACTCCTCTAGGTTCGCGTGATGCTCCATTGCAAAGATAGGTCAGCATTCCATGTAGGACCTTGAGAGGTCTCACAGTGTGATGCAGTGCTATGCTACAAAGGTGGTTTGACATTGACAAAAGCAATGCCAACCAACTCATTTGCGACACCCTAGAGAGTTGCTTTTGGTTGACCTAGTTGGACCCTAATAAATGCACCAAAAATGCAAAAATGAGAAAAGTTTCAAATTGTGTACCGGTGGTCCTTCATCTAGAGGCCGTTGGAACTCTTGAACCCCCTCCATCTGATGCCTGGGAAGCACATGAGTTTCCATTCCATTAGCACCTCAAAGAAAAATCACAAGAATTCTAGAGGTTCAAGTGCACAAATGATTTGAAATAACCCCTACCCTCATATTTATGCTAGAAATTTAGGGTTTTTGGTGGTATTTTTAGGGTTTTTGAGCCCATTAATCCATTATTTATCTAACAAATCTTGTTTTGACCCAATTTTCATTGTTGTGAGCCTATTTTTGTGTCCCATAGGCTATTTCATATGCCTTAATCCTTATTGGATCTTTTTTGCGAGCTCAACCCAAAATTGAAATTTTCACCTAATCTCCCGAGGGGGAAATGTAGCAATGTAATTCCTTCCATTGGGGAAATAGTGGGCCATCTAAAAAAATTAAAAGAAATTTTGAATTTTGATATTGGCAGTTTTATTCTTTGAACCAACATGACAGGTACCTTGCTTCAAAGAGGGGAAAAATGTAGACACTTCAATAAATCTGATTGACATTATGCATTTGATTCTAACTAAATTAACATCACTTCTTCCTAAATCACTTTAGACTAACCAATTAATTAAATAATCAACATTATTTAGTTCAAGTCATCAATTTCTACTATTAATCATATAATTAACTTTATTAGATTAATTCACCTTTCTTCTGACTAATGTTCATCATATTTAATTAAATCAAATCATTTAATTAAATCCTCCTAAAAGTCCTCTGATTTGATTAAATAATCAAATTATTTAAATCAAATGTCATAAATCCCCCAACCCATCCAAGTTAATTAATTATGATTTAATTAAACCTAAGCCACTTTCTAATAATCATTAACAAATCCTCTATCTTTTAACTCCTCAAGAGTTAACTCAACCCATGCTCAACTAACTAGGTTGCATATGAAATTCATTTCTTTTAATTATCTAATTACCTTATTTATCCTCACAATGGCATATTCCTAAGAATATTCCTCCCAACTACCTCCTCATTCAATTTCCCTCCAAAGGAACTTTAAAGAACCTCTTACACATCCATATATACCTATTACATGTCATTAATTCTTCTTACATCCTTTCAAATCCTCAACCATTCTCATTTACTTCTCCTACATCTCCTTTACTCTACACATTCCCTGAAATGTGCTCCATCCTCATTCAATAGAATTCTGACAAGTTTCACATTCCTATTGGCTCCCCTTTTATCCGACATTCACAAATTTCTCTCATTCTTCAACCTTTGAATCCTATAAGTAGATGCTTGCTCCATACAATATGGATTCACAATTTGAAGAATTCTTATTATATGGGATGGAGGTTTAGTTTTTCTAGTTCATTACACGTTATCATTTGGTTTGCGTATGCTTTCATTTTCATGTTTTCATCTTTATTTCACTAAGAATCTCATAGGGAGTGCTTTGTTTGGATTTCTAACATTCAATTAACACTTGTTTGTTGTATCTTGTTAGTTAATTATAGATTAGGTGCTCACACCCTGTTATTATTCAGAAATTATTCCCTTCATTCGATGTTGTAGGCTTCCTATCCCTTCTATCCATCTATTCTATTCCCTAATCTAATTCTTGAATGCTATTATGTTATTCCTAACATTTTTTGATCTATCTATTGTATTCTCCTCATTCTTCCCTCCCTTTTGTCTTGGATCAGTGTTCACTATGGAATGTGATGCAAGTGGGTCTGCTATAGGTGCACTTTTGAGCCAAGATGGGAAACCGGTTGCCCTTTTTAGTGAGAAACTAAATGACACTAAGAGGAAGTATTCATCATATGATCTAGAAATTTATGCCATGGTTCAGTCTCTCAAGAAATGGAGACATTATCTCTTACCAAAGGATTTTTTTGTGTTTACAGATAACCACACACTAAGTATTTTGAATAGGGTATATGCAGGATCACGATGGGCCAAAAAGTGGCAATATGTAAGTGATATGATGGCCCATGTGGCTGACGACTTTCTTTTTACCCAAAATTGATGAAATGAAAAGGGTTTTTTAAATTAGATTCTCAACTTTCCACTAATATAAATTATGCTTTACTTTGAATTTAATAAATAATTATTATTTATTTTCTATTTGAATTACAACTAAAGTCCTGATTGATAGGTCGACTGAAAAACATCTATAGCTTTCAAACGGTATCACATTTTTTTAATCTAAAACATGTGTCACATTCTATGCTTCGCATACTATAGGATTAAAAAAAATCACGAAGTTTTGACCAAATTAAGGTATCGACATACGATTTTTTATTTTTTTTTAAAGTTGTAATAAAAAATTCATAATTAATTATTTACTTGGAAAAAATTAAAAAAAACTATGCATCACATCGAGACATGAGTCCTCTACTTATATCTAAAATCTTATTACAAAAATTACCATTCTATTGTGGTCAAGGTGGTCGAACAAACACCTACTTCTTATTTTTTCCTTGAAATTTAAGTACTATTGCATTGAAATTTAAAATTTTCACCAAATAGATTTTTTTAAACAAATAAAACTAGTAGTTTAGAAACTACATTCAATTTGCTATAGATTCTATTCTTACATATATTTTTGAAATAATATAGATAACTTATTCAAATGTTTACGTCAAGTTTCCAAACTCTAGATTTTCTAAAATTTTTGCCACTTAAGGGCCTATTTTTTCAATGATTCCTACACATACCAAATAGCCAAGAAAAATTGAGTCATAGGCACATGAAGTGGATGGAATATTTGTAGGCATGTACATTTACAATCAAGCATAAGAAAGGACAAGCAAAAAATGTTGTTGATGCCCTGAGTAGAAGTTCTATGATGGTGCAAGAGGTACAACTCCAAAGCATAGGGATATATTCTCTAAAAGGTATGTATGAGCAAGATGATGATTTTAAAGATGCATATGTTGTTTGCAGTGCTACAAAATGGTTTGTGATTCAAAGGGGCTTAGTTGTGTGTGCCTAAGTGCTCCATGAAGGAAAATTTGATAAGGGAAAAGCATTCTAGAAGCTTGAGTGGGAATTTTGGGTTTGATAAAACTTTGGAGTAGGTTAAGAGGTTTTACCATTGGCCTAGGATGCATGTTGATGTCAAGAAGTTTGTACAAGGATGTGGAATATGTCAAAGATCCAAAGGAACAATCTCCAATGTAGTTTTATACCAACCTTTACCTATTCCTAACCGTCCATGTGAGTCAATAAGCATGGACTCTGCTTTGGGTCTGCCTAAGAAACAAAGAGGGGATGACAGTGTTTATGTTGTTGTAGATAGATTCAACAAGATGGCTCATTTCATTTCTTGTGGAATTACAAATGATGCATCTCACATTGCTAGTTTTTTTTTCAAGGAGATTGTAAGGATTCATGGACTACCTTTGAGCATTGTGTCTGATAGAGACTCCAAGTTCATAGGTCACTTTTGGAGGACCTTTTGGAAATTGCTAGGCACCAATTTGAAATTCAGATCAGCATACCATCCAAAATTGGATAGACAAACTAAGGTTGTAAATAGGTCTATTGGAAACTTGTTAAGGTGTCTTACAAAGGAGCATGTATAGTCATCCAGGATGTCTTTCTTCCTCAAGCAAAATATGCATACAATGACTCCATTAATAGAAGCATAGGAAGGAATCCTTTTGAGGTAGTCTATGGAATGAGTCCAAGAGGTATACATGAACTCAGAGACCTGAAAGACATGGAGAAGAGGAGTGAAGCAAGTGAGGAGTTTGTTATAGCCATGAAAGACATGCATGAGCAGCTCAAGGAGAATTTGAAGAAGAGTGTGTAGAAGTATAAGAAGAATGTAGATTTGAAAATGAAGGATGTTCAGTTTAAGGTTGGGGACTTGGTGCTTGCAAATCTCAGGAAAGAGAGGCTTCCTCTAGGAAAATACACCAATCTAATGATGAAAAATATTGGCCCTTGTAGGATAGTGCACAAGTTTGGACAAAATGCTTATGAGATAGAACTCCCTCCTAGAGTTGCCATCTGGCCTATATTTTATGTTGTTGATAGTTATCCATTTAAGGGTGTTGTGGATGTAGGTGATGTTGTAGGTACTTCAGTTTTTGAAGATAATGAGTGGGATAAAGACATACCACCCAGCCAACCAATGAAGCTTGAGAGCATACTGGATATAAGGGAGATCAAGAGGACTAGAAAGAAGGTGTACAATGAATACTTGGTCAAGTGGTTTGGCCCACCAATAGAAGATGCTCAATGGATGATAGAAGAAGATATTAAAAAGCATGCAGTTGAAGTTCAAGAGATCATTTCATCAAGAGGATGAAATCTTTTCCATCCTAGTTGAATGGTGCAGGAGCACCTTTAGCAATTTGTGCTTATTTTTTCCTTTTGAAGGCTTGTTTTTGTTTTGTCATAGTTTGATGTTAATAAGGTATATTAGACCAATTATTTGATGTAAGGAATGCTATATAGGGTCTTGGATTAGTATTTTGAAAATTTTCCAAAGATAATGCAAAATTGTAAAAGTTGCATTTGCAACTTTGTCACTTTTTGAAGGTAGTTGAAGTTGAACAGTCACCCCATTCAAAATTTAGTTGGGGACCATTGGATTTTGGATGGAATCATGTTAAAAGGCCTCAAACATGATCAAGGAAAGGTTTCTAATGAATTATTTGGTGAATAAAACATTGTTTCTCTGGTTTTGTATGAAATTTTTGTGTTTTAATGCTTTTCCAGATTTTGTACAGCCCCGTACAATGAAATAATGATGAGAAAACCATGTGATAAGTTGTGGCTGTGTTATATTTCATTAAAATAAATTTTGATTGCTTTTAATTCAGATTTCAAGGAGAACAAGCTAGATTTCTGAAGGTTGCTTTGTTTGCTAGGGTTTCTAGGGTTTGGTGGGAAAATAATGACAAAATAGGCCATTGCACCATAGGAAAATTCTATAGTTTGGTGGAATGGACATTTTAGGAGTGGTATTTTAGATTTTCATAGTTGTAGAGTAGGGTTATAGTGTTAGGATAGTTTTTGCACATGCCCTAGTCTAGCATGATAGTAGATCCCACAAAGTCGGTTTATTAATTTTTGAGTGATTTTGTTGAAATCACATTTTTAAAATATAATGATTTAAGTTCCTTAAAAGGTTCCATTTAAATACTACAATTGAAGCAGAGTCTCTGATCAAACCCCCTTAAATCAAACCCCTTGGATAGAACCCCATTAGTTTTAAACCATACCTATAATGGAGTCTCCTCTACCCCTATCAAAATGCTAATAAAAAACCGCTTTTGATTTACCTTTTGGGGATCAAATAGATTCATTTAAAATTTATGTTTTCAAGTATGTAGTCCTTATTATAAGCTTCCAAAAGTATAATTTTAAATAAATTTAATTTTATTATTATAATTATTTTTTTATTTCTGAATGGTTTTCACTAAAAATCAAGCTCTGCTCAAGCATTACTGTGGAAAAAATAAGCAGACATTAAAATAATAAAATAAAATATCGCTGCAACTATATTGAAGTCCCTATCTAACAAATTAAAAAAAATTGAATTTTGATACATACAAAAAAAGTTACACATTATACGAAATACACCGTCTAAATTATAATTGGTTTTGAATTTAAACTTGATTAAAGAAAAATATTCACAAAACACCTGTCTAACCAAGTGGAAGCTAATTCAGAGCATCGAAGTTATGAATCTGATCCTTAAATACTAGAATTTCATCCTTCATGGAAAAAGTTATGTGTTATACGCTGAGCATCACTTTAAAAAATGTGGTTTTCAAAAAACTAGTTTTCGAGGGAGATGGGAAAAGAAGTGCAAACTAATTCCAAAAATTTTGAAAACAATGTTTAGAATCTACAGAAAAAATGTCACGAAACTCTAGTTTGCATCATCTTTAAATTCATCATGGTTTAGTCGCTATAGGTGCCCGAAAGTGAAGATTTAGTTAAAATAAATTATTTCAATGTCTAGTTTGGCCAAAATTGTAAACCACTATTGTGGGAATTCCACTAGGCTTGAATTTGGTAGATTCTGCTTAGGTCAATAGATTTTTGAAGAGGTTCAATGAAACAAATTATGGAAAAATACCCTATCTAACTCATAGAGCATGTTGATGAATATTTTTAGAGTTTACAAGGAGGATTTTGAGTACTTCCTTTGAAAAAGAGGCCTAATTTAGCCTAAACCTAGCATTGCATGACTATTTTGGGAAGAATATCCCAAAACAACCTATTGGACCAGGTTGATATGTTGAATGAAAAGTTAATGGGTGCCTAAAAGTGTATAGGTTTATTCCCTTGGTGACCTTATCTAAAGGATATAAGACTCATAAGAGAGGTTGGATGCCTACAAGCAAGTAGGTCAGTTTATGAAGGAACCTATGCTTGAAGGGTTTTGCAAGTTTGGAGACTAGTTGAATTAGATTGGTTAAAGCCTAAATCACCTTGCTCTACATTAGGTGGCATCATAGCTTATGCTTGAGATCATTTGGAAAGAATAATTGAGTTTGAAGAAGAAAGGTTGAAGGATAAATCATTCAATATGCCTCCAAAAGGTGGATCAATAGTTTCTACGAAGATTAGAGTCCCAAGAGAGAGCCAAGAATCCATGTTGGCTAGGATGGAGCACTAGAAACTAGAGAAAGAAGAGGTAAGGGTACGACCTATGTAAGTGACCCTGAAGATGTGGAGGACGGAGAGAGAGAAAACCCTCCTAAGGACCACAAGTGGAGTTGGATCCTAAAGAAAGGAAGTTTCTGAAAATGCTCAAGGCTACAAGAGATGAGGCTTAAGAAGTAAAGGTGAAGATTCCTATGTATGGTAGCAAGATTTATGGTGAAGAGGTAATTGAATGGATAAATGCTTTACACAATTATTTTGATTATAAGGAGATACCTAAAGAAAAGAAAGTCAAGTTTTACAAAACCAAGTTGAAGCAACTGGAACATTAACATGGTGGAATTACACCCAAGAGGAGAGGATAGAGAAGGGTAAGTCCAAGATCAATTCCTAGGACAAGATGGTGGTGAAGGTAAAGTGTCAATTCTTACCCACTGATTATGAGATACAAGTATTTAGGAGATTGCAAAATTTAAAGTAAAAAGAGTTGGATGTAGTAGCCTACACTGAAGAGTTCCAAACTTAGTATAAGGTTGGGCCATATTGAAAATGAAAAGGAAAAAGTAGCTAGATACCTGAATGGTTTGAGGTCTTCAATTCAAGATGAAATAAGCCTTGCCACTCTTAGGAAAGTAGAGGAGTGTTTTCAAATGGACAATAATACTAAAGAGAATATTAAGAGGAGGGAGGAAAATAAATCAAGAGGAAAAGGAAAGAGTTTTAGGGCTAGAGGTACCCCTAGTGGAAGAGGATCAAAAAGAAAGAAAAGTAAACAAAGTGCAAGTAAAGAGTCTAGTGGTGAAACAAGGGGAAATTTTAGAGGAAGAAGGCTAGGTGATAGAGGTAGATTCAATGGAAAAGGAAGGGGGTCTAATACCTTCTTTGGAAGGTGTTATAAATGCAACCAATCAGACATCCTGCATGAAAGTGCCCGAAAAAACCAAGTGCAAGTTTGTATAGTGGAGAGAGGAAGACTCAATTAGTTCAAGAGGAGGATGAAGAAAGTGCTAATTCACCTTCTCTTCATGATACACTAGAGATAGGAGAGGCCTTAATGATCAAGAGGACATTAATCAATGTGCCAACCACTAACGAACCCCCTCAAAGGAAGGATTTGTTTTGGACAACATGCAAATCTCGAGGAAATGTATGCAAAGTTATAGTTGATTCTAGTTTAATAGATAACATAGTATCTTTAGATATGGTAGAGATAATCAAAATGAAAATGCTTTTTCACCCAACTCCCTAGGTATGTGTAGGATCATCATGGAAAAAATAGGCCCTTAAGTGGACAAAATTCAGAAAAATCAAAGTTAGGCAACTTGACATAAAAATTTGAATAAGTGATTTATATTATTTCAAAAATATGTAAGAATAAAATTTGTAGAAAATTGAATGTAGTTTCTATACTACTAGGTTTATTGTAAAAAAAAAATCTATTTGGTGAAAATTTGAAATTTCAATGCAAAAGAGGTACTAAAATTTCAAGGAAAAAATAAGTAGGTGTCCTGGTCACCACCCTAACAACAATAAAATGATAATTTTTTTAATAAGATTTTAGATAAAAGTAGAGGACTCATGTCCCGATGTGATGCATATTTATTTTAAATTTTTTTCCAAGTAAATAATTAATTATGATTTTTTTATTAAAACTTTTAAAAAATATAAAAACTCGTATGTATGACCTCCTTAACTTGATCAAAACTTCATGAAATTCATTTTTTTTAATCCTATAGTATGCAAAGCATAGATTATGGCACATGTTTTGGATTCAAAAAATGTGATACCATTTGAAAGCTATAGATGTTTTTCAATAAGCTTATCAATTAGGACTTTATCATAATTCAAATAGAAAATGAATAATAATTATTTATTAAATTCAAAGTAAAGCATAATTTATATTGGTGGAAAGTTGAGAAGCTACTTTAAAAACCCTTTTCATTTCATCAATTTTGGGTAAAAAGAAGTCGTCAGCCACATACCCTACACATACCCATCATATTACCACCTTTTGGCCCATCATGATCCTACACATACCCCCTATAAGATCTCATGGCTCAATATGGGGTAGTAAGTGCTTGTAAATGAGCAAGTTTGGGTGGAGTTTACCATAAGACATTACAAAGATAAAATTCTCTTTGATATTGTGGCAATGGATGTGTGCCACCTACTCCTTGGAAGGCATTGGAAATTTGACCAGAAGGCCAATCATGATGGATACAAGAATGGGTATGTAATTGTGAAGGATGGTGTGATATATGCCCTTTCACCCCTGCAAGAATATGATGGTATTGTTCATGAAGGAACAAGTGTGATGGCTGTCGAAGAGAAGGTGTTTTTGAAGGACCTAGAAAAGGAAGAAGTTGGTTATGCTATTGTTGGAAAACCTATCTCTAATGTTGCAAAAAATAATGAGGAGATACCAAATGAAGTGTAGGCCTTGTTAGATAAGTATGAACAAATAGGGACAAAGGAATTACCAAATTCATTGCCTCCCATAAGAGATGTGAGTCATCACATTGATCTCATACTAGGTGCAAGTCTGCCAAACAAGGTAGCATACAA
>VDFB02000009.1:2209950-2278970 GCA_007258455.2 Sequoia sempervirens | reverse complement strand
TGCTGTCAAACTCTTAAAAACTAACACTTACTCATATTTCAGATATAATTTTTTAATTTTCAGATTGCATGTCTAACAGAACAGGAAAGTAATACCAGTCAAACAACAAATGAAGCTACCAGTCCTTTATCTAAGAGATAAAAAATCTTTGAACAAGGGTAAGTGGAGTGGCTATTTAATATATGGTGCAAAATATTGCAAAATAAAACACTAACAAAATCATGGAACTACAAGTCCTTCCCGAAAGGAAAGGTGAAAAACAACAATAACACAAGAAATTACTACAGCTTATGCTATAAAGTGTTGATGTTATAGCAGCTTCGGGCTCATTCTTCCAGCCACAAGTCAAGACATAAAATTGCATATAGCCTATCGGCTATTTATTTTATTGAGGAAATTAAAGTGAAGAGGCACTTCACTTGGCAACATTATAATTTCTCTTGGGCCGACCTTCCTTGTAATTCGCATATTTTATTTGTAATTATATTTTTGTATTATGGCCGACCTTGTACATAAAGAGGTGCGACCTCTCTCACATTTGTATTTATACAAGGTCATTTCCCTTCATTCAATCATCAAGCAAGTTCGATTCATTCCTTCATTCAAGTGCAAATTTCATCTTAGAGCAGATTGCGAATTTCTTCAAGTGCAGATTTTGTTATCAAGGAAGAGCAGATTATTACCTGTCTTTGCATCTAGAGTTGGTGCTGAATATTGGCCTTGTGATTGGCCTCATTGTAAAGAGAATTGTTGCCATTATTTATATATATAAGAGAGATCTTTGTTGCTGGGTTTTTCTCCCTCAAGTGGAGGGTTTTCCCAGGGTATATGCTGTGTTATTGTGTCTGATTTTTTGAAGCAAATTCTGAGTTTTATATCTGATCATAAAAACTAACATAAAGCTTTTCTATAATTAAAGCATGCCAAGGATTCTTCAGATTCGCTGGGAAACAAAACGCATGAAAACAGGAATATTACAATGCAACAGGCCAACATTAAATATAGAAAAGATTCAAGAAACTGCTAACAACACAACTTCATGTATTGGTTTTAAACAAATCAGTAAACAGTTAAGGTAACCTGTGCAAAGGAAGAGACAAATAAACTGCTTTTCCCAAAAGCAAGCTGAAAGGCCTTTCCAGTGAGTGGCAACCGATCCTTTGCTTGTGCAAGCAGATGCTGTATTAGCTCAGGGTCCTTAACAGACACAAGAAGCTGAGTAGGACCAAGCCACACCCTAACCACAGAGCCGTACTCCTTATGTGCTTGACCGAGAAAAGCTATATCAAATACACATCATTAGTAGATGCCCAGGTCAAAGATTGCAAAACATGCATAAAAAAACCAAAGATCAAATAAAGCATTTTCCCGAGGACCCAAAACTTAAGGCAGGGATTCCTTATGTTATTGTAAAAAATCAATCGCATCAAACATGACCTTTTGGCTTATATCTTATTTGAAGATCAATGCCACAATTACAAAACTACATTAAATGTGTTCCTCATATGTGCAATATTAAATCAGGATTGACCAATATCATCAATTTGTCCCCAAATCCCAGGTGCAATTACACCTCACCCAAGATAAATATAAGGATGGCATTTTAATGATTGCATTAAAGCACTCTTATCTTATACATTAGGTAAGTATGGCAGGCTGACTCTTAACAGAATCAAAAAAACATATAAACTTGTGTCCTCCCATGAAAGTGGGTTGAAAATATGTGATTTTGCATGTTCAAACTTGATACGACACCTGGTTTTCCATCTACATGACCATCAAGGAAACCTTGATAGACACGATTTTTTTCTTTGCAATCACACCCCCAAAGAGCAATCACTGCAAACTCGCATGGGTTCCAACAAATTACATTTCCCCATATATGCTGCCATTTTATATAAATGCTTTTCATCTAGATTCTAAAGCCAACCCATCTTAAATAGGCACAACTTCTAGCATTAATAATACTTGCATCCAGAGTCTGTAGAATATGAAGAACACATGATAAAAGATTGATATTCAATAAATCCACTCTTAAATGTTAGAGATGCTTACAAAGGCTTTCAGAAAAACATTTGCAAAAATTCAGAGAAAACAATTTTACATACAGACAAAAAAAATATCAATTCCACCAAATAGTAAGCTACTAAGCAAGGCTAAAATGTTGTACAATAAAGTATTTGAGTTCTTATAAGGAATGATAGAGCAGGATAAATTTAAGTGGCCAGTATTCTTCATATGGTTTTTTAAAATCTATAAAAGTATTTGCTAATTAAAAATAATCATTTGCCTCCTTCCTTAGAAAGGATGTCAGTTTAATTCGAAAAGTTCAATGATCATTTTTTTAGGAAACATATGATTCGAACTTTGACAACGTCTCCAAATTTTAAAATTCATCTTTTAAGGCTAAAAGAATCACACAGGCAACTAAAAAGTGAAGCAATAGCAAAATCAGGGACCAACCTACCGTGAATAGGCAGTGCCCTGCCAACATGGACAGGGGTGAGCTATTCTTAGCAAACTTCTCAATTTTGGAGAAGCCAAAATCGAGGCCGTTTCAAATGACAAAGACAGAGGTCCCTTGAAATTTCCCTTGGGGTGGGAATATAAAAATTGACATTAAAATCAAGACCAAAATTGTGGCCATTGTTGTGAAATGAGATCAGCTCGATTGGTAAAATGATGGACTTCCAAGGTGGATTTTCAGATTTAACTCCCCAGGAAGCATAAGAAATTAAAAATGGGCCAAAATTGGGTGAAATACCACATCTGACTCAATACGTGTTGTGTACCCCAATGGAGAAGGCCTGAGTCAAGTCCCATGTGAATTTGACAGAAGAGGCATTCCTTGGTTGTAGCAAGCAAGCCGGAGGCTATCCAAAAAGGGGGATTTTCTAAATCCATTTTAAAAAAAATTAAAAGCAGTGACATTTGTCCAAACTGATTTCCATAATTACATGGAAAACTTCAATAAAGCTTCAAAGAGACACTCTTCTCAGGGATAAAATAGCAAACCCATAAATAATACTCCATTCCCATAAATTGCATACAAAAGATTGATGATTCTTTATAAACTCGTGGATTCTTTACATTATTACTAAACATGAATAGCAAATATCAAATTATAACTGAGGCAATAAAGATATCTAAAAGAAGGAAACGCTTGAAAATTTCTAGATCTTGGTACATAAAATTGTCTAGATTAATAATTTGATGCAGAAAATTCAAATGAGTAAACACTTAACTCTTAAGGAAAAAGAATATGCGAGTGTGCAAATGACACTCATTCCATATAGCTTTCATAAACTTACCTCTGAATAACAGTGTGAGCAACTTGTCTAGAACAATATTTAATAAATAACCAAAAATCACTATAACTTGTAACAGCACTCTTCGATGACTATTGGCAGCAGAAAAGCTCAATAGATTGGGTGAACTAACAAGTAGGATCTTAGTGTGCAGAATTTGATACAAAAAATGTCTAGACTAAGGACTTGGTCCCACAGAGCGGATAATCAATCTGATTACTGGTGTGCAGGAAGCTCCAAGAAAACTCTATTTTGCAACTACAGGCAATGCATGGAATATTGTTCCTAAAAACTGAAGTGCCTATATTGTTGGCAGGATAGTTTGAACTGCAGCTGTAGATGGGGGATAGAGGTTTCAAGTAGCCACTCAGAAAACTTACAATATCTTTTGCCCAAATGACATACTTTGTGTGCTAAAGTTTTAAAGGAAAAAAACAATGCTAATAAATTTGAATAGAAAGTTATTAGTATCTGTATTTGTAGCCGGATATCTGATGTTTCATGGAACCTATTAACCTGAAAATGGCTCTGAATACCCTTCTACAGTAGCTGCAAAGGAAGTCAAGACAGCTCCCTCCATGGAGAGTTGCCAAGGAAGGGGTTGCCCTGTGCAGGTGAAACTCTGGACGCTTTCTAGTGCGAACTATATGTAAAATTTGAAACTAACCTTACAAACCTCAATTGCCATTTCTTCTGGTAGAAGAGTTTATGCAGGTGTTGGAGACGGGGACCTGAGAATTTGCAGCATCCACTTCTGATTTTTTTTTTTCAGGAGGTGGGGGAATTATGGAGAAATGACAAATGGATGTAGTTTGCACTTTTTTATTGCTATTCCTTCAATATTTCTAGAGGAAGTCTTCAATGGAGATTCAAGAAATGATGTTTGCCAAGGCGAAATATCAAAATCTCCCCTCCATGGGGCTACTAGGTAAATTCTGGTACATCAGGATTCAGACTTTGTTAATCCAAATGAGTGGTTTGAAATAAATTAATGTGTATGTACGCATGCATTCTCAGGTAATTGAAAAATTCCGGTGAGAAACTTTGTAAAACTGCTCAAAATAAATGATATTGAGCAGTACTCATTTCACCCTTATGCTTTTAACTTGGATGTCCAAAATAGTGTGAGTTATAGTTTGACTCTTAAACCGTAAGCCTTACTGGTTCAAAATGAAAATCAATATATCTGAGCTACTAAACACCCTGCCATGCTTTATTCACAAACAGATTCCCAACTACATACAACGACAGTAAGCTCAGCAACCAAATATAAGTATTGAGGATCTTTAATCCCAAAAGGTACTTCCGATCGCAGAACTGAGACAAGCACAGTGTTATAAGGAAAAATAAAAACAAAATCCAGCTACACATAACCAACCAGCAGATTTGATCTTATCTCCCCACTGACAGAAAAAGCTGTCTAGGAGGAAAAACTGGACTATATCGACAATGCCAATCCACTCCCAAGTTTTTGTAGCAAGCGGTGAAAGTTTCTGGTTGATAAATATGAGTAAATCCCTTCTTTCTCCAAAAGAAATCCATTTAAAAAGAAAAAAAAGAAATTCTCGCAATTAGAATTGAACTTGCTACTCCACAATGACAAATTTTCAAATGTAACTTATGCTTGAGAAAAAGAGAGCGAAATTCAGATGCAAGTTCCCTTAAAATACCTGAAAAAATTCAAATGCGAATTCCCTTGAAATAAAACAAAAAGTTTCGGCTGCGAATTTCTTTTAAAAAGTATACAAATTTCAATTGAAATTCCCTTTAACAATTGCTCAGTGATTACCACTAAAATATTTAGTTTGGAAGCCAGGAAGTTGAAAATTCGAATCCAAACACTGTGAACTCACTCTCACATGTTGGAGAAAACCTATGTATTTTTTCCTTGATAGATATGAGGTAAAAGCCCAATATAACCAGATTACTGACAATTACAAAGTATTCGCTTGAGACTATACAACGATCGAACCAGTCACTAGACGTTGACTATTTTCCTATACAAAACCGGGGCAAAAATTTCAAACGCTGTTTGAAACATAAATATAAAATCCCATAAAAGAAGCTCAAAATCTTCAAACGCAGAGAAAGAGCGACAATTTACAAGCGCAAATTGATGAAAGAAAAATTGATCGGAAAAATAACATTAATGTTATGTTGAAATGTATTAGAAGAAAACTGAAATTGCTAATATGCCCTACCAGTAAATTGATCGAGGGCATCGCATCCCTTGTTGCGGGCGAGGGCATTCAAAGGAGGACCGGGCAAGCGGCTGCCCCGCACCCAAAAGCGGAGGAGCCGCCACACTCTTCGGAGTAGAAGGCCCGTGACAATGATCAACAGCGCCCACAGAATAGCGTTCACCTCATGCACTACGTAATCCCGCATCACCGCCACCGCCCTGCTCTTCCCCATCACTGACCAAAGCCCGGCATTCCATGACCACGCATCTGCTACATCGTCGCTCCAGCCACTCATCGTTCAGAGCAAATTAAGAAAAATATATCGCTCTCGTATTCGAACAGCTTTGTGATAGTTCGTCCGCTCAGGCTGTCTTTAGTCAGCCAAGGGCGATCTGTCTCCTGACTAAACAACTGTGAGTGTGTGTCCGAATTGCAAAATTTGGAGCAGCGCTCTCCGCATCTCCTGGCATAGCGCACTGCAGCGTTGACTTGCACGTGTCCGTTCGGTTAGCGGAGACTCACCTGTTGGCCCAGTTTCACGGGTCTTAATTGCTAAACTATCATATTCGACAGCGGGGAGAACGGCGAATTACGCTTGTACTCGCCATGGAAGTGTACATCTTTTTGGCTTATCGAAACGCGTGCTGAAAAGTCTATGGTGGCCTCTTCACTTTAAGGTAGGTTTTTGGACAACTCTAGTGTTTTGGACCTCCACCTGAAATGGTGCTTTGTTCGTAGTTATATCCTTGGAACAAGGTACACTGCATCTAGGTATAAGTTCTAAATTTGTTCTGCATTTGTTTTGAAATTTTAATGGGAAGTACAGATCTAATTAGTGTTTGTGTTTGTTTAATATGTTATTATAATAGGATTATTTAATTCATCTTAGAACATAGAATTTTTTATTTAAAATAAATATTTATTTTTATTAATTTTGTATGATTTAAATTCTAGTGATATATATGATTGTACGAGTTACATAGTATAAAGTTTGACAATTTTGTTTCTTTATCGTTACATTTGAGGTAGCGTATCAATAGAATAAATTATGTGAATTACTTCAAATCACATCATATCACATCTACACTTGTTTACTTTTCACCTAAGAAATAAAAGGACTTCCATCTTCTTTATCTCTCACATTTAGAGTATATCTATGATGTAGTTTATCAATGAAATAGTGTGTAAGTTGTAAAAAAAATCTCTTATAAAATGTTTAAATAGTTAATGAAGTTCATTGGACATACTAGTGTTGATGCCAAAAATACAATTTATAAGCCACCACACCTCTTTGCTCTTTGTACTCGGCAAAAACAAGTGAATGTCTTGGATTTCCAATTATTGCAAGTAATATAAATTGTAGCATAAATTATAATTCTATAAATTCGCATATTTGTCAATGAACCATTATTGTTGAGGCGTATATTTATAGTAACTAATACTCCAATAAAAATTTGGACAAGGAAAAAGAGGATAAGAAAAAGGATAGTAATTATAAGTTAAGGTAGACTAAGATCAAAATAATACAAGAAAATATTTTACAACGTTGCAAGCCCTTCCACTTAAATAATTTATTTCAATATGTATCAATGTTGAGTATGAGCTTTATTCATCTTTATTTACCTACCTTTAGTTTACAATTGATTGTTGTATTAAAGAATGTAATCAACGTATTAGAATAGCAAAGGGGATATTAAATCCGATATGAATTTGTATTTTTTATTACCATGTCAAAGCGCTAAAAAAAATTATTCTAAATTGTATTTGATTATATACTTGTAATTATTTTTCTTCAAGAGAAAAAATATTATTAATGACTTTATAACAGATAAGAAGATAGAAAGCTTTGTTAGTGCCTGAACTAGAAGGTCCCAAATTTACAATGTGGCTAACTCCTTCCTCCTTTGTTGCTCTTTTTCACTTTGTTAGTGGTGCAGGAGCACCATGTTCAATGAATGCCTTTAAAAGGCTAATTTGTAAAATTTGTGTGTTCAAGTCTAAAATAATGTGTCAAGGCCATGTAAAGACTAATTTGAATGTATTCAAGCCATGTAATAGGTCCAAGGTGGTCAAAGAGATGAAAAAATGCAAAACTTGTAATATTGTCAAATATGTGAAAAGAGCAAAAAAGAAAGAATATGAAAAGACAAAGTGGGATTTGAAGGAATAGGTCGTTCAA
The DNA here is from genome assembly GCA_007258455.2 of Sequoia sempervirens. Taxonomy (NCBI): domain Eukaryota; kingdom Viridiplantae; phylum Streptophyta; class Pinopsida; order Cupressales; family Cupressaceae; genus Sequoia; species Sequoia sempervirens. The sequence goes on along the minus strand of VDFB02000009.1, from coordinate 2,271,300 downwards.
GGCAGTTGAAGAGGCGGTTACTAGTTTGGAAACATCTATAAAAACATTGTAAAAGGCCAAGAAGAGGCAGATTTCTTGTATTTTTGAATTAAATAGTGAATAATACCCCTATTTTCTGAGTTTTGTAGCATTCTTCCATTGTTTTTATCTTTGTACTAGTAGGTTAGGAATATCAAAGGCTAATACTCATGTGATCTCATTCAGGAAAGAGTTAACTTTCATTTCAAAGAGTGGGAGGCTAATCTTTTAAGAAGAAAAAAAGAATCAGAGGCAACTTCCTGTGTCTCGGTTGGTGTTCTTCTTATTGAGGGTTTGAGAGTCTTTAAGTAATTCAATGGTCATTCCACCGATGTAGGGTTAGTTGGTCAGTGGAATGGAATGCTTTTAATGCCCTTTCAATATTAGATGTGTGTGTGAGTGTAGGGGTAAACAAGAATGTAAGATATGATGTTGTTTCAAAGCAGATTTATGAGTCTTTTCTTCAAAAATGGTGCCTCTATGGTATGAAAAGGTGAATTAACACTTGCTAAGGTATGGAGATCGATTAGAATGTTCATGCAAACTCATTTATAGGTGTTAGTAACAATGGTTGTTGGAGGTTTGCAAATGATGATTCCAAGAAACCCTCATGTAATTGTGCCTAAAAGGCCTAGAATTAAGGGTTTTGTGGGATAACGCCTATTTGGGCTTTTCAGCCTATGAAAATTGTTGAATCTTAAGTTTTGTGAGTGGATGAAAGGTTTTTTGAGGACATTTAGTGTTTTGGTGTAGATTAAAGACCACTTCATTTGTAAAGTAGGGCTAATTGATGGGTTTTTGCAGCATTTAGTCCATTTTTCTTATGGTTGTTACAAAACAGTGTATTTGCTTCTTGTGGTATGTTGCTATTGATTGAAATGGGTCTCAAAATCTGTGTTGAGATGATGAACATGCTTTGTGCTAGAAATGAAGTTACCCGATTCAAGGGTTTGGTTACCTACTAAAGTAATGAAGGCTAGGTTGCTAAAAACAGATAAACTGATGAAATTAGTGAAAGAATGTTTATTTATGTTATGAACCAACCTAAATGATGTTGTTACAGAGGTATCTATGTTTGATAGAAACCTAGAAGGCTATCTTGGTGATTTGGGTGTCTTGAACAAGGAATACACAATGTGTACAAAGATGTTTTGTCTACAAAATCATAAAGTTTGCCAGGTCTGTGAGTATGTTCATGGTTTGTTATAAGAAAAAACTTGAGGGATATAGTGTTTTGTAAATCAGGGAACAGTTGGTAGCATGAATGAATGAATGAGGTTGTTTTGCCTTGTAGAATGTAAAATGACAATGAATATTACTTAGTGAATTTAAGTCTGAATGCTTCTGGATTTGATTGTGTGGAGTCTTTTTTCATCAACGTTTCGGATCACACTCTGTGAACCATCATCAGGATAGAGAGTTGATGAAAAAAGACTCCACACAATCAAATCCAGAAGCATTCAGACTTAAATTCATATGGATTGTGGAAATCTAATTACATTGATTACTTAGTGAGTCATGAAAGAATGAAATGGTTCAGTGTTCAAGAACTAGTTATTGTTTGATTCTGTCATACTGATGATGGTTGAGTTGTATTCAAATTTGATAAATATTTGTAATCCGGATTGGATGATTTGAGGTTTTTGAGAAATGAAGAATCAAGTGAAATTGTGTGAAAGTTTGATGAAAAGTTAAGTGAATAAAGATGTTTGTTCAATTTGATCTTCTCCAAATAGAATTGTGTCTGAAGAACCCTGATGGTTTGTTAGTGTTTGATTGTTCTCTGCATCAGTTAGTCCCATCCTAGATTATTAATTTGAGATATTTCTTAATGGGTCTCCCTTGGTCAAATTTTGCAGAGGTGTTGTCCCCCTTCATCTCTCATGTGCTTATCAATGTGTTAACAGTTGCAATAATCCAAGAAAATTCTAAGTGTAGGATTTTTTGGGTCATTTCTCTTTATTTATTGGGATTTCAGGCTTTCCCTTGCCTAAGTATTGTTTCATTTGTCCCTAGAAACTCCAATTATTTATGTTAAGTCCTTTGTATGTAAAAGTGTCAAATCCTTTGCTCCCTAGGTATCATTTACTTGGCACCCCTTATCCTTAGACTCCAACTTCTCCATCCTTATCTTAAGTTTTCCTTTCATGTTAGAGTTTTAACTTTATGTTTGCCTAGGTACCTAGTTTTCCTTCCTTGATCCTCAAAACCTTGGCCATTCACCTTGTGTTCCCCCTTTTGCCAAAGTTTCAAAGTTTCCCTTCCCCAGTTATGTTTTTCATGTTCCCTTGATCTCCAAAACCTCGACTCCTTCTACTTTCTCTTTGGCATTAGAATTTTGCACTTACCCCTATTTGGGTACTTGGTAAGCCTTGCTCTCGATCTCCAATCCCCAATTCCTACTCTTCCTCATTGGTCATCAAGCCTACAGGTGAACCCCAAACTTTGGCACCATTTATTTAGTGCAAAGTCCTCCCTACACCCTTGTTCCCACTATCGACATGTAATAGATTTATATCATTTTTTTGAGTGTTCCACATACTTGGAAACTTCCCACATACAACATTCATGAGTGATTCCTACATGTTAAGTCCTCAAATTCAACACCCTCCTAAATTTCCCATGAGCATTCAAGTGTCAAAAACTAAAAAATTAGAAACATTAGTTCATTTTACATCAAAAGGGTTGGTTGTTGAGCTAATGTTTTGGGTTGGGAAGGTTTGCAATGTATCATAGGGCTTTAACTATTATCTAATATAGAAATAAAAAAATGCATATGGTAAGAATGTGAAGGGTTTTCAACACACATCTCCATGTTCTACTATGTCTCCATAGTAGTTTGTAATGATTTAAGGGAACATATCTTCCATTTATTGCATATGGGTTATCATAGTTTTGAGATGGATTATTAAGTATGTAAATCACATGGAATATAATATTTTTTTATTTGTAAGACGCAGCTGAAGCTACATAGGTTATATTATTATCATCAAAAAGTTACATCGATTCAACTCCCATGAAGTAGCAGGGCAAGTATAGATCTGTGAGCTCATAGTCCCAAACATTCACCATGAAATACTAGACCTTCACAATATAAAAAACAAAAATGAGCTGACACTAGCAAAACTATAATTTATCGCCCCCATTTAGGTCCACTAATCTTGGGCTCTAGTCAAAATAGCCACCACCACCCACCATCTCAATTTCCTTCATCATAAAAACGACACGACTCCACCAGCTCTACGAATTCACAACACCATTGTAGGCCCTCAACCTCATGCAACCCCAGCCTTTGACACAAAAAGTTATATCCCACAGTTGCCCGGTGCCTGTGGCGAGTCAAGACAACTTCATCAAGGTTGAGAATGAAAGGGTGTCATTTTACTTCCACCCCCAACAAAAACATCTTGTCAATGTCATCTGGCCATGGAATTCTAACACCCAACTGGGCCACTGCAACCATGTCCACATCATCCACTAGGATCATGCCCTTGAATACCATTCTAAGCAACAACAGACAACACACCTTTGGAAGATTCAAGTCCAAGAGTGAGGCGAGGAAGCGTGAAGATATATCAGAGTTTTCCCTTGTTCGGTTGCTCGAGAAGCAGTAGCTCTTCCCGTGCACCATCCTAATTGCCTCAAGACATAAAATTTCTTTGTTTAGACATATTTTCTTCAGCCTCTGGTCAATTATAAAGCCTAGAAATGTTTATTGCTTCTTGGAGCTCCTTAGTCTTATTGGGGTATCCATTTTTGTGAGCATCATTGTCTTCTCTGCAGATAGATATAGGGAGTTCGTCGTTATTTCTCATGAGTTGCCAGCTTAGAGATAATAAACATCTAAGCAACTACTCCACTACCGATCAATTTCATACGGTTTGTAGAAGATGGCATTTACTCCACTACGGATGATTGTACAACATTTTCCAATTGTTCGCCAAGAATATCTTCCCATCATATGTCACATGGAATATAATATGTAATTATCATGTAAATGGAAATATAATTATGTTGATACTTTTATTTGATGAAATATATTTCCACTTTATTGTTTATGGCTCTATTACCCAATAGATTAGGCATTAGTCTACATTAATGAAGGGTTAATCAATCCATCGCTTTAATCACGTCCATCTATGTTAGTTGTAGGAATAGAGTAGTTAGTTTAGAGTATAAATTTTGTTCATGATTCTATGTCACAAGCTAGGGAACAAAACTTAAGTAAACTCAAATTACTAGGTCATTAGTGAATCCTGTACTGTATGTTTGCACCTTATAACTAGGTAAGAAATATTAAATAAAAATTATCTAAAGGGATTGTAATATTATTGTTATGTATAAGTGCATGTTAAAGGTGTTATCAACTATAACAGAGGTTATATACAACAAGTTTGTCTTTAACTTGGTGACAATAATTAGGGTCAAGTGTTAATTGGGTGAAGTTGTTGATTGTTGTTGTAATGTTATATTTTATTTGATGTAAAAACCTAGTAAGCGCACCTATAAGAATATCCATCTCAAATTTAAGCTAATCCCAAAGTGTAGGAGAGACCCCCACTCTCATTGTTACCCCTTAATAATCCATATTCTATTTGTCACACCCCTTCTTGTTATTACTGATTTACTTTTACCTTCGCAAGTAAATAGGATGGTAAATGCAATCATGATTTTAATATTTTTGTAAAATGAATGGAATACTGAAATAGGTATTAAGGTATTATTGCCTTGGAAGAGTAATTATGTTTACATTGATGATGAAAATGTATTACTATATGAATATGCTAAAGTTTTATGAGGCATATGGATTTATTATGAACGTCTAACTACCATTGCAAATGTGCTAAGTTGGTTGCAGGGACAGGTTCAATCCTCTGGAAGGGAGGGTAAGTATCACTCAGGAGAAGTGATTGGTTGGATGACCCTAAATGAAACCTATGTGAGCTCACACACACACTCACAACATAATGGTTGAGTCAAGTCCTAATATTGGGAATTGGTAAGTCATCCTTTAGTATGATATGTTTGCATTAGTAAGGGTCTTGATTACTATTGAGTGCATTCTTGGATAATGTTTATATGTTTGGAGCTTATAATTTCTTCCTTATGTTACAATGCTTGATTGATGAGGCGAATATACACTGAATGTATATATATGTATACATATGCATGTCAACGATAGACCATACGCATGGAGGAGCATGTACATTAGAGTACATAGGTAGATGTACCTATGCACTATTATGAACAGGTTGAGCTTATGAGTATGGTGTTATTGAACAGACAAAATGACATGTATGTGTATACGTATATATACATTGCACACGTATGTTTCCTATCAATGAGACAGTAATTATGTATGTGCTTGATTGTGCAATCAAATGTATATATATATATATGTGTGTGTGTGTGTATGTATAAGATATATACATATATACATATGTATACGTTCGATATTATTTATATGAATGTTAACTTGATTTAAATATCAAATGTATGCATAATTGATTGTCATGGAATATATATACATAATAGAATATATATACATATACATATATATATATATATGTGTGTGTGTGTGTGTGTGAGAGAGAGAGAGAGAGGGGGGGAAGATGATAGACGATTAATCAAAGATCAAACTGCAATTGAAATTAGGATCTAAGCTAAGATCAAACACAAAAAATCTAAAATCTAATCCTACACATACGAAATGAAACTAAGCTAATTGAACATACATTAGGAAACCTATGATTACCAAAATGAATGCAAGCAATAAGCACAACATTACCATCCCGTAGTGGAGTGTATTTTCTTGATGTTGGATTGTTCTTATCACTGCGAAGCCTCCATAGTTCGTGAAAAAACTTGATGAATGATGCTTGGTTGATCGAAAAAGGTTGAAGCTCTATCAATGGTGATTGTGACAACACGTCATTGCAAAAAGTATGTTGATTCTCTAATCCTTATTTGTGAGGAGAAATGTTTGTTATATAGGAAATGAGATTTTGAATCAAAAATCAAGATCGTGCTGGAGAAAATCCAGATCAATGGTCAAAATGTGTTGAGAGGATTTAGACATGAGAATATTGTGCAAAGTTGATTGCACAATTTGGGTGATTGAAGAATAGATTGGCTAGTTAGGGAATAGATTGATTAGTTAGAAATTGATTGATTTTAGTTAGGAAATAGATTGATTAGTTAGTAAATTAGATTGCTTAGTTAGCAACCCATAATTTTCTCAATCAGAAAGTGGGTGAGGAATATGAATTAATTAATTTAATTCATTAATTCCTTTTTGGAGTTTAACGTGCAAATCAAGTTTGGCGTTTGCAAATAGAGTTGCATTAGTTTGATTTGATTTTTGATAAATGATTTGAATAGTTTGATTTAATTATTCAAAAATTTGGAGGGAAAGTGTGTTAATTAAATTATTATGGTTTAATAATTTAATCAACTTAGGGGAATAAGGTGATTTAGCAATGTAATTGAATAATTAGCATTATTTAATCAATCAGGACGAAATAAGATTAGATTCAGACTTTATTAAATACATATAATTTATTTAATTGGTCGAAATGACGAAATGTGAATTAATCAAATAACGTTATTTTATTTAATTAATAGTAGAATTAGGGTTTTCAAGACTTTATTAAATAAATGTAATTTATTTAAATTGTCAAGAATGATGAAAAAGTGAATTAATTAAATAATGTTGTAATATTCAATTAACAAAGGAAATTAGGGTTTTAGATGTTATTGATGTGAAATGTAGTGTCGTTGTGTGTTGCGGGGCATTGTGGGATGATTCTAAGATGTTTCAAGATGATTCTAAGATGTTCCGGGTTGATTTTAAGATCAAAAACGTTATGGGTTGATTCCAAGATGTTTCAATATGTTACGAGATGTTTCAAGACGTTACGAGATGTTTCTGAGATGTTCAAAGACGTTACAGATTGATTTTGAGATGTTTCAAGATGTTATGGTATGTTGTTCGATGTTGTTCAATGTTGTTTAGGGTGTGTGATAGGTGTTAGGTCATTTTTACATGTCTACATTTTTCCCCTCTTTGATAAAAAAGTATTGCTTGCCTTGTTTCAAAGATTTTGTTTTTAAGATCAAGTTTTTATTTTTGAAAAATTTTATGCCCCAGTGTTTCGTGGAATAATGGTAGGACTCTATGTTGCCCCCTCGAGAGGTTGGCCGAAAATTTCAAGTTTTGAGGTCAGACTCACGGCACTGTCTTGTTTTAGTTCCGATGTGTTTAGGTTGAATAATTAGATCTATAAGTCCTCCATTTCTCATTCTAATGTGTCTAAGAGCTTCTAATTTGAAAGTAGGAAGGTTCCCCAAGTAGAAATTAGGGTTTCCTAGGTGAAATTAAGGTTTCTTGTGGCTTTATATGGGCCAATTTGACTTTACATTGGCTCATTTGTGCTTGATCTCTATAGTTAATTCTTGTCTCTAGTTTTCCCATTCTATCAGTTTTCAAGGAGAAATTCCAAGATTTGAGGGAGCCCCGCATCATTCTAAGCTTGTTCAGGAGGTTGGATGACCTTCAGGCATCGGTGGCCTGGTATGTACCTTCTTGATTTTTGCTTTCGTCTTGTTTCGTTCTCGTTATGTGTGTACAAATATTTTTGATTCAAAAGCAAAGTTTTTTTATTTCTAAGCATTTGCCTCAATTTTCTCGCATTTTCTTGTGTAAAATCCTCGCCTTTGACTGAAATCCATGCCTTTGATTGAAACCCTCACCTTTGTTTTAATCCTTTGATCTAAAAGCTCGCCTTTGACCAGAAACCTTGCTTTTGATTGCTCTAGGTTCTTAATCCTCGTGTTTGACTGAAATCCACGCCTTTGACAAAGATCCTCACCTTTGTTTCCACGCCTTTGACTGAAAAGCTCACTTTTGCTTAGTGCTTTCTGAGCATTTGCTCAAAACCCTTGCATTTGACTTTTCCTACTGCATTTGACTTTAACATTTGATTTGAACCCTGGCATGTGTTTGTTTGTCATCGTGTTTTGTGTCATTATGTGTCACTTATCTATTTAGAGTGAAACCCTAATATTATGGGTTTAAAATGATTGCAAGTTGGTCTTAGAGTACTGCAACCGAGGGAGAGATGTCCTTGACACTTGTTTGATCTTATTGCCCATTTTGGTGTATTAGAGTGAGATTTTCTTGATGTTGTGGGACTATGTTACATTTGCTACATGCCTCCTATTAGGACCCATACCACGATGATGATTGCAATTGTGGAACGGTGGCATTCAGAGACATCCTCGTTTCATTTACCTACAGGAGAGGCAATCATTACTCTTGAGGATGTTTGGAGGATACTTCGCCTCCCTATTCATGGAGAGCTAGTTACATACCATATTCGACACAGTACCTATTCCATGCAACGGATGTTGGATGTTCAAAGCTTGGAGGTACACCAGTCAGAGATTGATCTGTCTGACTTTTTTGATAGTGCAAATCATATTTTGTTGGTTTTATACGGTTTGATTTCAGGACTAGTTGTTCCTGATAGACGAGGTCGACAATTTCCCGTGGGTTGGGGACTGTGTATTCTCGCCCACCTATACAAAGATATGCATGAGGTTGTGTATCGGGGTGGGAAATCTATTTTTGTAGGTGTTTCTCTCTTACATGTTTGGGCGTGGGAGCATATTGCAGTTACTTGACCAGATGGGATACAAGATGGTTATCTTGATGATCCATATTCCTATTGCTATGGTGATTTCATGCACTATACCTTGCCTGGGGATCTTCCTTGTTGGCGTCGAGTTTTTTATGATATGCCCAGTTTTTTGTGGAGACCCTATTTGGGGTGAGGCTTGGTCAAAGGATTCAGATCATTTGTCCACTATCAATAGACCCCTTGGTTGCTTAGTCGTTCTCATCTTGTGCTAGAGCATTACTTACTAGATTGAGTATGTCACTAGTTTGGGGAGAGACAAGGCTGAGTTCCTAATGCTTATGATGCTCGTTTCGATCGAACGACTCAGGAGGTTCGTGTATGGTGTCTCTATCTAGATATAAATATTGTCGTTGTTGAGTTCGGAGAACTTGCCCCAGTTGGTTGGGGTTGGTTGGTTGGTTTAGTAGATCTAGGTACCTCTCGTGATTATGATGAGTGGTGGGCATGACGCAGGCCATTAAGACTCACTGTCCCTGGGGGTGATCCTGCTTTGGGCAGATCAGGTATTACAGGTCGTCATGGGGAGCAACAACATATTGAGGTCTTCACAAAGCAGTTGGATAGAGTCTATCGTGATGGGGCATAGGGTGGTTGGGATGAGCACCCACCTTAAGTGCAGGGTCATAGACAGGTTTCGAGTCCTCCTCCAACTAGGGATGGAGACATATTGTTAGCTCAGATGACCATTGCCATAGATGCAAAGATAGTGAGATGATAGGCTACCGAGGCTTAGATAGATATTTTGAGGGCTAAGTTCAAGATAGTGAGAGTGTTCGACGACATGTTGCAAAGGATTTTGTACAGTTGCTCACTATAGAGAGAGATACTCTCAAGGTAGATTGTGATCATTATTTGCAAAGGTCCACCTACTATCATACTTTATATGATGTTGTTGTTCCTAGGGTTGCTCGGCATCCACAGTTCGAAGAGCTTAGTGTTGTGAGCGATGGTGATGGTGCAGTTGGTGGTGCAGGTGATCCGTCTATGAGACAACTAGATCATTTTGGTGGTTCATAGGGTTATGTCATTCCTATCGAGGTCTTACTTTTTGTACTTGATCTTCATGTTGTTTATTGCTTAGAGGAATATTGTAGACATGTGTTTTGTATATATATATTCATCAGCCCAGTCGAGGCCTCGTATAGATATTATTATTTTATATATCCTATCACACTTATGATGATGTACTATCTTTTCTTATGATGATATAAATGAGATATACCTCCTTCGATTCAACTTCGTTATGTTTATGATGATGATGTATGTTGATGTATGTTTATATGGTGTTGGTATGGATGGATGGATCATACTTTGTATCATATGATGTTTTATTATAAATGATCAATATACCGTTATGATATATGATGTTTTTGTGGTGTTGATATATGATGGATGTATGCCCCATACATGATGTTTTTTATTGGTTTATTATCATCATGATGTGTATTTGATGATATTATGGATGTAGAATGGTACTAATGATATTGCTATGTAGGGTTTACTTAGAAGAAATGTTGATGATTGATAGAAATATGATGTTAATTAGAGGAAATATTGATGATGGATAGAAATGTGATGTTAATTAGTAGTTGATGAGTTGCTTTCACTTTACTTGGAGGCTTCGCAGTTTGAACAATCCTTTTTGATGTAGCAAATAAATATGATCCACTAGGCTACTAATGACCAAGGTGACTTTGTATCTATTGTGTGGACTTTGACTCTACAAACAAGGAGTATTCTTACTCATACAAGACATACGAAAACCCTATTAGATTGTATGGGTGAGAAGCTTTAAAACATGTCGGACTAGTAACACAAGATATATTAAGAACCTAACATGTCATTGTTACACGAAATGCTCCAAAGATGACTTCCACACACAAAATAAAGCTAGTATTCACCATGGTAGTATAACAAGACTATCTACAAAAAGTAAATTGAAATGATGCTTAGTTGCCTCCATTCCTTCTTCTCTAAATCCTTATGGACATCCTCGAGAGATCCTGGGAATGAGTCAGTAATGTAAATCACAAGAAAAATACAACAAAAAGATAAAACAGTGTTGTTATATCACTTGCCATATCTGTTTGGGGTGGGTCTATTATCCAATGTTGATCATGTCTATCGTAGGAACGGATCCGTTAAGACATATCTCGGGATGTTGTTGGGTCTTGTCAAAAAGATATGTATTTGGTACTAGGCTTTGTTTTAGTTTGTTTTGTAATCAAATTCTTCTATGATTGTCTTCTTGAAGGTTCCAACTGTTAATGTTTTCTTTGTTTGTTTTTTCAAAGGGTGAATGTAATGATTTGTTTATTATAGATGAAAATTTTATTGTGGATTTTGATGGACGGGATGGTTTTTTTTGTAGGTTTTATGATGTTGTTTTTGTTGTTTTTAGGGGACTAATCTAGGGCCTCAGGGGCTCATCAAAGATAAGCCTTGCCTACGTTGTACACGTAGAGGTTCTTAGTTCACTTGGTTTGAGTGTTTTTGACTTTTTTTGTTTTGTGAATGTTTTTGGATTTTGTATTTTTTGACTATTTTTGGATTTTGAATTTTTGACTATTTTGAAATAAAGCATGTTGGAAACCTAAGGGGACTAACCTAGGGTCTCGAGGGATAATTAAGCCTTGCCTATGTTGTACATGTAGATACCACGTAGTTCGACCGTTTGACTCAAATCATAAACTGTTTTTGGAAAAAAATACTTGGATTGATATTATGCTTTTGTGTCTAGAGGATATGTTGCAGGAAATTGACTTGAACTAGCTATGAGTTTCAAGAAAATGTTGATATCTTAGACTGTTTGAGTGAAGGAATAACCCAACGATGATGTTTTTCAACTATGTTTTGATGTTTTTGTTGTTTTTTGATGTTTTTGATGTTTTTGTCATTTTATGATGTTTTTGATGTTTTTGTCATTTTTTGACCATGATAGGACGGTAAAAGATCTAGCCCATGACCTGCTTTGAGAAGTTTCCCCCAGTTGTAGACAAGACTACTTTCCTTTATCAGTGACAAGCCATGGTTGGATACACCGTTTTATTATGAAATGGATGGGTGGATGTTGTGGATAGTACCAATAGATAATGATGTGAGTCATTCAAACATAGCACCTATTTACTAGGTTTTCACTATGGTACCCATTCTAGGAGCACCACAAAGTGGTTTTCACTCAGAGAATGTTTTATTTCTCTTTACTATTTTTCTTGCTTTTTGATTTTTTTGTATTTTTATCTTTTTTCTATTTTTTTTGGATTTTTACCCTTTTTCTTGGGGTATTCTGACACATTTCATGTGTAGAACTTCTGAGGTGGTTGTTGTTCAACGGTTCGGCTAGGGGTTATCCTTCAGGAGTATCCAATTGATATGCCTTAGAGTCGTAGTTCGCTGTGATGATGAACATTCCTAACCAGTTGGGTTCAAATTTGCCTTTGTCGTACTGATTTACTTGTACCTTTTGGTTCTCTTTGAGGACCAAGTCACCAACTTGAAAGTTTTTGTCCCTGATCTTTTTTTTATAGTTTCATTTGAGCTGATTCTGATAAACCTGTAGATGGTTTAACATGCTCAAACACTTTTCATCTAGGAGCTCCAATTCATTTAGCCTGGCTACCCTATATTCTTCATTGTTGAACATGCCTTTCAATGAGACTCGCAATGATGGGATTTCAACCTTGATAGGTAACACAACCTCTGATCCATAGACCAAGGAAAATGGTGTAGCACCAGTAGGTGTTCGAATGTTGGTTTGATAAGCCCATAAGGTTGGGTTTAGCTACAAATGCCAATCACGTCTGACTTCATTAATAGTATTTTTGAGTATTTTCAGTATTGTTTTGTTATACGCCTTAGCCTGACTATTTCCTTGGGGGTAATAGGGCGTGGAAAATCTATGTTGGATAGCAAACTTGGAACAAATTTTTTGAACATCTTGGTTCTTAAATGGTGTCCCATTATCTGTTACTATTGTTTGGGGGATCCCATACATGCATATTAGATAATTCAAAATAAATTTTGATATCTATTTTTTGGTGATATAGGTCAATGGGATTACCTCTATCCATTTAGTAAAATACTCTATTGTTGTGATAATGAATTTGTGCCCGTTGGATGAGGTAGGTGATATCTTTCCTACCAAGTCTAATCCCCATTGCAAGAAAGGACATGGTGTGATGATGGGTCTCAGTTCCTGTGTTGGTACATGAATAATATCACTGTGTTGCTGACATTGTCAACACTTTCTAGAATACTATATGCATTCCTATTCCATGGAGGGCTAGTAGTATCTTGTTCTAAGTAGTTTTCGGACTACGTTAAGTTTGACAGAGTGGGATCTACAAATACCTTCATGAACCTCTTGTAAGTTTTTTTGTGCTTCTTCTGTGTTAAGGAACTAGAGTAACATACCATCTAGACTATGCCAGTATAGGGTGTCTCATAGGATGGTAAAACGGGAAGTTGTACGAGTGAATGTTTTCTTTTGGGTGGTCGTTAGGTCAGGTGGTATGATACCATGTTGGATATAGTCAAAAGTATCTTGGTACTATGGGGAGTTAGGACCAACAACAACACATACTAATTCTGATTCCAGGATGTCGATTGCAGGCACAAGCAGTTGTTCTACAAGGAACTCATATTTAGGCACATTATGTGGAACATCAAGAAGTGAGCCTATTGTTGACACTGTGTCGACAACTCTATTGTTGATATGTGGAACTTGCTCAAAATTTCTATTGACAAAGTAATCATTGAAGTTGTCCACCATCCTTTTATATGGCATCAATTTGTCATCTTTGGTCTGGTACTCATCATTTACCTATTTGATCACTAACTGAGAGTCTCTGAAGACTTGTAGCTCCTTTATTCTCCATTCAATAGCCATTTTTAGCCCTATGATCAAAGCTTCATATTTTGAGATGTTGTTTGTGCAAGGGAAAGCAATCTTGTAGGCCTTGGGTATACTATCTCTTTGTGGGGTAAGAAACAAAACACCTGCTCCAGAACCATGTTGAGTGTGGGATCTGTCGAAGTAGAGAGTCCAATGGCATGTCTGTTCTATTATCAAGATACTCTCATCTAGAAAGTCCATTGTGAGAGGTTTGTGATCATCTATGGGTGCCTCAGCTAGTTGGTCCACTATGATTTGTCCTTTGATAGCTCTTCTATCCACATTCTCTATGTCAAATTCATTTAGGATCATTACCCATTTGGATATTCAACATGTTAGGGTTTCCTTTGCTAGTAAGTACTTGAGTGGCTCTAACTTGGAAATCAGCTTGACCTTTCCGTTCAAGATGTAATGCCTCAGCTTTTGTGTGGAAAATACAACTAAGAGACATGCTCTTTCTATGGCTGAGTATTTTAGTTCATAACCCACCAGTGTTCTACTAATGTAGTAGACTACCCTTTCTTTATTGTCATCATCTAGTTGGGCTAGGAGATCTCCCAACACTGCTTATGTGGTAGACAGATATAATATCATTCCCTTTTCTAGAATAGGCAGCATGAGTACGAGAGGAGTAAGTATTCCTTGACCTGATGAAATGCTTGGTCACATCTTCCATCCTAGTTGAAGGTGACATCCTTGTGTAGGAAATGAGTAAAAGAGTGACATTTGTCCACCAATTGTTTGATAAATCACCTGATGGACTGCAACTTTCATTGTAAGCTCCTTAACTGTTTCAGTGTCTTTGGCGGAGCATATCTATTATTGCTTTCACCTTTATAGGATCTACCTCAATCCCCCTTCTTGACACTATGTACCCTAATAGTTTGTCGGATGTTATTCTGAACACACATTTCTTAGGGTTGAGTCTTAGATTGTATAGTTCAAGTCGATCAAATACCTTGTCCATGTTTTTCAAATGATCTTCCCTTTTGATCGACTTTTCTAGGATGTCGTCCATATAGTCCTCCATGATGGTGTGCAACATATCATGGAATATGGTCATCATTACTCTTTGATATGTCACTACTACATTCTTTAGGCCAAATGGCATTACATTCCAACAAAATGTTCACCAAGCACAAGTAAATGTTGTTTTGTGGTTGTCATCAGGAGAGATCTTTATCTGGTTGTATCCAAAGAAACCATCCATTAAAGATAGCATCTCATGCCATGTTGTTAGATCCACAATCATGTCTATGCTTGGTAATGGGAAGTCATCCTTTGGACAAGCCTTGTTTAGATCCTTGAAGTCTGTGCATATTTTGATGCCCACAATAGGCTTTGATACTGGTACTAGAATAGATATCCATTGTGGATAGTCGATGGGTCTAATGAAACCCACATCTAATAGTTTCTTTAGCTCTACCTTTACTAATAATGTTATATGTGGATGAATTTTTCTAAGTTTTTGCTTGATAGGCTTTGCTCTAGAGATTACAACTAGATGATGTACCACTAATGTTGGATCTAGTCCAAACATGTCAACATAGGTCCATGCAAAATTTACCTTTCAGGCATTGATGAATGTTGTGAGGTTGTCTTTTTCTTTTGGGTCTTGAAGTGACATTGCATGGTATGTTATCTTCAAATCTTTTGCTTGTCCAACATTTATGGGTTCTACTTCTTCTACCAAGAGCGTTGATCTTTCTTGATATTCTGATATGGGGAGATTGAACCCTCCATCCTCGGGTGCCTTTGGAAGGTTTTCACCTTCAAATGCATCCTTTATTTTCCTCTTTTCTAGATTCGATAGAGCCACAATGTGTTTTTCTCTAGGGGATCACATTCTTATGTTTTTTATTTTGTTTTTGCGACTAGAAGATTCAATCTCTTCACTAAAGTATGCCTCCTATTCGAGCTCCATGATGAACCTTGCTTTATGATCGCTTGCTGGTATATCTATTCGAAGCCCCATGAACTCCGCAATTAACTCATCATTCTAAAATTGATCCAGAATAGGTGTATGTTGTTGTTGATCCCAATCTATGAGTTGCAGGTAACAGAGTGGGAGGTTATCATCTTGGTCTACAAAGCCTATGGAAGTGGGTGAAAGGGTTAGTATGGCCCATGTGTCTTTCTCCCACTTGGTATCTAGGTCATCATTTCTAGAGGTAGGGGAATCATATCCGGTGATGAAGGAAGTGGAATCCCACTCGTATTCATTAGAGTCAGTTCTAAAATGATAGTAGATGTTGGGAATGGTCTCAAGGGTTTGGAGAGGGAACCTATCAATGTGAAAGTTTTCAAATAGGTCTTCTATAGGTAAGTCATTTTCCATTATATGATAGATATCAAGTGCCTCAACATTAACCGAAGTTTCATTTTTCTTATAAGAGGTCCATTTGGCCTTTGGAGTAACCACTTCTTTTGGTTTATAACCTAGTCCCATATGTTTTTGTCTTTGTTCCACTATTATAGGCTCCCATCGGCCTTGTTTGTGTAGCCCCAAGCCATCAGTTCCTTGGTATCCCATATGTTTCACCATTTGATAGCCTCTATTGTTAGGATCAATATGTTTTTGCTTTTCTAGCTCCTTTGCGTCTTCTTTGTAGATCATAGATAAAAAATCCTCTTGGAAGACTTCTTCATCCTGCATGTCCCCCCACTTGGTAAAAATCATGGGTTTAGCTATCATCTTTACCTTCTGAGCATGTTTGATCTCTTTCGGCCCTCCATAGATTTTGGGTGTTGGTGGAAGCATACCAATGTAGAATGCCTGGCTAAAATGATAGTTTCCATTTTCTTTGTCAAGTACTTGAATCTTGGATTCCGTTTTTGGTTGCTCACTTGGTGTGTTCTTTGTGGAGGTTGATGGTAGCATGAAAGGGTCAACATATGAGAAAGAGTGGAAGGCTATATTGTTGCTAGGAATACGTTGGATTTTGTTATATTTCTCCTCTAGCTTTGCACATAAGTGGAAAGGCTCAAGGTCAGCATATAGGGTTACCTCTTTTCCTTCATGGGGAAATTTTAGGCACTGGTGAAAGGTGGATGGTATCGCTTGTAATGAATGGATCCAAGGGCATCCAAGGAGAAGGTTATATGGTAATTCAAGATCAATTACTTGACATGTTGTTTCTGTGAGGACTGGTCCTATCTGTACAGGTAGCCTGACTGTTCGTTCAAAATTTCTTTCAAGGTCATCATAGGCCCTTACGGTGATACTTTTTCCTTTGTCTATCACATCATCAGAATACCCCAGTTGTTTGACAAACTTTAAGGTACAAATGTTTAAACCTACACCATTATCTATCAGTACTCATTTGACCATGGTTTTATGAACACAAACCTCTATGTGGAGTTCTTGGTTGTGGAATGTTCTTTGTGGTAGATCTTTCTCAGAAAAGATTAAATGATTATTTGTTGTGATCTTTCCAACCATGGCTTGTAACTGACTAGGATCGAGGTCATTAGGCATTGACATTTCCAATGCCTTTTCTAGTATTTCCCTATGTGTTGGTGATAGTTTTAGCAATTCCATAATCAAGATTAAAGCGGGGGTTTTCTTCAGTTGTTCCACGATGTTGTAGTCATTGGATGACTTGATTATAGGTTTTGGAGGGGATCCTTGTATTGTAACTTTTCCTCAGGGGGTAGTTACATTACATTTGTCTCCCACTCATATAGTTACCATGTTTGCCCTGCTCTCATCTGCTTGGGATAAAGTTCCTAAAATTATCTCCATAGGTATAGTTAACATTATGGTAACCTTGGTATTTTCCTTTGTCATTTCTTTTCTGGTGGTTTGGGATTGGGTTGTTGTATATCTGCAAATCCTTATTCCCAGGATGATGTTCGACAATATCAAGTCTTGGATGAGGTGCTTGAGTCTCATGTAATTATTTGTGGCGTGTCCTTTGATCATATGGAAGTCACACAAGTCCTTCTCATTGTACCACAACGTTTTAAAGTTAGGATCCACTTAATTTGGGTGATCATTAGGCTTGATTAAGTTTTGTTGTATGAGCTTCCACATGACTGTCTCAATAGATTCTCCTAGTATCGTAAACTGCCTCCTTGGTTGGTCATACTACTTTTGTTGTCCTTCCTGATTCATCTGTTAGTTTACAACCCGATTGTTCTTTGGATAGGTTATTTGGTTTTTTTGTGTGTTGTTGGGACCATATCTTATTTGTGCTACCCGTGGATTGTTTTGAGGCGCATTTGGTGCATTCCATGGTGCTCTTGCATCAACTACTCCATCATTTGTGACATTTTTGTTCTTAGCCCAAAATTTAGGTTTTTCATTTAAACTAGAGGGATTATCTTTTGATCTATTCATCTTGAGGGATCCCTTGAAAATGAGGGCTCTCTCAATATTTAATCCCTTCTCGATGGTTTCTTCAAAGTTTGCTAGACATAACATTGTGTGTTGATAGTTGATCTCAGGTAAGACGTTAGTAATGAATATGTCCACCAACTCCTTGTCATGAATGGGCCAATTACATCTACTAGCCTTATGTCTCCATTGTTGTAGGTAGGAGGTAAAGGAATCTCCTTGATTTTTTTTGATTGTGGATGAGCTCATGATGGTGACATCTTGTTCGATGTTGAAGGAGAAGTGACTTATGTATTTTCTAGATAATTCATCGAATGTTTTGACTACTGGTGTCAAACGAGTGAACCAATCCATAGCATGGCCTGTAAGGCTGCATGGGAATAGCATCATGAGGTATGAGTCATTGTGTCCTACATCCATTCATGATACAGATAAATCACTTATATGCTATACTGCATCCCCTCTGCCTTTATATTTGTTGTCAAACCTAGGTATTTCAAAATTCTTGGGAAAGGGTATTGTGGTGACAAATTGATCAAATGGGAAAGGGAAGATTTCTTGGATGGTATAGGTTTTCTTTTGTTTTCTAGCTTGCATGCCTGCTAGTTGTTGTGTGACAACATTTAGTTTTATTTCTATGTCTATTTTTGGCACGTTTGTTTGTGAGTTTTGTTTATAATAGCCTTGTTGTCCCATCATGTTTTGATCATATATTGGGTATTGTGATGATATAGGACCTTGGTAACTATTTTGGACATAGATTAGGTTAGGTCCTTGTTGGATGTAAGGAGGGTTAGCTCCTTGTGGCTGAGATGAAATGTATTGAAGGTTACCTTGTTGATGCATTAGTGGGACACCTTGTTGGTGGGACGAGTGGAGAAGGTTGATTTGTGGCATACCTTGTTGCTGGATAGGACTAAACTGAAGGTTACCCTATTGATGTGTTAGCGGGACACCTTGTTGATGTGATGAGTGGAGAAGGTTGCTCTATGGCACACCTTGTTGTTGGGAATGACTAAACTAAAGGTTACCTTGCTGATGCATTAGTGGGACACCTTGTTGATGGGACGATTGGAGAAGGTTGCTCTTTAGCACACCTTTTTGTTGGTCAGGACTAAATTGAAGGTTACCCTATTGATGTGTTAGTGGGAAACCTTGTTGATGGGATAAGTGGAGAAGGTTGCTCTATGACACACCTTGTTGTTGGGCAAGACTAAACTAAAGGTTACCCTATTGATGCGTTAGTGGGACACCTTGTTGATGGGATGAGTGGAGAAGGTTTCTCTGTGGCACACCTTGCTACTGGGTTGGACTAAACTAAATGTTACCCTATTGATGTGTTAGTGGGACACCTTGTTGATGGAATGAGTGGAGAAGGTTGCTCTATGGCACACCTTGCTGCTGGGTAGGACTAAACTGAAGGTTACTCTATTGATGCATTAGTGGGACACCTTGTTGATGGGATGAGTGGAGAAGGTTGCTCTATGGCACACCTTGTTGTTGGATATGACTAAATTGAAGGTTACCCTGTTGATGCATTAGTGGGACACCTTGTTGATGGGATGAGTGGAGAAGGTTGCTCTGTGGTACACCTTGCTACTGCATAGGACTAAATTGAAGGTTACCCTTTTGATGTGTTAGTGGGACACCTTGTTAATGGGATGAGTGGAGAAGGTTGCTCTTTGGAACACCTTGCTGCTGGGCAGGACTAAACTAAAGGTTACCCTATTGATGCGTTAGTGGGACACCTTATTAATGGGATGAGTGGAGAAGGTTTCTCTATGGAACGCCTTGCTACTAGGAAGGACTAAATCGAAGGTTACCCTGTTGATGCGTTAGTGGGACACCTTGTTGATGGGACGAGTGGAGAAGGTTGCTCTATGGCACACCTTGCTGCTGGTACTACTGGTTCAGAAGGGGACCTTGTGGTCCACTTTGTTGGTGGTACTGATTGCTTGGAGGGGGACCTTGTGTTCCACCCTATTGAAGTTACTGATTGTTCAAAGGGGGACCTTGTGTTCCACCCTGTTGAAGGTATTGATTATTTAGAGGGGGAACCTGTGTTCCACCCTGTTGAAGGTACTGATTATTCGAAGGGGGACCTTGTGTTCCACCCTATTGAAGGTACTGATTATTTTGAGATGGGTCAACACTTGAAGTGTTTTGAGGTATATTTTGTTCAAGAGGTGGATTGTTTCTTTGTGGTTCATACTAAGATGGCCCTCCTTGATACAGTTGCACTACTGCTGCTTGTTCAATCTGAGTTGGTTTTCTGAACAAAGGGTTCTCTTTAGGTTGACCATTGTTTTGTGAGAAGATGAGTGGTATGTTGGGCATCCGTGGGAGTTTGTTTACTTGTCTTACAACTAATTTATCCCCTAAGGTAATGAGATTGGGATCCTTAAGAGACTCTACATTGAATTCCATTGGTAATTTAGCACCACTTTGTGCTAACTTGAAGAAATAGGAGTTTGGGTCCTTTCTCAACAACCTGACCATTAGTTTGAGAACCTCGAGATTGTTATAATGTTCAAATATTTCCTCCTCATTTATCTCTTCATCTGTATCCACCTCCTCTTCAACCACTCTATTTGGGTCTTGGTTGTTTTGTTCTATTACCTCTTTCTGTTTGGGGTTTAGTTCTTCCTGATTGAAGATGTCTCTATACATGGGCCTCTTTTGGGGTGTTTCAAGGTAACTTGGCCTATAGCCCCAAGGGCTAATTTCATCATTTATGGCATTGGTTGGTGGGAGGCTAGTGTTGGTTTTGTTTGCTTCCATTTTCTTTCTATGTTGTGATCTCATGGTTGTCATAAACAATTTGGATCTCAAGGTAGGGAAAATGATGTTAGACCTCTAAAGTATTCAAATCCAATGTTGACCTAAATAAGAGGGTGGATGTGGGTAGGTAAGCCTGTTTGGTTCCTCCTGGCTCATGCATAAAATTTTCTTAGCAAGATGTAGCGATGACGGTAAAGTATGATGGCCAAATTCCTACCAAACTTGGAATTACGGTTCCTATGTCTGAGATGGCAAGATGTAGATCTTCCCTTGTGGATTTTGAGTGTTTGGTGGACCATGAAAAAGGACCAATGTCCTTATATATTATCCTGAAAGAGACCTATGTTTTGATTCATAAAGAACATGTACATATCCAAATGTTGCCTCAGTGTCCATTCATAAAAGTTGACTAACGACTTGTTTTTATTTAGGTAGAGTGCTGAGATGCAGTTTTGGATGGCCTTTGGACTTAGATGTCTAAGTTTGAAGTGACGAATGGTAGACCTTCTCTTGGGGATTCTAAGTTTGTGTTAGATCATGAAGATGGTATTTATTGCCACACAGGTGGTTGTAACACGGGTCTTCCAGCTACTATGTCTGCTTTCTCTTCCTTTTTTTCCAAGATGATTGATGAAGTGAGAAATTGGTGGGGTGTTTCATTTTTCTCAAATATGAAGGTTCTCAAGATGCTTATGATGTCAGTTTGGGAACCTTCAATGTATGTGTTACCTAGTTGAAAGATTGGTGCTACAAGGTCTGGTTGTTGAACTAGAGCGATAGGTTTCCATATGGTCATAAGGTGTGGTGGTGTTGTAAGGTAGTTTCTATGAAACTCAAAACCTTAAGGCTTGAGTGCTATTTTGGAATGTGGCTACCTTTTTGGATATCAAAATGTTGAAGAAACGAGGGTTGATATTTCACTTCCTTTGTCTAGAGGATATGTTGTGGGAAAGATACTTGAAAGTTATCTATGAGTTCAAAGTAACTATTGATATCATAGAATTTTTGAGTGAAGGAATGATCCTAGTGTTTTGTTTGATTTTGATTTCAAAAAAAGTAGTATGGGAATAATGGGTGAGAGACTTTGTGACCAATTTGATTTTCCAAATCTTTTGTTTGAACAATGACCTTATAAACAACTTCAATTTGCTTTCCCCTAAGTGTTAGCCACAAGATTGTGAGCTGGAATGGCAGTTTGTAACCTCTGTGTGTTTGTTTCCTCTATGTTCTTGAGTATGGAAAATGATAGAATAGTACTGGACTGACTCAAAAGCATGAACTTTATGTGACCTAAATGTTTATAGCTCAAGTTGTGAAATCACAACACCCAAGCCATAGTTTACCAAAGGTTTACCTCGATCAATGTAACCTAAAACAAAAGTCGAAACGTTCAGAAACCTTTTAAGGATAAATCCTTTCAAGGAGTGCAAAACATAAGGCTTCTTTCACAAGTATACACTAAATTAAATGGTTTTTGATTTGACCATCTTGTTCAATGTTTGTTTTGATGTGTTCTTTTTTCTTTAAATCAAACACAAAATTTGATGTCACAATAGTTTTTGAATGTAATTGGGCAAGTTTAACATTAACAAGCAATTACAACCCTAGTGGAGAGAAACCATCCTCTTAGGTGGGCCTGCCTCATGCTTCAAAGAGATGATTTTACATACGACTTATGACACGGGCCTATAGTCAGACTTGGCAAGTAACTTCTTGGAAGTAAAATTTGATGCACCACTTTCAAAGAATGTTTTGGATAATAGGGTGGATTCTAAAACAATTGGCTCTTAGTCATGTTCTAGGGATATTATTTTTGGGCACCTATACATGCGACATTTTGTTCAATTAAGAACCTCCCAGCCCTTATGGGTTTTTACACATCACAAGGATACTGAGGGAGAATATGTTGGTATAGGACATCCACACCCAGTGAGTGATGAACTTTCCTCACACTCACAAAAGATTTATATAGTGGTCCAAAATAAAAGTACCGCTTGGGTCGCCTATGAGTTCTCTAGCGCAGGATGTATCTCAATAGGTAGGCCCTCTAAAAAGGTATGCTTGAAAAGAAAGATGTGAAGCTCAAAAAAATTTCGCTCACCCAAGATCGCCAAAAGGTGTGAGGGGAGAAGACAAACATTTAGCTTTTCCAATCAATGAATACTCGACATACACTTCATAGTAAATTGATTCATTTTAAACATCTCAAGTGGCATTACCCCCAAAAATATGTGAATAATATAACCAACTTGTTTTTATTTTTGTACCAAATTGAAGTGTTCAAAACATCACGCAGTTAAGATAACAATGGTGTAAAAACAAGAAGAATAGTTTGTTCATTTTAAGCCCCAAAATTGAAGTGTTTCTAAGAAATCAAGCCTGGTCCTAACTTTGGTCAACGAAAAGTGAATCGAGTGTGTGTCAACAAAAATATAAACTGTTTTGCGTTCTTTTTATATACCAAAGTTAAAGTTTAGAACCCAAAATTGAAGTGTTTTTTTTTCTTTTTATGAGCACCAAATGAGAATTCCTAAATTAGAAAGCTTAAAATTGGTTCATTTTAACAACACCAAAATTAAATGTGAATTTGAGTTGTTCATTTTAGTGCACCAAATGAAAGTTCCTAACTTAGAAAAGCTTCAAATTTGTTCAATTTTAAATAGCACCAAAACTAAATGTGAGTTTGTTGTTCATTTTAGAGCACCAAATGAAAGTTCCTAACTTAGAAAGCTTAAATTGGTTCATTTTAACAACACCAAAATCAAACGTGAGTTTGTGTTGTTCATTTTAGTGCACCAAATGAAATTTTTTCCTAAGTTAATAATTTTTTTTTTGTGGATCTAAAAATCTTGGACCGATCATCTTCCCTGCACAAAATGAGTTAATGTGTTTCAAATCTTGCATAAAAAACTCATTAGCACCTTCAAAACAAGAAAACGTTAGCAAGGAGATTCATTACAATAGTGCAGGGTTTGTGCACTTGATTTCCAGAGCAAATGCTCAGAAAAAATGCAACTACTCATAAAAAATTGCAAATGCTCAATTCCAAAAACAAATACTCAAATCCCTATGCAAATGCTAACCTAGAAATAAGCAAATGCATGGTTTTTGGTGAAAATGAAAGGTTCTTAGTGCAAACGAGAGATTCCCATGGAAAAAGTGAGATTTTTGTTGCAAATGCTCATAAATCTTGATAGTCAGATGCGAGCTTTTGTTGGGCAGTACATGAAACTTCTTCGAAAGCTCTCAAAACCTTGTAACTTCAACTTAGCTCATAAAAAACATTAGTAAAGGGGGCCTAGGTCCCACCGGGCATGCCACAATGTGTGAGGGGGAAGATGATAGATGATTAATCAAAGATCAAATTGCAATTGAAATTAGGATCTAAGCTAAGATCAAACACAAAAAATCTAAAATCTTATCCTACACATACAAAATGAAACTAAGTTAATATAACATACATTAAGAAACCTATGATTACCAAAATGAATGCAAGCAATAAACACAAATTTACCATCCTGTAGTGGAGTGTATTTTCCTGATGTTGGATTGTTCTTATCACCATGAAGCCTCCATAGTTTTTGAAAAATCTTGATGAATGATTCTTGGTTAATCGAAAAAGGTTGAAGCTCTATCAATGGTGATTGTGACAACACTTTGTTGCAAAAATTATGTTGACTCTTCGATCCTTATTTGTGAGGAGAAATTTTTGTTATATAGGAAATGATATTTTGAATCAATGATTAGGATCACGTTGGAGAAAATCCTGATCAATGGTCAAAATGTGTTGAGAGGATTTAGACATGAGAAGATTGTGCAAAGTTGATTTCACAATTTGGGTGATTTAAGAATAGGTTGGCTAGTTAGGGAATAGATTGATTAGTTAGAAATTGATTATTTTTAGTTAGGAAATAGATTGATCAGTTAGCAAATTAGATTGCTTAGTTAGCAACCCATAATTTTCTCAATCAGAAAGTGGGTGAAGAATATAAATTAATTGATTTAATTAATTAATTCATTTTTGGTGTTGAATGTGCAAATAAAGTTTGACTTTTGCAAATAGAGTTGCATTAGTTTGATTTGATTTTTGATAAATGATTTGAATAGTTTGAGTTAATTATTCAAAATTTTGGAGGGAAAGTATGTTAATTAAATTATTATGGTTTAACAATGTAATCAACTTACGGGAATAAGGTGATTTAGTGACGTAATTAAATAATTGGCAGAGGCATCTCTATTATTGCTTTCACCTTTGCAAGATCTACCTCAATCCCCTTTCTTGACACTATGTACCCTAATAGTTTTTCGGATGTTACTTTGAACACACATTTCTTATAGTTGAGTCTTAGATTGTACAGGTCAATTCGATCAAATACCTTTTCTAGGTTTGTCAGATGATCTTCCCTTTTGACTGACTTTGCTAGGATGTCGTCCACATAGTCCACCATGATGGTGTGCAACATATCATGGAATATGGCCATCATTTCTCTTTGATATGTCGCTTCTGTATTCTTTAGGCCAAATGGCATTACATTCAACAAAATGTTCCCCAAGAACAAGTAAATGTTGTTTTGTGTTGGTCATCAGGAGAGATCATTATATGGTTGTATTCGAAGAAGCCATCCATTAAAGCTAGCATCTCATGCCCTGCTATTAGATCCACAATCGTGTCTATGCTTGGTAATGAGAAGTCATCCTTTGGACAAGCCTTGTTCAGATCCTTGAAGTCTGTGCATATTTTGATGCCCCCAGTAGGCTTTGATACTAGTACTAGATTAGATATCCATTGTGGATAGTTGATGGATTTGATGAAACCCACATCTAATAGTTTCTTTAGCTCTACCTTTACTAATAATGATATCTGTGAATGCATCTTTCTGAGTTTTTTTTTGATAGGCTTTGCTCTAGAGATTATAGCTAGATGATGTACCACTAATGATGGATCTAGTCTAGGCATGCCAGCAATGTGCATGCAAAATTTACCTTCTAGGCATTGATGAAAGTTGTGAAGTCTTTTTCTTCTAGGTGAAGTGATGTTGCATGGTATGTTATCTTCAGAGCTTCTGTTATTCCAACATTTATGGGTTCTACTTCTTCTACCAAGAGAGTTGATCTTTCTTGATATTCTGATATGGGGAGATTGAACCCTCCATCCTCAGGTGCCTCTGGAAGGTTTTCACCTTCAGATGCATCCTTTATTTTCCTCTTTTCTAGATTCGATAGAGCCACAATGTGTTTTTCTCTAGGGGATCACATTCTTATGTTTTTTCTTTTGTTTTTGCGACTGGAAGATTCAATCTCTTCACCAAAGTATGCCTCCTATTCGAGCTCCATGATGAACCTTGCTTTATGATCGCCTGCTGGTATATCTATTTGAAGCCCCATGAACTTCGCGATTGAATCATCATTCTAGAATTGATCCAGAATAGGTGTATGTTGTTGTTGATCCCAATCTATGAGTTGCAGGTAACAGAGTGGGAGGTTATCATCTTGGTCTGCAAAGCCTATGGAAGTGGGTGAAAGGGTTAGTATGGCCCAGGTGTCTTTCTCCCACTTGGTATCTAGGTCATCATTTCTAGAGGTAGGGGAATCATATCCGGTGACGAAGGAAGTGGAATCCCACTCGTATTCATTAGAGTCAGTTCTAGAATGATAGTAGATGTTGGGAATGGTCTCGAGGGTTTGGAGAGGGAACCTATCAATGTGAAAGTTTTCAAATAGGTCTTCTATAGGTAAGTCATTTTCCATTATATGATAGATATCAAGTGCCTCAATGTTAGCCGAAGTTTCATTTTTCTTATAAGAGGTCCATTTGGCCTTTGGAGTAACCACTTCTTTTGGTTTATAACCTAGTCCCATATGTTTTTGTCTTTGTTCCACTATTATAGGCTCCATCGACCTTGTTTGTGTAGCCCCAAGCCATCGGTTCCTTGGTATCCCATATGTTTCACCATTCAATAGCCTCTATTGTTAGGATCAATATTTTTTTGCTTTTCTAGCTCCTTTGTGTCTTCTTTGTAGATCATAGATTAAAAATACTCTTGGAAGACTTCTTTATCCTGCATGTCCCGCCATTGGTAAAAATTTGATCTTAAAAATAGAATCTTTAAAACAAAGCAACTCGTGCTTTGTATCAAAGAGGGGCAAAATGTAGACATAAAAATGACCTAACACCTATCACACCCCCTAAACAACATCGAACATCATCAAACAACATCCCATAACATCCCGAAATGTCTTGGAACATCTCGAAATTAACCCATAATGTCTCAGAACATCTCAAAATTCACCCTTAATGTCTCAAAACATCTCAGAAACATCCATAATGTTTTGAAACATCTCATAATCAACCTGGAACATCTCAGAATCATCCCACAATGCCCCACAACATCTCAAAATCATCACACAACACCGCATTTCACATCAACAACATCCAAAACCATAATTTCTTCTATTAATTTAATAATACAACATTATTTAATTAATTCACTTTTTCATCATTCTTGACAAATTAAATAAATACCGTTTATTTAATAAAGTCTTGAAAACCTTAATTCTATTATTATTTGAATAATACAATGTTATTTGATTAATTCATGTTTCATCATTTCGACCAATTTAATAAATTACATTTATTTAATAAATTACATTTATTTAATAAATTACATTTATTTAATAAATTCCCAATCTAACTTTATTTCATATGGATTAATTAAATAATATCAATTATTTGATTACCTTATTCCCCTAATTTGATTAAATTATTAAATCATAATAGTTTAATTAAGACACTTTTCCTCAAAAATTTGAATAATCAAGTTCCAAACTATTCAAATCAATTATCAAAAAATCAAATACAAAAAGGAATTGATATCAATTAATTTATATTCCTCGCCCACTTTTTAATTGAGAAAATTATGGGTTACTAACTAAGCAACCTAATTTGCTAACTGATCAATCTATTTCCTAACTAAAATAAATTAATTCCTAAGTGATCAATCAATTTCTAACTAATCAATCTATTCCCTAACTAGCCAATCTATTCTTCAATCACCCAAATTGTGCAATCAACTTTGCACAATCTTCTCATGTCTAAATCCTCTCAACACATTTTGACCATTGATCTAGATGTTATCCAACGCGATCCTGATCGTCAATTCAAAATCTCATTTCCTATATAATAAACCTCCCTCCTCACAAAAAAGGATCGGAGAATCAACATACTTTTTGCAACGAAGTGCTGTCACAATCACCATTGATAGAGCTTCAACCTTTTTTGATCAACCAAGAATCATTCATCAAGCTTTTTCACGAACTATGGAGGCTTCATGGTGATAAGAACAATCCAACACCAAGAGAATACACTTCGCTACAGGATGGTAAAGTTGTGCTTATTACTTGCATTTATTTTGGTAATCATAGGTTTCTTAATGTATGATCAATTAGCTTAGTTTCATTTCGTATGTGTAGGATTAGATTTTAGATTTTATGTGTTTGATATTAGCTTAGATCCTAATTTCAATTGTAGTTTGATCTTTGAAAATCGTCTATCATCTTCCCCTTCACACATATAAAAGAGAAACGACAACCATATTCCATGATATGTTGCACACCATTATGGAGGACTATGTGGACGACATTCTAGCAAATTGAGTCAAAAGGGAAGATCATTTGACAAACCTGGCCAAGGTATTTGATTGACTTGAATAGTATAATCTAAGACTTAACCCTAAGAAATGCGTGCTTGGAGTAACATCCGACAAACTATTAGGGTACATAGTGTCAAGAAGGGGGATTGAGGTAGATCCTACAAAGGTAAAAGCAATAATAGAGATTCCTTCACCAAAGAAATTGAAATAGTTAAGGAGCTTACAAGGAAAGTTGCAATCCATTAGGCAATTTATTGCACAATTGGCAAAAAAATATCACCCTTTTACTCATCTCCTACACAAAGATGTCACCTTCAACTGGGATGGAAGATGTGACCAAGCATTTCAGCAGGTCAAGGAATACTTATTTACTCCTCTCGTACTCATGCCACCTATTCTAAACAAGGGAATGATATTATATGTGTCTACCACAAAAGCAACACTAGGATCTCTCCTTGCCCAACTAGATGATGACAATAAAGAAAGGGTAGTCTACTACATCAGTAGAACACTCATTGGTTATGAACTAAACTACTCACCCTTAGAAAGAGCATGTTTCTCAGTTGTATTTTCCACACAAAAGCTAAGGAATTGCATCTTGAATAGAAAGGTCAAGCTGATTTCCAAGTTAGACCCACTCAAGTACTTACTAACAAAGGAAACCCTAACAGGCCGAATAGCCAAATGGGTGATGATCCTAAGTGAATTTGACATAGAGTATATGGATAAAAGAGCTATCAAAGGACAAATCATAGCGAACCAACTGGCTGAAGCACTCATAGATGATCACAAACCTCTCACAGTGGACTTTCTAGATGAGAGTATCTTGATAACAGAACAAACAGGCCATTGGACTCTCTACTTCGATGGATCCCACACTCGCATGCTTCTAGAGTAGGTGTTTTATTTATTACCCCATAGGGAGATAGTATACCCAAGGCCTACAGGATTGCTTTCCCTTGCACAAACAACATCTCAGAATATGAAGCTTTAATCACAGGGCTAAAAATGGCTATTGAATGGAGAATAAAGGAGCTATAGGTCTTCGAAGACTCTCAGTTAGTGATCAGATAGGTAAATGATAAGTACCAGACCAAAGATGAAAAATTGATGCCATATAAAAGGGTGGTGGACAGCTTCAAGGATTACTTTTTCAATATAAATTTTGAACAAGTTCCACAGATCAACAATAGAGCTATCGACACAATGGCAACAATAGGCTCACTTCTTGATATTCCACACAATGTGCCTAAATATGGGTTCCTCGTAGAACAACTGCTTGTGCTTGCATTCGAAATCCCAAAATCAGAATTGGTATGTGTTGTTGTTGGTCCTAACTCCCCATGGTACCAAGATACTTTTGACTATATCCAACACGGTATCATACCACTTGACCTAACGACCACCCAAAAGAAAAAATTCACCCGTACAACTTCCCATTTTACCATCCTAGGAGATACCCTATATCATCGTGGTCTAGATGGTATGTTACTTCATTTCCTTAAGGAAAAAGAAGCACAAAAAACCTTACAAGAGGTTCATGAAGGTACTTGCGGATCCCACTCTGGCGGACTTACCTAGTCTAGAAACCACTTAGAATAGGATACTATTGGCCCTCCATGGAACAAGAATGCATACCGTATTCTAGAAAGTGTCGACAATGTCAGCAACACAATGATCTTATTCATGCACCCACATAGGAATTGAGACCTATCATCACACCATGGCCTTTCTCACAATGGGGATTAGATCTGGTAGGCAAGATATCACCTGCCTCATCCAATGGGCACAAACTCATTATCACAACAACAAAGTATTTTACTAAATGGATAGAGGTAATCCCATTGACCTATATCACCGACAAACATATATCAAAATTTATTTTGAATTATCTAATCTGCAGGTATGGGATCCCCCAAACAATAGTAATAGACAATGCAACCCCATTCAAGAACTAAGATGTCCAAGAACTTTGTTCCTAGTTTGCTATCCAACATAGATTTTCCACACCCTATTACCCCCAAGGAAACGGTTAGGCTGAGGTGTCTAACAAAACCATACAGAAAATACTCAAAAAGATTGTTAATGAAGTTGGCGGTGATTGGAATTTGTAGCTAACCCCAGCCTTATGGGCTTATCAAACCAACATCTTAACACCCACTGGTGCTACACCATTTTCCTTGGTCTATGGATCAAAGGTTGTTTTACCTATCGAGGTCAAAATATCCTCATTGTGAGTCTCATTGAAAGGCATGGTCAGCAATGAAGAATATAGGGTAGCCAAGCTAAATGATTTGGAGCTCCCAGATGAAAAGCGTTTGAGCACATTAAACCATCTGCAGGTTTATTAGAATCATCTCAAAAAAAACAATGACAAAAAGATCAAGGACAAAAACTTTCAAGTTGGTGACTTAGTCCTCAAAGAGAATCAAAATGTACAACTAAATTAGGACGACAAAGGTAGATTTAATCCCAACTAGTTAGGCTCGTTCATCATCACAACAAGCTACGGCTCTAGGGCATATCAGTTGGCTACTCCTAAAGGAGAACCCCTAGTTGAACCGCTGAACAACAATCACCTCAAGAAGTTCTACACATGAAATGCATCAGAATACCCCAGGAAAAAGGGTAAAAATAAATTAAAAAAGATAAAAATACAAAAAAAAAAGCAAGAAAAATAGTAAAGAGAAATAAAACGTTCTCTAAGTGAAATCCACTTTGTGGTGCTCCTAGAATAGGTACCATAGTGAAAACCTAACAAACATGTGCTATGTTTGAATAAGAGTCACATCATTATATATTGGTACTATCCACAACATCCACCCATCCATTTCATAATAAAACAGTGTATCCAACCATGGCTTGTCATTGATTAAGGGAAGTCATCTTGAATATAACTGGGGGGAACTTCTCGACATTGGTCATGAGTTGGATAATTTACCATCCTATCATGGTCAGAAAATGACAAAAAGATAATAAAAAAAGAAAATGACAAAAAGATCAAAAACATTTGAAAACAACAAAAAGATCAAAAAACAATTGAAAAAAATCTAAAACAAAAACATCATCTTTCGGTTATTCCTTCACTCAAATAGCCTAAGATATCAACATTTGCTTGAAACTCACAACTAGTTCAAGTCAATTTCTTGCAACATATCCTCTAGACATAGAAGCGAAAATATCAATCCAAGTATTGTTTTCCAAAAATAGTTTATTCTTTGAGTCAAACGGTCAAACTACGTGGTCTTTGCATGCACAACGTAGGCAAGGCTTAATTAGCCCCCAAGACCCTAGGTCAGTCCCCTTAGGTTTCCAACATGCTTTATTTCAAAATATTCAAAAATTCAAAATCCAAAAATAGTCAAAAAATATGAAATCCAAAAACATTCACAAAATAGAAAAAGTCAAAAACACTCAAACCAAGCAAACTACGAGCCTATGCGTGTACAACGTAGGAAAGGATTATCTTTGATGAGCCCCCGAGGACCTAGGTTAGTCCCCTGAAAACAACAAAAACAACATCATAAAACTTAGAAAAAAAAATCATCCCCTCCATCAAAATCCGCAATAAACTCTTCATCCATTCAAGCGAATACATCAACTGAGCAACCGAAAATGAAATCCAAGATTCAAGTACTTGACAAAGGAAATGTAAACTATCATTTTAGGTAGGAATTCTGCATTGGTATGCTTCCACCAACACCCAAAATCTATGGAGGGCCAAAAGAGATCAAACATGCTCATAAGGTACAAATGATAGCTAAACCCATGATTTTTACCAAGTGGGGGGACATGCAGGATGAAGAAGTATTCTAAGAGATTTTTTTTTTATCTATGATCTACAAAGAAGACACAAAGGAGCCAAAAAAGCAAAAAAATATTGATTCTAACAATAGAGGCTATTGAATGGCAAAACATATGGGATACTAAGGAATTGGTGGCTTGGGGCTACAAAAACATGACTGATGGGAGCCTATAATAGTGGAACAAAGATAAAAACATATGGGACTAGGTTATAAACCAAAAGAAGTGGTTACTCCAAAGGCCAAACATACCTCTTATAAGAAAAAGGAAACTTTGGCTAACGTTGAGGCACTTGATATCTATCATATAATGGACAATGACTTACTTATAGAAGACCTATTTGACAGCTTTCACATTGATAGGTTCCCTCTCCAAACCCTCAAGACTGTTCCCAACATCCACTATCATTCTGGAATTAACTCTAACGAATACGAGTGGGATTCCCCTTCCTTCATCACCGGATATGATTCCCCTACCTCTAGCAATGACAACCTAGATACTTAGTTGGAGAAAGACACCTGGGCCATACTGACCCTTTCACACACTTCCATAGGCTTTGCAGACCAAGATGATAACCTCCCACTTTATTATCCGCAACTCATAGATTGGGATGAACAACAACATACACCTGTGCTGGATCAATTCTAGAATGATGAGGCAAGTTCATAGGGCTTCAAATAGATATACCAACAGGCGATCATAAAGCAGGGTTCATCATGGAGCTCAGACAAGAGGCATACTTTAGTGGACATATTGAATCTTCCAATCACAAAATTGAAAGAAAAAACATAAGAATGCGATCCCCTAGAGAAAACCACATTGTGGCTCTATTAGATCCAGAAATGAGGAAAATAAAGGACGCATCCGAAGGTGAAAACTTCCCAGAGGCACTTGAGGATGGAGGGTTCAATATCCCCATATCAAAATATTAGGAAAGATCAACATTCTTGGTAGAAGTAGAACCCATAAATGTTGGAACAATAGAAGATCCAAAGATAACATACCATGCAACGTCACTTGACCTAGAAGAAAAAGACAACATTACAACTTTCATCAACACCTAGAAGGTAAATTTTGCATGGACCTATGCTGACATGCTTGGATTAGATCCAACATTAGTGGTACATCATCTAGCTGTAATCTCTGGAGCAAATCCTATCAAGCAAAAACTTAGAAAAATGCATCCGCAGATAGCATTATTAGTAAAGGTAGAGCTAAAGAAACTATTAGATGTGGGTTTCATCAAACCCATCGACTATCCACAATGGATATCTAATCTAGTACCAGTATCAAAGCCTACTGGGGGCATCAAAATATGCACAAATTCTAGGGATCTGAACAAGGCTTGTCCAAAGGATGACCTTCCATTACCAAGCATAGACATGATTGTGGATCTAATGGTATGCATGAGATGCTATCTTTAATGGATGGTTTCTCCGGATACAACCAGATAAAGATCTTTCCCAATGACCAACAAAAAACAACATTTAATTGTGCTTGGGGAACATTTTGTTGGAATGTAATGCGATTTGGCCTAAAGAATGCAGGAGTGACATATCAAAGAGAAATAGCGACCATATTCCATGATATGTTGCACACCATCATGGAGGACTATGTGGACAGAATCCTAGCAAAGTTAGTCAAAAGGGAAGATCATTTGAAAAAATTGGACAAGGTATTTGATCGACTTGAACAGTACAATCTAAGACTCAAACCTAAGAAATGTGTGTTCGGGGTAACATTTGGAAAACTATTAGGGTACATAGTGTCAAGAAGAGGGATTGAGGTAAATCCTGCAAAAGTGAAAACAATAATAAAGATGCCTCCACCAAAGACACTGAAACAGTTAAGGAGCTTACAAGGAAAGTTGCAGTCCATCAAGAGATTTATTGCATAATTGGTGGAAAAATGTCACCCTTTTCACTATGGTACCTATTCTAGGAGCGCCAAAAAGTAGTTTTCACTCAGAGAATGTTTTATTTCTCTTTACTATTTTTCTTGCTTTTTTTATTTATTTATTTACCCTTTTTCCTGGGATATTCTAACACATTTCATGTGTAGAACTTCTTGAGGTGGTTGTTGTTCAACGGTTCAGCTAGGGGTTCTCCTTCAGGAGTAGCCAACTGATATGCCCCAGAGTTGTAGCTTGTTGTGATGATGACCGAGCCTAACCAGTTGGGCTCAAATTTACCTTTGCTGTCCTGATTTATTTGTACCTTCTAATTCTCTTTGAGGACCAAGTCACCAACTTGAAATTTTTTGTCCCTGATCTTTTTGTCATATTTTTGTTTGAGCCAATTCTGATAAACCTGCATATGGTTTAACACACTCAAACGCTTTTCATTTAGGAGCTCTAATTCGTTTAGCCTAGCTATCCTGTATTCTTCATTGTTGACCATGCCTTTCAATAAGACTCATAATGAGGGGATTTCAACCTCGATAGGTAAAAAAGCCTCTAATCCATAGACCAAGGAAAATGGTGTAGCACTAGTAGGTGTTCAAATGTTGGTTCGATAAGCCCATAAGGCTAGGTTTACTTGCAAATTCCAAACACGACTGACTTCATTAAAGTCTTTTTGAGTATTTTCAGTACAGTTGTGTTAGATGCCTCAGTGTGATTGTTTCCTTGGGGGTAATAGGGCGTGGAAAATATATGTTGGATAGCAAACTAGGAATAGAGTTATTTGACATCTTGGTTCTTGAATGGGGTCCCATTGTCTGTTACTATTTTTTGGGGGATCCCATACCTATAGATTAGATAATTCAAAATAAATTTTGATATCTGTTTGCTGGTGATATAGGTCAATGGGATTGCCTCTATCCATTTAGTAAAATACCCTGTTGCTGTGATAATGAATTTATGCCCATTGGATAAGGCAGGTGATATCTTTCCTACTAGGTCTAATCCCCATTGCGAGAAAGGCCATGGTGTGATGATGGATCTCAGTTCCTATACTGGTGTAGTTTCTTTTGGGTGGTCGTTAGGTCAGGTGGTATGATACCATGCTGGATATAGTCAAAAGTATCTTGGTACCATGGGGAGTTAGGACCAACAACAACACATACCAATTCTGATTATGGGATGTCGAATGTAGGCACAAGCAGTTGTTCTACAAGGAACTCATATTAAGGCACATTGTGTGGAATATCAAGAATTGAGCCTATTGTTGCCATTGCGTCAACAACTCTATTGTTGATCCATGGAACTTGCTCAAAAGTTATATTGGCAAAGTAATCCTTTAAGTTGTCCACCATCCTTTTATATGGCATCAATTTATCATCTTTGGTTTGGTACTCATCATTTACCTATCTGATCACTAACTGAGAGTCTCTGAAGACCTATAGCTCCTTTATTCTCCATTCAATAGCAATTTTTAGCCCTGTGATCAAAGATTCATATTCTAAGATGTTATTTGTGCAAGGGAAAGCAATCTTGTAGGCCTTGGGTATATTATCTCCCCGTGGGGTAAGAAACAAAACACCTGCTCCAGAACCATGCTGAGTGTGGGATCCGTTGAAGTAGAGAGTCCAATGGCCTATCTGTTCTGTTATCAAGATGCTCTCATTTGGAAAGTCCACTGTGAGAGGTTTGTGATCATCTATGGGTGCTTCGGCCGGTTGGTCCGCTATGATTTTTCCTTTGATAGCTCTTCTATCCACATACTCTATGCCAAATTCACTTAGGACCATCACCCATTTGGCTATTCGGCCTGTTAGGGCTACCTTTGCTAGTATGTACTTGGGTGGGTCTACCTTGAAAATCAGCTTGACCTTTTTGTTCAGGATGTAATGCCTCAACTTTTCTGTGGAAAATACAACTGAGAGACATGCTCTTTCTATAGGTGAGTAGTTTAGTTCATAACCCACCAATGTTTTGTTGATGTAGTAGACTACCCTTTCTTTATTGTCATCATCTAGTTGGGCTAGGAGAGCTCCCATCGCTGCTTGTGTGGTAGACACATATAATATCATTCCCTTGTTTGGAATAGGGTTTCCTAGGTGAAATTAGGGTTTTTTGTGGCTTTATATAGGCCAATTTGGCTTTACATTGGCTCATTTGTGTTTGGTCTCTATAGCTAATTCTTGTCTCTAGTTTTCCCATTCTGTCAGTTTTCAAGGAGTAATGCCAATATTTGAGGGAGCCTCACATCGTTCCTAGCTTGTTCTTGAGGTTGGACATCCTTTAGGAATTGGTGGCCTGCTATGTACCTTATCATTTTTCGCTTTTGTCTTGTTTCATTCTCATTATGTGTGTACAAATATTTTTGATTCAAAAGCGACGTTTTGTGATTTCTAAGCATTTGCCTCAATTCTTGCATTTGCTTGTTGAAAATCCTTGCCTTTCTTTGATTGAAATACACACCTTTGACAAAGATCCTCACCTGTGTTTCCACGCCTTTGACTGAAAAGCTCACAATTGCCTTAAAAGCTCACGTATGCTTGGTGCTTTATGAGCATTTGCTCAAATAACTTGCATTTAAATTTTCTTGTTGCATTTGACTTTAGCATTTGCTTTGAACCCTGACATGTGTTTTTTTGTCATCGTGTTTTGTGTCATTATGTGTCACTTATCTGTTTAGAGTGAAACCCTAATATTGTGGGTTTAAAATGATTGCAGGTTGGTCTCATAGTACTACAACTGAGGGAGAGATGTCCTCGACACTTGTTTGATCCTATTGCCCGTTTTGGTGTATTGGAGTGATATTTTCTTGATGTTGTGGGACTACATTACATTTTGTACATGCCTCCTATCAAGACCCATACCGTGATGATGACTACACTTGTGGAACTGTGGCATTCAGAGACATCCTCATTTCATTGGCCTACAGGAGAGGCAACTATTACTCTTGAGGATGTCTAGAGGATACTTCAAATCCCTATTCATGGAGAGTTGGTTACATACCATATTCGACATGGTACCTGTTCCATGCAGCAGGTGTTAGATGTTTGACACTTTGAGGTACACTAGTCAAAGATTGATTTGTCTGAGTTTTTTGACAGTTCAAATCCTATTTTTGTTGGTTTTATGTTGTTTGATTTTAGGACTAGTTGTTCCTAATAGACGAGGTCAATAGTTTCTCGTTAGTTAGGGAGTGTGTATCAAGAGTATGCTTGAGCATGGTACGAGGTATGCTTGGGGTTCGTGTCTTCTTGACCACTTATACAGAGATATGCATGAGGTCGTGTATCGAGGTGTGGAATCTATTTTTGCAATTGTTTCGCTCTTGCATGTTTGGGTGTGGGAGCATATTGTAGTTACTTGACCAATTGGGATACAAGATTGTTATCCTGATGATCCATATTCCTATCACTATGGTGATTTCATGCACTATACCTTGCTTGGGGATCTTCCTTATTGGCGCTGAGTTTTTGATGATATGCCTAGTTTTGTGTGGAGACCCTATTTGGGGTGTGAGGCTTGGCTAGAGGATTTAGATCATCTTGTCTACTATCGATAGACCCATTGGTTGCTTGGTCATTCTCATCTTGTGCTAGAGCATTACTTACCGGATTAAGTATGTCGCTAGTTTGGGGAGAGACAGGGCAGAGTTCCTAATGCTTATGCGGCTTGTTTCGGTCGGACGACTCAGGAGGTTCATGTATAGGGTCTCTAGCTAGATATAGATATTGTCATTGCTGAGTTCAGAGCATTTGCCCCAGTTGGTTGGGGTTGGCCGGTTGGTTTAGCAGATCTAGGTACCTCTCATGATTATGATGAGTGGTGGGAACAACGTAGTCCATTGAGACTCACTATCCCTATGGGTGATCCTACTTTGGGCAGATCAAGTATTATAGGTCATTGTGGGGAGTGACAATGCATTGAGGTCCTCACAAAGTAGTTGGATAGAGCCCCATCATGATGGGGTACAAGGTGGTTAGGATGAGCACCCACCTTAAGTGCACGGTCATAGACAAGTTTTAGGTCCTCCTCCTCTAGCTAGGGATGGAGACATATTGTTAGCTCAAATTACTAGTACTAGGGATGCAAAGATAGTGAGACGACAGGCTGTAGAGGCTCAGATAGATATTTTGAGGGTTGAGCAAGATAATGAGAGCGGTCGACAACATGCTGCAAAGGATTTTGTACAGTTGCTTACTACAAAGAGAGATACTCTCAGGGCAGAGCATGATAATTATTTGTAGAGGTCCACCTACTATCAAACTTTATATGATGCTATTGTTCCTAGGTTTGCTCAACATCCACAGTTCAGAGAGCCTAGTGCTATGAGCGGTGGTGATGGTGTAGTTGGTGGTGCTGGTGGTTGTGCAAGTGATCAGTCAGTGAGACAACTAAATCATTTTGGTGGTTCATAAGGTTCTATCATTCTTGTCGGGGTCTTACTTTTTGTACTTGATCTTCATGTTGTTTATTGCTCAGAGGCATATTGTAGACATGTGTTTTGTATATATATATTCATCGGCTCGTTCAAGGCCTCGTATAGATATTATGATTTTGTATATCCTATCACACTTATGATGATGTACTCTTTTTTTTTATGATGATATAAATGAGATATACCTTCTTTGATTCAACTTCATTATGTTTATGATGATGTATGTTGATGTATGTTTATATGGTGTTGGTATGGATGGATGGATGATACTTTGTATCATATGATGTTTTATTATGGACGATCAATATACCGTTATGATATATGATGTTTTTGTGGTGTTGATATATGATGGATGTATGCCCCATACATGATGTTTTTATTGGTTTATTATCATCATGATATGTATTTGGCGATATTATGGATGCATAATGGTATTAATGATATTGATATGTAGGGTTTACTTAGAAGAAATGTTGATGATTGATAGAAATATGATGTTAATTAGAGGAAATATTGATGATGGATAGAAATGTTTTGTTAATTAGTAGTTGATGAGTTACTTTCACTTTACTTGGAGGCTTCGCAGTTTAAACAATCCTTTTTGATGTAGCAAATAAATACAATGCACTAGGGTATTAATGAACAAGGTGAATTTGTATCTATTGCGTGAACTTTGACTCTACAAACAAGGAGTATTCTTGCTCATACCAAACATACGGAAACCCTGTTAGAGTGTATGGTTGAGAAGCTTTAAAACATGTCGGACCAGTAACATGAGATATTAAGAACCTAACATGTCACTATTGCACGAAATGCTCCAAAGATGACTTCCACACACAAAATAAAGAAAGTATTTTCCATGGTAGTATAACAAGACTATCCACAAACAACAAATCAAAATGACGCTCAATTGCCCCCTTTCCTTCTTCTCTAAATCCTTATGGACATCCTCGAGAGATCCTGGGAATGAGTCAGTAATGTAAATCACAAGAAAAAGACAACAAAAAGATAAAACAATGTTGTTATATCACTTTCCATATCTATTTGGGGTGGGTCTATTATCTAATGTTGATCATGTCTATCGTAGGAACAAATCCGTTAAGGCATATCTCAGGATGTTGTTGGGTCTTGTCAAAAAGATATGTATTTGATATTGGGTTGTGTTTTAGTTTGTTTTGCAATCAAATTCTTTTGTGATTGTTTTCTTGAAGGTTCCAACTGTTGATGTTTTCTTTGTTTGTTTTTTCAAAGGGTGAATGCAATAATTTGTTTATTATGGATGAAAAGTTTATTGCAGATTTTGATGGACGAGATGGTTTTCTTTTCTTTTTTCTAAGTTTTATGATGCTATTTTTGTTTTTTTTTCAGGGGACTAACCTAGGGCCTTGGGGGATCATCAAAGATAAGCCTTACCTACGTTGTACACATAGAGGCTCGTAGTGCACTTGGTTTGAGTGTTTTTGACTTTTTTGGATTTTGAGTTTTTTGACTATTTTTTTGGATTTTGGATTTTGTATATGATTTTGGATTTTGAATTTTGTATATATTTTTGGATTTTTTATTTTTGACTAAGTTGAAATAAATCATGTTGAAAAGCTAAGGGGACTAACCTAGGGTCTCGGGGGCTAATTAAGACTTTCCTACATTTGTACACACATAGACCACGTAGATTGACTATTTGACTCAAAGCATAAACTATTTTTGGAAAGCAATACTTGGATTGATATTCTGCTTCTGTGTCTAGAGGATATGTTGTGGGAAATAGACTTGAACTAGCTTTTAGTTTCAAGAAAATGTTGATATCTTAGATTTTTTGAGTGAAGGAATGACCCAACGATGTTGTTTTGTTTTAGATGTTTTTGATCTTTTTGTTGTTTTCTAGATTTTTTTGATCTTTTTGTTGTTTTCTAGATGTTTTTGATCCTTTTGTTGTTTTTTTATCATGATAGGATGGTAAAAGATCTAACTCGTGACCAACTTTGGGAAGTTGCACCCAGTTATATTTAAAATGAATTTCCTTAATTAGAGACAAGCCATGGTTGGATAGACTGTTTTATTATGAAATGGATTGGTGGATATCGTGGATAGTACCGATAGATAATGATGCGAGTCTTATTCAAACATAGCACCTATTTTCTAGGTTTTCACTATGGTACCTGTTCTAGGAGCGCCACAAAATGGTTTCCACTCAGAGAACATTTAATTTGTCTTTACTATTTTTCTTTCTTTTTGATTTTTTTGTATTTTTATCTTTTTTTTCTATTTTTTTGTTGGATTTTTACCCTTTTTCTTGGGGTATTTTGACGCATTTCATGTGTATAACTTCTTGAGGTGGTTGTTGTTCAATAGTTCAGCTAGGGGTTCTCCTTTAGGAGTAGCCAACTGATATGTCCCAAATTCGTAGCTTGATGTGATGACGAACAAGCCTAAACAGTTGGGCTCAAATTTACCTTTGCCATCTTGATTTAGTTGTACCTTCTAATTATCTTTGAGGACCAAGTCACCAACTTGAAAGTTTCTGTCCTTGATCTTTTTATCATAGTTTTTTTTTGAGCCAATTCTGATAAACCTATAGATGGTTTAAGACACTCAAACACTTTTCATCTGGGAACTCTAATTCATTTAGCCTGGCTACCCTGTATTCTTCATTGCTGACCATGCCTTTCAATGAGACTCGAAATGAGGGGATTTTGACTTTGAAAGGTAAAACAACCTCTGATCCATAGACCAAGGAAAATGGTGTAGCACCCATAGGTGTTCAGATACTGGTTTGATAAGCCCATAAGGTTGGGTTTAGCTACAAATGCCGATC
Organism: Sequoia sempervirens; assembly: GCA_007258455.2. Taxonomy (NCBI): domain Eukaryota; kingdom Viridiplantae; phylum Streptophyta; class Pinopsida; order Cupressales; family Cupressaceae; genus Sequoia; species Sequoia sempervirens. The sequence goes on along the minus strand of VDFB02000009.1, from coordinate 2,229,966 downwards.
ACGACTAGATTCATTAACAATATTTTTGAGTATTTTTAGTATGGTTTTTTTAGACGCCTCAACCTAACCGATTCCTTGGGGGTAATAGGGAGTGGAAAATCTATGTTGAATAGCAAACTAGGAACAAAGTTCTTGGGCATCCTTGTTCTTGAATGGGGTCCCATTGTCTGTTACTATTTTTTTCGGGATCCCATACTTGCAAATTAGATAATTCAAAATAAATTTTGATATATGTTTGCCAGTGATATAGGTCAATGGGATTGCCTCTATCCATTTAGTAAAATACTCTGTTGTTGTGAATGTAAGTGTGAAATAAGTAAATAAGTAAAACAACTGAAAACACTTCTTAATGAAACATTATGCCAAGATTTAACATGAATTAAACTAATTTAAAGCACATAAAGCTTGAAAGCGTCTCATTGCCTCCTATCTCCAAAGATTTATCAAGTCACGAAAGGCTCTCCGATTTGGTAAGTAGTGTGATTGTTTAAAATGCCAATTCAAATAATGGAGTGATGCTAAATGCAATGATCTAATGATTGATAATGAAAACTAAATTATATTGATGCTACTGTAATCTATTCTGACATGAAAACTGATAAATGGAAGCTACAGTAAAAAAACTATGATGCAACCATGATTCTAATTCTACTGATGCTATGATTGCTATGATGCTATTGCTTGATTGCTTGATTGCTATTCCTAAAGAGTAAGTTTGCATAAAATCGAGATCCATTTCTTGTGAAGAAAGGCTGTATTTATAGATTTACGACAACAATTTTGCACAGAGGCAACACAATAGAGGCCTGGATTCAATCTTGAGATTCAAAGGGTGAGAGATGAAGAAGCTAGAGATGATGAAGGGAATGGTTTCTCCCCATGAAAACATCAGGCAAGATGATAGGAAAGATCAGAGGAAGAAGATTTGAGAGATTGATTCAAATTTGTCTCCATAGCTTCCCGTGAATGCCAGTTGAAATAAATTGGATTTTGGAATATCAAATTTGGTAGGTGAGTGAATAGAGGAATTTGCTTTATGCTTTTATTTAAATATTTTGATTTATTTAAATTAGAAAAATGGGGAATAAATAATTTAATAAAACAAACTAGAGAAGTTGTTTATTAAATTAAAATAGAAAGAATATGATAATTAAACAATAAAGTGCAAAACTTTGTTTATTTAATTAAGATTGGAATGATATAATAATTAAATAAACTATTTGAGTTTTGCTTATTTAATCAAGATAAAATAAATGGATAAAATATAGAAGAGATAATATGGTAATAATTAAATAAAACAAAGTATTTAAATTTGTTTATTTAATCATGAGGAAATAATATGATAAAAATTAATAGTGAACTTAATATAAATAAATATTTCTATTTATTTATTAAGTAGATGAATTTAATTATGATAATTAAATAAAACAAAGTGAAATTCGTTTATTTAATTAAGATGAAAATAAAAGAATTAAGATTGAAGAAATATGATGAACTATATAAATAAATATTTCCTATTTATTTAATAGTAGAAGAATCAAGAGTAATTAATCAAATAAGTCATATTTAATTAATTAGATTATCTAGACCATTTTTAGGTGTATACATTTTGCCCCTCTTTGATGTGATGTGTTTACGCATTGTTTCAAAGAAAAATTTGTGCTGTTGCTGCTAGTATGATGATTTTTTTTTTCGTATGCCCCAAACATGATTTTTAGGTGATTGATGGATATATTCCCCCTTGGGAGATAAATTGATGATTTTTTCATTTTTTAGATTTTTTCAATTTTTTTATGATTTTTCCATGATTTGGTGTAGATTCGATGAATATTTGGTGATGAAATAATTTATCCCCCAATATTTGATGTAGAAAGTGCCCTAGGATGATATTGAATTAATCTCCTCAATAAAAAAATTTAAATAATCCCACAAAAATTCCACCTCCAATAACCTATAAAAGGTTAAAAAGGTCCTTTTCAAACTCATTTGTGCATTTTGACTTTTGAAAACTTTGTGAGAGAGCTATTTGTGCCACTTGAAGCAAGATGTCGATTCCTTATCACACCCATTGGTTCGAGCGTGTACGACGTCACCAACGCCCGACAGCCTATGGACCTCCGGTACGTACCCTTTATCCCCTCATTTTTCGTGCATTTCCTTGTTTTTAACGCTTTTTTTGAATTTTAATTTTTTTCATTCTTTTAGCGCATCTATTTTCCATTGTAGCGCTTCCATTAGTTGTTTTAGCGCTTTGAAAAATTTAGCGCTTAGGTGTAGTATTTTAGCACTCAAAAATTTTAGTGCTTAGGTCAACTCTTTTAGTGCTTAAGTAGGATAAGTTAGTGCTTCCATAGTTTTTAGCTCTTAGGATAGAAACTTTAGCGCTATGACATTCTGTTTTAGCGCTTTGATTTGTTTAGCGCATTGACCTAAAGTTTTAGCGCATTGACCTAATAAAATAACACTTTTGGTAAAATGGCACTTTGACGGCCTATAATAACACTTTTGACTGATGAAATGGCGCATGTCATGATTTAGCGCTTTGAATGCCTGTTTTAGTGCATCCAAGTTAGATTCATGAAATTTGTCAAATTTATCCTTGATTTTGTCAGCCGTTGGTTTGATATGATTGATTATCCTGATCAAGTAGATGATGTTCGACCTCATGATAGGCAAGGTCTGATGATTGATTGATGATAATTATCCTCATGATAGGCGAGGTTTATTTGATGCATTGATGATTGACCTCATGATAGGTGAGGTTCATTGATGTCCGCTCATGAGATTTGATCAAAAGTCTCTCCAAGAGTTGATTAGTTTTGATAGGATAATTGATGTTTGATGATTCGACAAAAAGTAATGATTTTGAAAATTTCCTTATGATAGGAGCCGTTGGAGAACCTTCAGGTTCGAGAGAAATTCCCATGGACATTTGATTTGATACCTCAGTTAGGGTAGCCTGACATGACAGTCATTTCACAATGCAGTTATCTTCTTTATTATTCATGCCCCAGATTATGATTAATCGGGGTCTGTTGACGGCACTAGCCGAGTGATGGCATAGCGAACATAACACCTTCCACCTTCCTACTGGTGAGATGATAGTCACTCTAGAGGATGTCTGGAGGATCCTGCGGATACCAATTGTGGGTGACATTGTTGTATACGATTCATCAGAGCAGGGTGGTACTGATGCTCTTCGGAGGGTGTTTGAGGATGAGCGCATTGTTGGAGAGTGGATTCCATGGTAGGAGATCGTAGTTGATTACGCCACTTTATCTACAGTGCTTGTTGGATTTATCAGAGGATTCCTTTGTCCTAATTGTAGGTCAAAGAGATTATTTGTTGGTTGGGGCCAAGTTTTGGAGAGTATTGTTGTTCATGGGACCAGATATGCTTGGGGCATGTGTATGCTCACCCACCTATATCATGATTTACATTCAGCTGTGTATCTTAGAGGTTAAAGTTTATCGGCTGGTGTCACTTTGCTTTAGGTGTGGGTGTGGGAGCACATAGCTGTCACGTGTGTAGTGCCAGTGAGATAGAGACTACCTATGAGACCGTATGTATTCATATATGCAGGTCGTCTTACTCAGTCCAGACTGGGTAAGTTAGAGTACTAGAGGAGAGTGATTGATGATATTAAGTCAGTGACATGGCGTCCCTACCTTGACTACGAGCATTGGGATGAGGATGCTATTCAGGTGCCTTTTCTCTATCAGTCAATGCTATTGATTGGTCAGACTCATTGGGTGCTAGAGAGATTTTTGATCAGATGAGTGTATAAACAATATGGTATGGTTCAGAGTATGCCCTAGGGTGTTTCTCATTACGCCCGTCGACAGTCAGATTCTACAGATTGGGGGCCTGGTTTGTCATACGATGCTGTTGTTTAGGAGTATCAGTCTTTACAACCATTTGAGTGGGACATCTGTTCGAACATTGTTGAGCCACCAGTTACAACAAATTATGTTGAGTTTCTGGCTTTGCATCCTTTTCCACATCTTACTATTCCTGATGAGCCTACCCCATTACCTGCAGAGGAGGATGTTGCTGTTGCACATGGTCGTAGGTGGAGGAGAGAGGAGGTTGAGGTGGAGGCTGTTGATGTTGAGGAGGTTGTTGGTGAGGAGGAGGATGTCGATGAGGAGGAGGATAATGGAGATGAGAGCAGTGGGGATGAGAGCAATGGGGATGATTATAGATTTGATAGTAGAGATGTTGCAGGTGGGTCGATCCCTACCTTAGATTTGCTTGAGGATACAGTGCCTCGTAAGAGGCAGGTAATGAGAGATGTTGCAAATCAGTTGTAGATAACTAGCCTATAGGTGCAGTTAGAGACCGTTTAGGAGCAGCTTGTTCAGGCTCAGGGTCTATTAGAGTAGACTCAGGCTTAGATGTAGGCACAGGCCCAGTCACACGCATAGGCTTTTGCATCAGTGCAGGCTTAGTTGGCTACGATGCAGACACAGATTGCAGCATTGACAGTTGAGAGGGATGCTGCTAGGAAGATTGTAGGGGCAACTCAGTCACATATTGCATCCTTGGTGGCAGAGAGGGATGCTGCTAGGCAGACTGCAGGGTCATCTTAGGCTCAGATTGCATCCTTGACTGCTGAGAGGGATGCTGCCATATTTACAACAGAGGGTGCTCATGCTACAACCGAGAGATTACAGAGATTGGTAGATGGTACCTCTTTAACAAATTATATGAGAGAGGTTTGTATTGGTGGGGAGGTGGAGTATTACATAGGTAAATATTATGATGCTATCCCTTTTGAGTAGAGAGTGAGCTACAGGTAGTCCCGATCTGGCAGGACTCATTCTAGGACTGTCAGTGCAGGTGTGACACAACCTCTCCAGAGAGATCCCAGATATCCTGGTTCATCTAGTGGTGGTAGAGGGACTAGTCTTGCTATGCCTGCACTGTCTGGAGCCAACAATACTTAGTTTCAGATGTGATTCCTCTTTTGTATTTGAGATGATGATGTACATTCTAATTACAACCATTTTTTGATGATATATCTTTCCTCATTTTAGACACCATTGTATACTTGACATTATTATTTTGATCTATATGATATGCAATGGATTCCTCAATCTATAATGTGTTCTACATGATTTTCCAATGGATGCATTTACTTTCATGTTCTATATGCTATGTGATAATCCTTTTATTATGATGTTATGGATGCAGTTTATATCATGATGATATGCTTATGATGTATGATGTTTTATTTATGATGTTCATAATGATGATGTAAATACATATATGGTTATGGATATAATGTGTTGAAATGATATATGATATGAGATGTAAATGGGATGTGTGTACTTTTATTTTGGTGTAAATGCAAATATATGATTTAATAAATGGATAAAAATGATGTATGATATATGATGTAATAAATTGATGAATGATATGTGATATGATAGAGATTTATATTTTTGAGATTTTCTTTATGCAATTTTTCTGTAATATGGAAAATATGATATGATGAATGCAAAATGATTTGATTCAAATGTGTGAATGATGAAATGATGATTAAATGCTTTCTAATGTATGCAAATGAATTTGATGATGCAACTATATGATCATGATGATGTTTTTCTCAAGTATACTCAATCTATTTATGAGAAAAGATAATCGTTAATTTGAATCCTTCACGAGCTTTAGCTACACACTCTGCAAATGCAAAAACTATTATGAATGCAATCTAATTTAACCATGCAAATCTACATGCAAATATTGGAATTTTAACAGTATTTTTGTGCTTTGTATCATCATTGAGCTTTTAAAATGTTGAAAGTGAGTACAAGCATCGATGGTATAATATAGACCATGATGAACTGAGTACTACTTCCATGATTTTTGATATTGCAAGTGAATACAAGCATATAGGTATAATTAAACCGAGATGACTTGAGTATTTCTTGCGTAAAACATACAAGAATTAACCACTTTCCTATGTGAATTGGAATGTCATCCATGATACTTTGTAGAGCACTTCCCACAAAAATTCACATAGTAATTATGATTAATTCACAAACAATAGATAAAGAAAATATATTTCCCCTTTCTGGCTTCTCTAGTTCAATACATTATCGAGTTGCTCCAAAGAAATGATAACAATGATCAAAGTACAACATATCTAACTTTTGATTAAAACATTTCAATCATTATTCAGATTAGATCATCCATCCTGATTTTATGATATTTCTGTGATTTTTGAGATTTTGACCAAAAGACCTAACTTAAAGACCTATCCTAAGAGCCTCGGGGGCTCATCGATTGATGGCCTTGTCTACGTTATAAACGTAGAGACCACGTAGTTCGATTGACACAGACTCATGTTTTTGGATTTTTGATATTGACATTTTGACTTGTTTTTGGATTTTCTAATGTGATATGGATGTTTGATGTGTTTTTTATCATGATTGATGTTCTATGTTGGGTTGTATTTCAATCATTGTTTTTGTTACTTTTGTCCTGCCATTTTTTTTCCATTTGATTAAGCTCGATGTTTTATTTCCCCCAATGATGTTCAGATGTTTCCCCCAAGCTAGGGTGAGACATGACCACGTGATATGATATGATAATGAATGTAAAAATGATGATGGTGAAAGTAACGACCATGACATGCGTCCAAATAGATGGGAGAGCTGATTCGAATCACAAATAGTGCCTGTTTCCAAGTTTTCACTACATGTTTTTTATTGCATTTTTTTAGTCTTTTTGATTTTTTTTTGTATTTTTGTAATTTTCTAATTTTTTTATGTTTTTCTGTCACTAGGGCACCTGTTTGCCAGGTTTTCATCAAGGTAACCATTTTCATAAACTAATTCATGTACTAGGTGATTCGGGTATAGAACTTTCTGAGATGGATACTGTTGATAGGTTCATCAAACAAATCCCCTTCAGGTGTAGACAATTGATATGCTCTTGATCCATACACTGATATGATTACAAAGGGACCTAGCCAGTTAGGTTCAAACTTCCCTTTCTTTTCTCTATCCTGCTGATTCCTAGGGTTTTCCTTTAGAACCAAGTCTCCAAGTTGAAAGACTCTCGGTTTGACCCTGTGATTGTAGCTCCTTGACATTCTTTGCTGGTAGGCCTTCAAATGATTGATAGCATGCTGACGACATTCATCTAGTAATTCTAGTTCCTGTAGCCTAGAGACTCTATAATACTCATTTGTAATGATACCCTTTAGTGAGACATAGAGTGATGGTATTTCTACCTCAATGGGTAAGATGGCCTATGATCCATACACCAAGGCATATGGTGTAGCTTCTGTTGGTTTTCTGATGTTAGTTCTGTAGGCCCATAGTGCAAGATTTAGCTGAACATGCTAATCATGTCCAACATCATTTACTATTTTCTTTAGTATTTTTAGAATTGTCTTGTTTGAGGCCTCTTCTTGGCCATTTCCCTGAGGATAGTACAATGCTGAGAAACGATGTTGGATATGGAATTGTTCACATAATTCCTAGACGTCCTAATTTTTAAAAGGCCTACCATTGTTTGTGACAATGGACTGAGGTACCTCGTACCGACAGATGAGGTAGTTTAGTATAAAAGATGAGATCTGCTTTCCAGTGACTGTTGTTAAGGGAACCGCTTCTATCCATTTTGTAAAATATTTTTGTTGTTATGATGATGAACTTGTGTCCATTGGATGAAGACGGATTTATTTTTCCTACTAGGTCCAATCCCCAATGACAAAAGGGCCATGTTGATGTGAAGGGTTGTAACTCTTGTGCTGGTGCATGAATTAGATTACCATGAATTTGGCATTTCTGACACTTTTTAAGATATTGATAGGAATCCTTCTCCATGTTCGACCAGTAATACCCTAAATGAAGGAGTTTCTTAGCTAGGGTTAGCCCACTTGAATGGGTCCCACAAATACCTTCATGGACCTCTCATAAAGATGTTTCAAATTCATGATGTTCTAGACATCGAAGAAGAATACCATCTAGACCTCGATGGTAAAGAATGTCAACAATCAATGTATGTCACATGGATTGACGTATAAAGTTACGCTTTTGGTTTCTAGAGAGATCAGGAGGAAGGATATTATCTTTGAGGTAAGTATAGATCTCTCCATATTGTGAGATTTGAGTGTCGGTTATTTGGCATATGGTCTATGAATCAGGATTTTTGTATGCAGGGTTAGATAGTTGTTCCACCATAAACTCATAACGACCTTGCTTTTCTGGTAATTGCAAAAGGGAAGCAATTGTTGCCATGGTATCCACAACTTTGTTCTCTACCCTTGGTATTTGCTCAAACTTGATATCCATGAAGTACTTTTTAAGATCATCTATCATTTGCTTATATGGCATGAGATTCTCATCCTTTGTCTGATACTCATGATTTACTTGATAGATGACAAGCTATGAGTCCCCATACACTTGCATTTCTGTGATTTTCCATTCAATAGCTACTTTGATGCCGATAATCAATGCTTCGTACTCAGCTACATTGTTGGTACATGGAAACATTAGCCTATAGGATCTTGGGATGGTGTGTCCTTGAGGTGTGACAAATAGAATTCCCACACCAGATCCTCTTTGTGTGTATGTTCTATCAAAATAGAGCCTCCATTGTTGTGTTTTAATATTTAGGATGTCTGCATCTGGAAATTCAATGTTCATTGGATGATGATCCTATAATGGAGCTTCAACTAGTTGATCCACTATTACCTGTCCCTTGATGGCTCTCCTATTGAAATATTGGATGTCAAACTCATTCAAGATCATGACCCATTTTTCTAGTCTCCCTATTAGAACAACTTTACTGAGTAGATATTTCAATGGGTCTATTTTTGCTATGAGCTTGACTATATGCATCAACATGTAGTGTTGCAACTGTTGGGTTGCAAATACTACTTCCAAACAAGCTTTCTCTATGAATGTGTAGTTTATTTCATATCCGTTGAGAGTCTTGTTGATGTAGTAAATAGCTTGTTCTTTTCCTTCATAATCCTCTTGTGCCAATAGAGATCCTAAAGAAATGTCAGTTGTTGTGATATACAGTAACACTGGTCTTTCTGCTGTGGGTGGCATGAGTATTGGAGGTGACACCAAATACTGCTTTATCAAGTTAAAAGTTGTTTCACAGTCATGATCCCAGTTGAATGAAACATTCTTATGAAGTAGATGATTAAATGGGTGACTCTTGTCCTCCAGTTGGGAGATAAATCTCCTTATGGATTGTAACTTGCCTTGTAGGGACCATAATTGACTGATATTTTTCGGTGGAGACATCTCCATTATTGCTTTAACCTTAGCTAGATCCACTTCAATACCTTTCTCTGACACTATGTAACCAAGGAGTTTTGCTGATGTTACTCCGAACACACATTTCTTTGGGTTCAACCTGAGATTGAATTTCTCCAATCTAGTGAAGATTTTATCAAGGATCTCCAGATATCCTTTCCTAGTGTATGATTTTTCTAAGATGTCATCACATAATCTTCCATGAAAGTATGCATCATGTCGTGGAAAATAGTGGTCATCGCCCGCTGATATGTCGCACCTGCATTTTTTAACCTGAAGGGAATGACATTCCAACAAAATGTACCCCAAGGACAAGTGAATGCTGTCTTTTCCTGATCTTCAGGTGCTATTTTAATTTGATTATACCTTGAGAAGCCATCCATTAAAGATATCATGGCATGACCTACTGTTAGATCAACAATTATGTTAATGTTGGGTAAAGGAAAGTCATCCTTTGGGAATGCCTTGTTTAAATCTCTGAAATTTGTGCATATTCTGATGCTATTATCAAGTTTTGATACTAGCACAATATTTGAGATCCATTTTGCATAATCTATAGACCTGATAAATCCTACATCAAACAATTTCTTCAGCTCAACTTTAACCATCAGGGCGATGTGGGGATGCATCTTTCTCAATTTTTGTTTGACTGGTTTGATTCCTTTTGGTAGCAATAGATGATGCATTAGGAGATCTGGATTGAATCCTAGCATGTCAAAATAAGACCATGCAAAATTGATGTGTCACTCCTCAAAGAATTTGGTGAATGCAAGTTTCTCCTATTCTATCATGGATGTTGCCAGATGTAGGATCTTGGCCTTTTCAATTGTTCCTAGATTTATAGACTGTGTCGGTTCTTCCAGTACTGATGATCTCTCATGGTAATGCTCTGGGAGGGTGTCAAATCTTCCATCCTTTAGTGCCTCAAAAAGGTTTTCACTGTTGGATACGTTCTTTATTTTTTCTTTTTCAAAATCTAATGCTGCCTCAGAAAGGTTTTCACCATTAGATTTATTTTTCCTATTGTCATTTTGCAACTGAAATATTTGGCACCCTCCCGCTGTGAAGCGTTGTTATGAGTGTTATGGATAGAAATCGTATTAGGTTTGTCATTGCAACGATAGTTTATGATGACATCATCATTTGAAAAGACTGGTAAATGAATAGGTTCGGTGGGTTCCTAGTCAATAAGTTTGAGATGCCTCAAGGGTAATAAGTCATCAATTTGAGTAAGTCGACAATTGTAAGTGTTCTGATAGCTAGGTGGTAAATTTTTTCAGTAGGAAGGTCGAGGTCTATGATAGTACTCACCTCCAAGTTGTCTATCTCACTCAATGTATGATCATCCTCGCTTGAGTCATCGATATTTGTTGATCCCATTATAAATGGTCTATTTCCTGAACTTTGTCCCTCCTCTCGTAAGGGTGTATATGTTTGAATGACATCAATTTGTTTGTTAGTGTATGATGTAGCAAATAAATGATCCCATTCATACTTGTTGGAATATGTGTCAGAACCATCTCTCATTTGTAGAATCCTTTCTACCACTTTCTGAGTTACTTCCTCTTTTGTTTCACCTGTGTAGCCTAATCCTGTTTTGTCTTTAGGCTGCAATGTTTAAGGTTGAATAGATTCTATAATACCATCCTTTCTCTTACCAATTGGTCCTTGGCCTTCATAGCCCATTTTCTCTAAGATAACCTTCCCTTTTCCATATTGATCTATTTTGATGCTAATACTTGCTGATGTTGAGGCTTCTTCATCCTTGTATAGCCAATTGAGAATGGCTTTTCCTTCTGACTCATCTTCGAGGGTACCTACTTTAACAAATGTTTCATTAAGAGTTGTGATTGGTTGTGATGAATGTGGTGTATTTGATGTGGGCTGTCCATATGATTTTGGTGACGGTAGCAATTGTGATAGACACAAAGATTGCTCAAGAGAATATTCTCCTAAGCCTTTGTCCTTCAACTAGACCTTGTTTACAAATTGTTGTGATAACTCATTTATAGGACCTTCAATGTTTGATAAAGTTGTGTTTGCAACAGTTATTTCCTTCACCCGATCCTTCTTCTCAACCCATTTAGATATGAAATTGGGTTTTCTTTCACCACTAGATGAAGTGGAAGTGTTGAATTCTCTGTTGTGGGGTACCAGAGTGTCTTGATTTGCTTTTAGCATGTTGCAAGTCTATGGATTATTGTTGTTAGCTGATATTGTGACCTCCTATCCATTGACTGGAAATTTTAAACATTGATGGTATGTTGAGGGTATTGCTTGCATTTCATGGATCCATGGACGACCCAAGAGTATGTTATATGTTAGATCCTTGTCCAACACTTGACAAACAATATTTTTGACAATCAGTCCTAATTGAATTGGAAGTACAATCAACCCCTTGGAAGACATTTCCTCTTCATCATATGCCTTTATTGTTATCTTTCTTCTGGCATCAATGGCATTGTCAAAATAGCCTAGTGCATGAATTAGTTTCAAGGTACAAATATTTAATCTAGCTCTACCATCTATTAAGACACGCTTGACACAATGTTTATGGATTAGAACCTCTATATGCAAGGCCGCATTGTGTGCGTGATTTAGTGACACGTCATCTTGTTCAGAGAGTGACCGACAATGAGGTGTGGTAAGATGTCCCACCATGGATTGGAATTGACAAACATCCAAATTATTGGGCATGATTGTAGCTACTAGAGCCTATTCTAGAACTTCTTTATGTGATGGTGAAATTTTGAGAAGTTCCAGAGTGGATATTTGTGTGGGTATCTTTTGTAATTGGTCCATGATGTTGTATTGATGTGATGGGGGAGTTGTGTTTTTAGATGAGACTCCTTTTAGTACCACTTTGGACTACCCCTTGTCGTTACATTAACTGGTTGATGGTCTTGTGTTTCCTTGATATTTAGGATATTGATTTGGTTTTCAAATGTGTTTGTGCTTGGTATCATGTTCAGGGATTCAATGTCGTTGATGTTTGTGTCATCTGATTGATTATCAATGTCATTTTTCTCAACCTCAGAAAGACAAAGAATGGTGGTGTCATAGACATAGTTTATACTTTTTCCTTTACCGCTTGAAGAAGACTCCCCTTTTTTCGTAGCTGGGTAATGGATTGGAAAATAAATTGTGATCATTGTTTGTTTGATGCCCTTAGACAAACACCTTCTTTGCTTCAATCAGGTCTTGTATCAAATGTTTTAATTGCATACAGTCATTTGTTTTATATCCCTTATTCTTATGAAAGTTGCAATAATCAACATCGTTCCACCATGATGGTTTTACCTTCACATCCCAATTTCGTGCTTCTGGTAGAGTAATAATTTTATTTGCAATGAGCTCTCTCATTGCTGATTCCAAAGTTTGTCCTAATGGGGTAAATCTCTATCGATTGGATTGTCTTTGATATGACGGTTGAGATTCCCCATTGTTGGTGTTATTGTTTTGAGTAGTGGTTTGATTATTGTTTTTATTTTCATTTTGATTTGTTTTGACAGTTGTTGTTGTTGTCAAATTGAATACTAGTTTTTTATTTTGCGTGTCAGTTGTAGCATCCTTGCTTCCAGTATTTCTATTTTTCTGCCAAAATTTAGGCTTGTCATTGTTTCCATAGTGATTTGCATTGTTTGGTGTATCATTGTAGTGTTTAATCACTCCTCGTTTGACTAGGGTTTCTTTGATTTTAAGCCCATTTTGAATTACTTTTTTGAATGTCGGGGGACATTGTAGTTTGAGTTTATAACTCATCTCATCATTTAAGTTGTCGATAAATAACTCAATCTTCTCCTCTTCAGGTATAGATCGAGGATATCTAGCGAACAAATTTCTCTAATGTTGTAAGAATGATAGGAATATCTTGCCCTTTTTCTGTTTTAGGTTATACAAATCTTTTATGGTTACGTTGTGTTGTATGTTGAAGGAGAATTGAGAGATGAATTTGTTGACCAGTTCTTTGAAGGATCAAATCCTTGGTTGTAACTTGGAGAACCATTCCATACAATGGGCTCCCAAACTCCTAGGAAATAACCTCATGAGGTAAGTATCTTCTTGTGCAAACTCGAGGCTCATTGTTCTGAATTCCCTAACATGGTCAATCAGGTTTGATTTTCCATTGTATTCGTCATATTTAGGAAATTCACAGTGTCTAGGGAAAGGTATCATATCCACACTCGGATGAAAAGGGTAAGGACAAATGTCCTGTAATAAATATCTCTTGGTGGTTCCTGTTTGCATATTCTGAATCTGTTGCTGTAGATTTTTCATTTGAGTTGTTAAAGCAACCACTTGATCTGTGTCTTGGGTATGGTTTGGTTTTGTTTCATTTGTTCTAGGTGTTTCCTTCAACCGATTGATGTTGAAATCTTTTAGAAGTTTGGCACCTAACTCTACTAACATCAAGAGATATTTCTCCATGTTTTGTTCTAAGACCTTTTCCATAAATTTATAAAAATTTGGATCTTGTTGGGTGTGTTGTATATCTTCTTGTGTTATTTCGTTGGTTTCATGTTGTTGGAATCGGTAAAAGGGGTTTTCTTCAATCATGTTTGGATTTTCAATTTCTTTTGCTCTGAGTTTTTGTCTTTGCAACCTTGTCAAGATTGGCATACAAATTTTTCATTGTTTTCACTAAACTTGGATCTTCTGTGTTGTGATTTAGTGTCAATTTGATTTTAATGAAGCCAAATAGAATGATGTATTCTATTGATGAGGCTAAGTTGAAAATATGATTACCGAGTTTTGTTTCATGATGGTAGGATGTGAGAATCTTGATGAGAAAACTTGACTCAATAATCTAGATTTGTTTTGATAATTTGACACTTTATATTTTGCAAGATCTGGGTTTATGTTTGAAAATAATTTGACTTGTAAAAACCTACTTTGTTTCAAGTTTTTAGGACACTCTTTGAACTGTGAAATGTTTCTGACTGGTAAAAAATTGAGTTTCTGATGGTAACAAATCTGACAGACGTTTCTGAAAGGTCTATGTTTTTCAGTTCTGTGGAAGCGCTAATACAAAGGGTAGACACGTTGAAACATAATGCAGAAGCGCTATAAGGTCTGGTAAAAGTGCTGTCAAACAGGGCAGGAGCACTAAAACAGATCACAAATGCACTGTAAGACTGGTATTGACACTGGTAATGTTTGATACTGACAAAAGCATTATAAAATTGATTAGAAGCGCTGAAACAAATGGTAGAAGCACTATTTTTGACTGTGAAAATGCTAAAAGATAGCACAAAAGTGCTAGAAAAAACTGTAGAAGTGCTATGACACTGGTATTGTCTGATATTGAGTTTGTTTACTTGTTGACAAAAGCGCTATAATATGTGGCAGAAGCGCTATAACAGATGGTAGAAGCGTTGTTTTTTTGGGTCACAGTGTTGTTCAATTTTTCTCCCCGTGAGAAGAAAGACTTTTGGTGGATTTTTTTTGGATTTTTAGTATTTTGGTAGAATATTTTTGCTGGTAACTCCCTAATTTTGGATGAAAAACCTAATTTTTCTAAGTTTTGTCTACTGTAAGAACTGATCTGGTCTGTCACAATATTCTATGGTGGGTTGCAGGAGGGAAGATTGATGAATACGTTGACTATGGTTAGGTTCTTGTGAAAGAGCTCTTCTCTAAAAATAGGCTTGTGAATACAAGGGCTCTAAAGCATAATCATCAGTGTAACCCCAGCGAAATCTATGAATGAAAGTTCTATGATGAAGAAAAATATTCTTACTTTGATACAAGAAACGTCTTCTTTTCAAAAGGTTTCTATAACTAAGTGGCTTCTTGGGTTTCCTGATTCTCTTGGCAAGAAATTTCTTGACAAACTTTGTGATTTTCCATTCCCTAATCATATATTTCTGAGTTTGATTTTGTCCAAGTTTTATTTTTTAGGATGATCTTTTATTTGGATTTTAATGATTTTGAAATACACAACAATCAAATGTAGACAATTTTTTTAAGAGCTATAATCTAAACAAATAGTGTATGTTCAAAGAACCACACATGGTCCTATTTTCACTGGTTTGATAACAAAAATGCACTTTAGACAGACTCACTCTTAAGATCAAAAGGTCATTGTTATACTCAACAACCCATAGCTTAAAATTGCGTCGACTCACACAACCGTGTCACCCCCTAGAGGGCGCCCATGTTTTGTCTTTTCCAGGTGTGTACTCAAGGTTAGATTTCTCGATCCCCTAAGCAAATGGTCCTTGGAAATTATATGGTGAGTGTCTTGGGGGAAGATTCTTCCCTCCCCTTGCATTGTGAGTATTACAATGTCTAGTTACTGACTCAACTGGATACTACACTATGGTTCTTAAAAAGGGTTTCTATTCGGAGCGGCAAATGATAAACTCCCTTAAGAGACCTCCCAACCTTTAGAACAAAGGTTTTGGGGATCGTTATCTTGCACACTTCTGGTAAATGTGGGTTTTCCTAGATTCACTTTTATTTAATAGTGGGTTGGAAAACCTAGATTTGGTTGTTCCCACTCAGGTCGTTCCCGTAGGGTGAGTACTTTTTCCCACTACAACATGCCTTCTAAAGGATTTAATAAAGTTGTAAATGCATAAAATAAAGGATGAGTCTGGCATTTTGATCACCTAGTTAAGGGGAGAGCATATGCCTATCACCTCACAAACACATAAATCAATTGTTTAATTTTTAGAACCCAAATGACCATTTGCTATCTATGTGAAGATGTTGCTTCACAACAGAAATGATGTAAATTTTAAATCCAAATTGAAATGTTTGGTGACTATCCTAGGATTGATAAATTTTTAATCAAGTTAATATCCTAGATTGATTCATTTTAGTTCAATTGAAGAAGTGACTATCCTAGATTGATTCATTTTAGTCCAACTGAAGAAATGAAGTTATTGGCCATGGTCGCGTTGGATCCAAATAATGATTTACACAAAAGTGCTATGACAGAGGTCAGAAGTGCTATAGAAATACTCAGTTGTGCTATAGAAAATGTTGGAAGCACTACAAGATTTGTCAGAAGCTCTATAGAATTCGGCGGACCCGCTAAAACAAATGTTGAAGGTGAATCAGTCGGACTATGCTAGAAGCTTTTGATCGAAGCGCTAAAATAGTCTTCCAAAGCGCTATAGTTTTCATTGGAAGCACTAAAACATGCATAAGCGCCATAGTTTGTGTTAGATGCACTGCAAAATCTTTCGATCATGCTAAAAGAATCACGTCAGAATTTGTACGAACAATTTTTTAGAAAAAAACTTGTTAAAAACATGGGGTTAGGGTCCACGGTGGGCACTAGAATGTAAGTGTGAAATAAGTAAATAAGTAAAACAACTAAAAAAACTTCTTAATGAAACATTATACCAATATTTAACATGAATTAAAATAATTTAAAGCACAAAAAGCTTGAAAGCGTCTCATTATCTCCTATCTCCAAAGATTAATCAAGTCACAAAAGGATCTCAGATTTGGTAAGCAGTGTGACTATTTAAAATGCCAATTCAAAGAATGGAGTGATGCTAAATGCAATGATCTAATGACTGATAATGAGAGCTAAATGATATTGATGCTACTGTAATCTATTCTGACATGAAAACTGATGAATGGAAGCTACAGTAAAAAAACTATGATGCAACCATGATTCTAATTCTACTGATGCTATGATTGCCATGATGCTATTGCTATTGCTTGATTGCTTGATCGCTATTCCTGCAGAGTAAGTTTGCATAAAATTGGGATCCATTTCTTGTGAAGAAAGGTTGTATTTATAGATTTATGACAAAAGTTTTGCATAGGGGCAACACAATAGAGGACTGGATTCAATCTTGAGATTTGAAGGGTGAGAGATGAAGAAGTTGGAGCTGATGAAGGGAATGGTTTCTCCCCATGAAAACATCAGGAAAGATGATAGGAAAGATTAGAGGAAGAAGATTTGAGAGATTGATTCAAATTTGTCTCCAATTTGTCTCCACAGCTTCTCGTGAATGCCAATTGAAATAAATTGAATTTTGGAATATCAAATTTGGTAGGTGAGTAAATAGAGGAATTTGCTTTATGCTTTTATTTAAATATTTTGATTTATTTAAATTAGAAAAAAGGGGAATAAATAATTTAATAAAACAAACTAAAGAAGTTGTTTATTAAATTAAAATAGAAGGAATATGATAATTAAACAATAAAGTGTAAAACTTTGTTTATTTAATTAAGATTGGAATGATATAATAATTAAATAAACTATTTGAGTTTTGCTTATTTAATCAAGATAGAATAAATGGATAAAATATAGAAGAGATAATATGGTAATAATTAAATAAAACAAAGTATTTAAATTTAATTATTTAATCATGAGGAAATAATATGATAAAAATCAATAGTGAACTTAATATAAATAAATATTTTTATTTATTTATTAAGTAGATGAATTTAATTATAATAATTAAATAAAACAAAGTGAAATTCATTTATTTAATTAAGATGAAAATAAAAGAATTAAGATTGAAGAAATATGATGAACTATATAAATAAATATTTCCTATTTATTTAATAGTAAAAGAATCAAGAGTAATTAATCAAATAAGTCGTATTTAATTAATTAGATTATCCAAACCATTTTTAGGTGTATACAGTGATAATGAATTTTTTCCCATTGGTTGAGGTATGTGATAACTTGCCTACCAGGTCTAATCCCCATTGCGAGAAAGGCCATGGTGTGATGATGGGTCTAAGTTCCTATGCTGGTGCATGAATAAGATCGTTGTGGTTCTAACATTATCAACACTTTCTAGAATACTGTATGCATTCCTGTTCCATGGAGGGCCAGTAGTATCCTGTTCTAAGCAATTTCTGGACTAGGTTAAGTCTGCCAGAGTGGGATCTACAAATACCTTTGTGAATGTCATGTAAGGCTATTTGTGCTTCTTCTGCATTAAGGCACTAGAGTAACATACCATCTAGGCTATGAAAGTACAGGGTATCTCCTAGGATGGTAAAACGAGAAGTTGTACGGGTGAATGTTTTCTTTTGCGTGGTCGTTAGGTCAGGTGGTATGATACCATGTTGGATATAGTCAAAAGTATCTTGGTACCATGGGGAGTTAGGACCAACAACAACACATACCAATTTCAATTCTAGGATGTCGAATGCAGGCGCAAGTACCTATTCTATGAGGAACTCATATTTAGGCACATTGTGTAGAATATCAAGAAGTGAGCCTATTGTTACCATTGCGCATTGACAACTCTATTGTTGGTCTATGGAACTTGCTCAAAAGTTATATTGAAAAAGTAATCCTTGAAGCTGTCCACCATCCTTTTATATGACATCAATTTGTCATCTTTGGTCTGGTACTTATCATTTACCTGTCTTATCACTAACTGAGAGTCTTCAAAGACCTGTAGCTCCTTTATTCTCCATTCAATAGCCATTTTTAGCCCTCACTACTAAATTTAACACCATTTTTCGATGGCCATTCGTCGGTCGTTCGAAAAATATTTGTCAGACAAGCGACGAAATGGTGAAAATATTTGCGTCGCTATTTTTTCGTCGAAAGGCCGACGACGAATTAAACGTCAAAATAACAATGAAGAATCGTCGGTCATCGGCATCGTGAAATGGCTCGGAATTTTGTCAGAATATCGACGAAAACTTCGTGTATCCATCGATGAATTACACCAAAAGTTCATCGCCAGTTCGACGAATGGGCAAGGAGTAGCGTCGAAAGAACACCAGACGTTCATCGCCATTTCGACGAAATGGGCAAGGAGTAGCATCAAAACAACACCAAAAGTTCATCGAACGTGTGATGAAATAGGCAAGTAGTAGTGTCGAAACAACACCAAGAGTTTGTCGAAATTGCGACGAAAAGAGCAAGGAGTAGTGTCAGAAGAACACCAAAAGTTCATCGAAAGTGCGACGAAATGGGCAAGTAGTAGCATGGAAACAACACCAAAAGTTTGTTGAAAGTGCGACAAAATGGGCAAGGGGTCACGACGAAACCTTCGTCGCAGCTATAGCAACTTCGTCGAACGTTTTCGTTGATTCGTTGGTGGGTTTCGTCGAAATTGCGACGAAGCATTAATTTAAAAAAAAAAAAATTCGTGGAAATGTACCATTGCGGAGACTGACTATTGATCATACATATAGACTGCATATTGGTTTGATGCTTCAAACGATGTATTTCTTATATTGAAAAGTGCATTACCTTATTGAGCTTTGTTTTGAGAATAGTTTAATATTCTCTACTTAACAGGGCCAACCACGTGACGGTGGAAGCTCATTTGGCCCCTCCCCCCCCCCTCACATCACTCTCAATTCCCCATACCTAATCATATAACATTAATCATTCATTCATCCATTAATAACATATAACATTCATTCATCCATTAATAACATATAACATTCATTCATTAACATATAACATTCATTAATTAACATATTCACATTCATTCATTAACATATAATATTCATTCTTTCAGTTTTTACATATTATCAAAAATATGGTTGTCATGATATGATTACAATCACTTTTTTTTGTTTCTTTTTTAAAGCTACATAAAGTTGAAGTGGAGTATCGTTTTCTAAATCAATATCTTCCCCCCTTTAGTTGTTCTGCCCTCTACTCATGATCTTAATGTATGCCTAGTCATTTGCTCATGAAGTGGACGCTGCTGCAAGGGGGGGTTTCTGCAATAACAAAGAAATGTTAAACCGATATGTTTTATTATTATTGTTGCAAGTA
>VDFB02000009.1:2111472-2209850 GCA_007258455.2 Sequoia sempervirens | reverse complement strand
GATAAGAATGAATCAAATGCATCTACATCTACATCCGATGTAGATACCTCTTCTAAGAACTAATCCCAGAAATGGTTTTAGGGGAAGTACTAACTAAAAAATATAACAAACCCCTAAAAGAAGAAGTGTCAAGTAGTGACACAAGAATATATTGTGTAAAATATTGTTTTGATGATGGTAAAGAAGTTTCCAAGAGACCCTGACCAAAATTTCAAAGGTATTATTCGAAGGTATTTGAAATGGATCCCTTGAGTGCATTCTCTCACATCCCTGTTAATGTTTTACCTACTGAAGACACTAGAACATACATTCATAGTAAGCTGGAAAAATTTAACCATCAAGAACTTAGGGATTTATGGATGGAAGAATTGACAGGAGATGATTTTTCTCTAAAACTTGAATATGAAAACCTAGTACGAAAGAAGTTGGATGTCTAGAACTCGTTCCCTAACTTTTCAAATGATATGGACTCTAAATTTTTTAGGATGGAACTAAGTAGGGTGCATGATAAATTTGTGTGGACAAGTGTAGCCGAGTTAATCACCAAGGAGGTGATATAAGATGTAACTAGTCTTTGTGCCATTGGACCCTTGCTAGTGTTGAAAGCTATTAAAAATGATGTAGTTATGAAGCTAACTGGAGTCACATACCCCCTACTACACCTAGAAGAAGAAGAGTAAAGAAAAAAGAAAATAGGAAGAGAATTTTAAGTGATCTTGTTCAAGAAGAAATTGATCTTGGTTTGCAAGAAGAGTAACAATTGAAAAGAAACAAAAGAAGGAGCACCTCTTTGAGTCATGAGGAAGCATAAACCAGAGTTAATATTTCCATAGATGAAGACATAGAGGAATAAGACTCTTTCAAAATTCATGTGCATGAAAAGAAGATTGAAGTAGGCACATATGATCCTAAGGAGGACATGCCTTTGGTAAGTGATCGACCACCTTTAAATCTAGGTGCTTTGGTAAATAATATGATAGATGGTGAAGATATTATGCCAACTACCCAACTATATGATGAAGTAAATGATGAAGACAAAGAAATTGTTATTAATTCTTTTATTCATTACATTTTTATTTGCAATGTGAGTATGGAGAAAATCTAGAAGAAAGTGACTGATAATGATTGGAAAGTGTTAGTACAAAGAAGGCAAGAGGCTATAAATGATGAAGAAAAGATGAAAAATGAGGCCTTAGTTTCTAATGGATTCTCTTTATCTCAAGAAGAGGCTGCTAATTTGTTAAGAGAATGTTCTACTCTATTTAGAGTTAAATAAAGAGTTAACATGTTTATGAAAAAGGAGACAAATAGTATGGAAAGAGTGAGAAAGGAAAATTAGGACATAATCAGAAGTTTGGGAAGAATTTATAGGACAAGAACCAGTTCTTTATCCCATATAGCTCAGGCATAGGAGCATGTTACTGTTATAGAAGCAATAGATCATCCAATCTTGGAATGTGTTGGTGAGATACATGAGGTTTCAAATAATCATTCCCCTCCGAATGATATGGAAGATACTACAAGAAAACAATTTGAAGAACAACACAAGGATGATATCAGGAATGTACTTGAATAACATCATGAATCCACTAGAAACAATGGTGAGAAGAGTAAAGATGAAGGTGAAGGGAGCAAGGAAAAAAAGGACAATGGTGATAAGGGAGATGAGGATAAGGAGAAAGAAAACAATGATAAATCCTCTAGAAAATCCTTAGAAAAAGAAAAAGAAAAGGAAAAAGAAATGGAAGAGGAAAAAGAAGAAAAGAAGGAAGAAGTAAAGGAAGCCACCTAGCCTAAAAGAAATGTAGAAGAGAATCCCAAAGCTGTTGAGCCACCAAAGACAACCGGAGAATCATCTGGAAGCACACTCAAAGGGTTACTGACAAGGCAACCAAAGCTACAACAAGTGCTACCACCTCAACTAGTCAAGTTTCCATCACATCCAAGCTATATAGATTTATCTAAGATTGTGTCGAATGAGAAAATAAATATTTGAGGCACCCTTTTCAACTCAATTACTTAGGAGACTATTGAAGCTTATCAGAAAGGGAATGAGCTGATAAATGAAGCCATTAGAGATTTATAGGAAACAACCCCTAGTGTTACTAAAGATGATTCCTTAGCACTGGTTGAGGATCTAAAGTGTGCAATTGATTTTGTTAAGGAATATGCTTTTAATCTTAAGGTACATATCATGAAAGATGCAAAGATAAGTCTTCTAGAGAAAATACTACTAACTCTACAAGACAAATGTGTTATTGTACATAATAGTGTGTTGCAAAGTTTGAAAGAAGTGAAAGAATGTGATGAGGAAGCCTAGTTATTATTTTATTATTGCATGCAGTGGTTGAATTCCACTTGAGGTATCAAGGACTTAATGGAATCAATTGAGTCTCAACTAACAGACGCCTCTAGAATCTATAAAGTTGTAGATTATAGAAATTACATTGGATTGAATTCAATTATAGATCTTCAAAAAAAGTTCTTCATTCTGCAAAGGCAAAAAGAAGATGCAATAAGATGCTTTCAATATCTTGGAGATCTAGTAATATCCAGACACATCTCCATATCAAGTTCTTTGATAGATGCAGAAAGAATGGAGAAGATGAACATTATTCCTTCCACTCCGAAAGAAGGAGAAAAATGCTTAGTGGAACTAGAATCTCTGCATAAGTCTCTTACCAGAGCTAAAAGGATTTGGGATGATGGTAAGCCAACTTGGGAAGAAATTCTCAAAGAACTACAAGGTTCCTCCAGTTATTGACTATTTATGTTTCCCTACCCTTTTCCCTTTATGTCAAAGGGGGAGAAGGTTGAAGGTTTAGGTTCAACATAAATAATGTTTTGGTTTTTGGTTTTAGTTTTATGTTTTTGAAAGGGGGAGTTGTATGAGGAATTGAACAATTTTTTGTTGTTGCGCAATTTTGGTTTTGAAGTGAGTTTCACTTTTGGCACATGTTTCCATCAATGACAAAGGGGGATATTGTTGGAAGAATGAAGAAGGAGACCTCCAATTTGTTTTCTTTGTTTTCATTTATGCCAACATTGTTTTATATCTTAATATCTACTCAATTCAGTAAAATATGTTCATGCTACACCAATCTAGTAATATAGTCTAGAATCTCTCTAAAGTGTATGTCATATCATACAATTTTGATATGTTTTTCAAGAGTCCTAGATGCAGTTGTGTTTGGGGAATCAACGATTTTAGTTAAATAGGTTGAAAGATTTAAATGTCACAAGTTTGGCTTATAGTTTTTTTTGTTTCTCTTGTGGCTGACTTAAGGTGCACATTTCATGAAGGATTATCTTTTAGGTTTGGGCCAACCTAAATTGTGGCTTGAATTTTTAGTTTTGAGCACCAAAGAAGTTTTTTGTGGCCGACAAGATATTTTGAATTATACATCCAATTAGGCTAACCTAATTGATGTATGAACCACGTGTATATGGAATATCTTTGTATTGAGCACATATATATATTTGAGATGTACATAGATGTATGCATGTTTTTGAGAGATAGATAGGGAGAGATGAAAATAAGTGATGATGTGAGATATGTGATGAAGTGATCTAGTAGTTGATGATAGTTATTGTACACCTGCATTCTTTTCATCTTTCAAAGTTTAATTGGAACTGTACTCAACACTTAGAAGTTGCATTATTTTCAATTCACATCTCTGGTAGTGAGCCATATATTTATGTATTATGGTAGTAAGTCATATCTTTGTACTCCGATTGTGAGCCTTTCAAGGGCAGTGTGTCTTGGAAATGTTCCATGTAATATCTTGTAATTGGTTAAATATATTGTGAGTTAATCCTCACCATGGCTTTTCCCACTTTGGGTTTTCCACGTAAAAAATCCTAGTGTCTATGTGTTATGTGATGTTTGTTGGATGTTGTGGTGTGTTTTTGATATGTGGTTGTCATTGATGTCAACACTACTAGCATTGTTGCATTAGAAGTTGTATATTAAGAAGTGCTATAGGTTGTCGGTGGTGAAGTGAACTTTAGTATTTTGATGTGTTCAGTACATTGTTGTTGAGAGGTTGTGGACTAAAGGTTTTCTTGTTGAGTATATCTAGTTTATCCATGTCAAGTTTCAGAGATCTGTGTGAAGATTTGATCAAGTAATGAAGATTTGTATTTTGACATTTTTTTTGTTACTTCAGTTTGTGTTCCTGAATGAAGATCATGTGATTTTAGTTAGTTTAGTTGTTGTGGATGCCTCTCTAGTGTTTCATGATGCTTGTGGATGTTTCTAGTTTTTTCTCACGATTCAATATTTTCTCTTGCATGTTCATGTTTTGCATGATCTCAGCCGAATAGGTGTTGAAACGTGTTGTGGATCTTTGAGGAGTAATTAGTTGAAGTGGTTCATGGTTGAGGATGTTTTTTTTGGTCTTCACTATGTTGTGGCCGACCTTGGTTGATTTGCATGAATAATCTTTATTTATTTGGTCTGACTATTTATATTCATTTTATTATTTTATTGAAGCCGACTTATAGTGATATAATTTCTTGTTGTGGATATATAACAGTGATTGTTTTATCATTTGAAGGCATGTGTGTACGAAGTGTGCGAGTCCTATGTGCAAATAATATACAGATCATTTGAAGGCAGAGCAGAGTGTGAAGAAGAGTAAAGAAGAGTGAAGAAGTGTTCATGAGCTTAATCAAAACTATAATCAGGCATTAGCAAATGCTACTTTTCTCAGTTCAAAATTTGATGGATTTAATTAGAACCTTTATGTAAGATAGTGTGTTTTCCTTTGGGAAATTATAAGCCTATTTGTATTTGAGCAGTGAGATCTAAGCAATGTTCTTGAATGCATGTGCATTCCTCATTCATATTTTCTTATACTTTTAATAGGGTATAATCTTCAGGACTGACCTCCACCGTGGTTTTTCCACTTCTACCGGTTTCTCGATAAAAATCTTGGTGTTATGTGTGATTCCGATGTGTTGTTCATTTATGCTTTCATGATTAATGATCAAATCTAAGAATAAGGTTAATAAGTTGAATAAGTTTGAAATTCGGTGACAACTGATTCACCCCCCCTCTCAGTTGTCTACCCTTGAGTTGCCAACAATTGGTATCAGAGCAGGTTCCTTGGAAGAAGTTTAACAACTTGAGGTGTTTCGGGATGGTGACTTATAAGAAGTATAGTCCAAGATTTGATGGAACAAATTATTCCTTGTGGAAAACTCGAATGGAGTTGCATCTGAGATGCATTGGTGAACGCTATTGGAGCATTACAAAAAATATATATGTTATTCCACTAAATAGTACTTATGTTGAGTATATTATTAGGGCTAAGGAAGTGTTGTTGAGTGCTTTGACTGATATTGAGATGACAAATGTGATGGATTTGAAGACTGCTTATGAGATTTGGAAAAAGTTGGAGACCTTGTATGAAGGTGATGCTAATGTGAAGATTGCTAAGCTACAAAGTCTAAAAGGGAAATATGAAAAGTTGAAAATGGGTGATGATGAAAATGTTACTACTTTTATGTAAAGAGTGAATAAACTTGTGTGTGGTATCAGATGTGTTGGTGGACAGATAGATGAATCTGATATTATTGCTAAAGAACTTAGATCCTTTCCTGATACCTACAAATTCAAGGCTAGTGCTATTTAAGAGCTCTGAACTGTGACAAATGTTACTAGAGATATGTTGATTGGTAAGCTTACTACTTTTGAGTTGAGCGAATTTGGTGATGCACTTCTTAAGGTTGAATCTGCATTCAAGGCCACTACTTCTAGAAGAGATAAACAAAGATATGATCTAGGTGAAAGTTCATCTAGAAATACATTCACGTATGAGGATGAAATAAGACAACTCGATGAAGAAGAAAGAGAGCTTGAAGAACTTGAAGCATTGATTGTGAAAAGAGAAGCCAGATGACAAGGTAAGTATAAAGGAAAGTTGCCTATTAAATGTTTCTCTTGCAATAAGATAGGTCATTTTGCATTAAGGTGTCTTGAGAGAGTTTCCAAGCCTAAATTCCAAAAGAATTGTTACTATGCTATTGATGAAGGTGTGACAGATGATGAATCTGATAGAGGAAATGCAAGTGAAGATGAATTTGTGTTTATTGCTATCAAGGAAATTAGTCATGTGTCTACTAAATCTACTGGTTGTACAAATGTTGAGAAACCCCTAGCTGCTCGAGTTGAAGAGAAAGATGAATGGGTAATTGACAGTGGTTTTTCTCATCATATGACAAGAGATAAAAGTAAGTTTGTGAGTTTGGAAAAGTATGATGGTGGTGTTGTGAGATTTGGTGATAATACAACTTGTGTGATCCATGGAAGAGGATGCATTTATCTTGATGGTAAGTATAATACTGATGATGTCTTGTATGTTGAAGGTTTAAAGCATAATATTTTGAGTGTTGGATAGATGGTTGATAAGGGATACAATCTTCAATTCATAGATGGTAAGTGCAAAATATTGGGAAATTTTGGAAATGTGATTGCATCAAGTACAAAAACAAAAGGTAATATTTTCCACCTAAATCCTGCTAGTAAAAGTTGTTTGATTGCTCAAATTGATGAAAGCTGGTTGTGGCATAGGAGAATGTGCCATGTTAACTTTGATAATATTGTCAAGATAAGTTCCACTAAGGTTGTGAGAGATCTTCCTAAGTTGATGAAACCTACTAATGCAATATGCAAAGAATGTCAGTTAGGAAAGTAAACAAGAATTTCATTTTGGAGTAAATAGCAAAGTTCAAATGGATTGTTGGATCTTTTGCATACTGATTTATGTGGTCCTGCTAGAACTAGAAGTTTACAAGGATACAAATACTTCATGTTGCTTATTGATGATTATTCAAGGATGATGTGGGCTACTTTCTTAAGGGAGAAATCTGAAGCTCTGGAAAAGTTCAAGATTTTTAAGGCTATGGTTAAGACAGAGACAGGTCTAAAGATTAAGTGTCAGAGATCAGATGAAGGTGGTGAATTCACTTCCGATGAGTTTAATTCTTTTTGTGAAGAGAATGGAATAAAGAGATAGTTATCTGCACCGAGGACCCCTCAACAAAATGGAGTTGTGGAAAGGAAGAACATAATAGTTCTAGATGCTGCTAGAACCATGATGTTGGAAGGAAATGTACCTCATATCTACTAGAGAGATGCTGTGAGTACTATTGTGTACACACTTAACCGGGTACAAATCAAAGGTGATACTGGTAAGACTCCTTTTGAGCTATGGACTGGTCAAAAACCTATTGTTAGATATTTCAAGATCTTTGGAAGCAAGTGTTATATCAAAAGAGATGAAGATATAGGAAAGTTTGATGCTAGGAATGATGAAGGAATCTTTCTAGGTTATGCTACTAAAAGTAAGGCCTACTAGTGTTACAATAAAAGATTGAAGAAAATGGTTGAAAGTGTAAATGTTAAGGTTGATGAAGACTTTGGTACACTATCTAGAACCTGTGGATATGATTCTGATGATCAAAATGATAGTACAAAAAAAGGTCAAACTTCAAATCAAGTCCAAATCATTCCAATAAATCAAGAAAATCAAGAGGAAGGAGAAACTGGTGGAAGAACAAAAGAGAGATTAGAAGAGCTTGAAGTTGAAGAACATTCTAAGAAGACTCCAAGGTATTTAAGATTGAATCATTCAAAGAATCATATCATAGGTGATAAGAAAAAAGGTGTCCAGACTAGGAGAAAGATTGCAGAAGAATTTTGTTTGATTTCAAAGACCGGGCCTAACAATGTGAATGAATCATGCAAAGATTAACATTGGGTTGAAGCAATGAAAGAGGAACTCCAAAAAATTGAAAAGAATGATACATGGATTCTTGTTCCTAGACCTAAGGATAAGAATGTAATTGGAACTAAATGGGTCTTTAGAAACAAACTGAATGAACAAGGTGAAGTGGTTAGAAACAAAGCAAGATTGGTATGTAAGGGATATTCACAAATGGAAGGTATTGATTTTGAAGAAACCTTTTCCCCTATTGCTAGAATTGAAGCTGTGAGATTGTTTCTTGCTTATGCTGCTTACAAAAACTACAAAGTTTATAAAATGGATTTCAAGTCTGCTTTTCTAAATGGAAATTTGGAAGAAGAGGTGTATGTTGAGCAACTAGATGGATTATAGTTGATTGATCAAGGAGATATGGCTTGACGATTGGAGAAAGAATTGTATGGACTCAAACAAAGCCCTAGAGCATGGTATGCTAGATTGGATAAGTACTTGGTGAAGCTTGGATTTAACAAAGGTACTATGGACAATAATCTGTGTTTCAAGAATGATGA
This sequence comes from Sequoia sempervirens, assembly GCA_007258455.2. Classification (NCBI taxonomy): domain Eukaryota; kingdom Viridiplantae; phylum Streptophyta; class Pinopsida; order Cupressales; family Cupressaceae; genus Sequoia; species Sequoia sempervirens. The sequence continues at coordinate 2,201,569 of VDFB02000009.1, read as the reverse complement.
TAAATATTTGATTGTTGAAGTTTTTGTTAATGATATCATATTTGGAGGAGATGATAGCTTGTGCATGAACTTTGCTAATGAGATGTAGAATGAGTTTGAGATTTCAATGATTACAGAGATGAAATTCTTCTTGGGATCGCAAATTACTTAGTTAGATAAAGGGATCTTTATATCTCAGTCCAAGTATGTGAAAGAATCGCTGAAAAATCTTGGTATGGTAGATTCAAAGCCAGTTGGTACACCCATGGTGACCAGATGCAAGTTGACAACTGATGATGATTCTCCAAAGGAAAATTAGACTACATAAGATCAATGATTGGTGGATTGCTTTATTTGACTCAAACTAGGCCTGATATCATGAATGTTGTACGCATTTTTGCAATATTTCAAGCTGATCCTAAAGAATCTCATGTGACTGTTGTGAAGAGGATTTTCAGATACTTGAAGGGGATAGTTGATTTTGGTCTATGGTATCCTAAAGATGATGATCTTAATTTGAGTTCCTTTACTGATGCTGATTGGGAAGGAGATGTGAATGATAGGAAAAGTACTAGTGGTGGAGCATTCTTCTTGGGAAATAAATTGATTTCATGGTTAAGAAAAAAGTAGAATGCCATTTCCTTGTCTACTGCAGAGGCTGAATACATTGTTGTTGCAAATAATTGTACTCAAGTGTTGTGGATGAAGTAGATGTTGAAGGATATCAAAGTTGTGTATGATGAGCCTATTGTTATATTCTATGATAACTCAAGTACTATTAACATATCCAAGAATCCAGTGTTGCATTCCAAGACCAAGCATATATCTATCAAGTTTCACTTTTTGAGAGAGAAAGTAAGTGAAAAGGAATTCAAATTGGAGTATGTGCCTACTAAGGAGCATATTGCAGACATATTTACCAAGTCGTTTCCTAAGGACAATTTTGAGTATCTCAGAGAGAAGTTAGGGGTGATTACCCCTCCTAATTAGAACTAAGGATGCATTGATTTGCATCAATCCATGCATTTCATGATCATATTTTGATCTGGATTGGTGTTGTGGTGCCTGCTACTTAGGGGGAGTAGTCAGATGTTCAAATGTTTAGGTGTTCAAATATGTGGTTTAGAGATTGCATAGAAGATACCTTTTCCATTGATGTCAAAGGGGGAGAAGGGTTATGTGAAAAATCATTGTGGGAGAAGAGTTGAGCAAAGAAGATTCAAAACCTAAGAAGTAAGTGTAGTTGTGTTGATGGTATTTTTCACATCATGTGTTGTCATCAATTCCAAAGGGGGAGATTGTTGGATGTTGTGGTGTGTTGCTGATATGTGGTTGTCACTAATGTCAACACTATCAGTATTGTTGCATTAGAAGCTATATATGTCAAGGATATTGAGAAAATTGTAATAAGAAGTGCTACAGGTTGTCAGTGGTGAAGTAAAGTTCAGCTTGTTGGTGTGTTCAGTACATTGTTGTTTAGAGGTTATGACTAAAGTGTTTATTGTTGAGTATATCTAGTTTATCCATGTCAATTTTTAGAGAACTGTGTGAAGATTTGATCAAGTAATGAAGATTTGTATTTTGATAGTTTTTTTGTTACTTCAGTTTGTGTTCCTGAATGAATATCATGTGATTTCAGTTAGTTCAGTTGTTGCCGATGCCTCTCTAGTGTTTCATGATGCTTGTGAATGTTTCTGGTTCATTCTCTGTCTATGTTGCATGTTTGCATTGATCATTGTGCTCACGATCCGATATTTTCTCTTGCATGTTCATGTTTTTCATGATCTTGGTCAACTAGGTGTTGAAGCGTGTTGTGGATCTTCGAGGAGTAATTAATTGAAGTGGTTCATGTTTGAGGATGTTTTTTTTCAGTCTTCACTATGTTTTGGTCAGCCTTGGTTGATTCGCATGAATAATCTTTATTGATTTGGGCTGACTGCTTATATTCATTTTATTATTTTGTTGAAGTCAACTTATAGTGATGTAATTTCTTGTTGCGGATATATAAGAGCGATTGTTTTATTATTTGAAGGCATGTGTGTGCGAAGTGTGTGAGCCTTGTGTGCCAATAATGTACAGATCATTCCAAGGTAGAGCAGAGTGTGAAGAAGAGTGAAGAAGTGTTCATGATCTTAACCAGAACTATAATTAGGAATTAGTAGATGCTACTTTTCTCAATTCAAAATCTGATGGATTTAATCAGAACCTTTTGTAAGAAAGTGTGTCTTCCTTTGGGTAGTAAGCCTATTTGTATTTGAGAAGTAAGCTCTAGGCAGTGTGCGTAAATGCATGTGCATTCCTCATTCATATTTTCTTATACTTTTAACAGTGTATAATTTTGTGGACTGACCTTCACCATGGTTTTTCCCCTAACAAGATTTCCACATAAAAATCTTGGTGTTATGTGTGATTCTGATGTGTTGTTCATTTATTCTTTCATGATTAATGATCAAATATGAGAATAAGGTTAATAAGTTGAATAAGTTTGAAATTAATTGACAACTGATTCACCCCCCCCTCTCAGGTGTCTGCCCTTGAGTTGCCAACAATCATATGTTCACTTACATGCTCTCACTTACTATTGTAGCAAGATACATTGCGATAATTGGATGATTGGCAATCAACTAGTTTAGTAGAATACTGATTCACCTCTCCTCTCAGTATTCTTTGTGTTCAAAACCTATTATGGTGATTAACCTTGATTTCATAACTAAGGAAGAGCTTTATTTATCAAAGCATGAATTAATTTACAAGTTCAAGAGTATTTGTATTCCCATGGCCTTTTTGGAGTTGTGGGTGAGGAAGAATTACAACCCTAAAGGTGATATGGAAATTATATTAGTTGTGAATGGGTATTTCTTACTTTTGTTTTTATGAATGGTAGATCGAAACATGGTTTTAAAAGGTCCTTATTTATACAACCAAGCAAGGTTATTCATCAATCCCTAGAATTTAGGGCTTGATCCTATGGAGGAGCTCCCATCCAATATTCATTTTTGGATTCACCTTCCCTGACATTCAATAAATTATGGAAAAAATACATCCTACATGTTATTGTAGTGGCTATTGGGAAACCCTAGGGCCCTTCTCAACAAACCGTTTGATGAGTCCATATATTAGTTAGCTGTTATATCTTTTATGCATGCTCATAGACATTACCAAGACATTTATCCTATACATGTTCATACATTATGCTATCTTTTATGCTTAATATGCAAACCTGAAACCTAGTTTAAGTATATGGAAATATGGTTATGATATGATGGTGTTGCATGATTTATGTGTGAATATGTATGAATTGTGATTGGATATCTGTGATTAGTCATGGTTGTTAGTATTGTGTGCATATTTTGTGAACTAATACCTTGTAGCTAGAGGAGACATTGTAGCCCATATCAACTATAGGATGTAGCTCATAGATGAAGGAGTCCCTAGATAGAAAAATAAGGGATTTTCCATAATAAACTAAGTGCAATAACTACAACATGGATGAATTTAATGAAGGCGATAGTGCATAATTATGAAGTTCAATAAAGAAAATGGAGAAGGAAGAACCCTATTACAATTGGGATTCTAACATAATTGATTTTGAGTGTTTTACATTCCAATTTTGTTACACAAAGTCACAATCCAACTTGGAATCTTCTTCTTTTCTAGTTGCAGTTAGATTTAACTGAATATTTATCACACTCTAAAATTCAAGGAGTGGTAATTAATGGTTTTAGTTTAGAGTCCTATTTTGAATAAGCTCCCTCATGCCTATATGTTTAGCTGAGAGGTTGAGGCTTAGGTTAGCTAGTTATCTAGTTCTTAGCCAGTTAGTTAGTTTATAATTTTATGGGGAATACAATTACCATATACTTTTGGTTTTTAGTTGTTATGCAGACCATGTTTATTATGCAATTATAATTTCATGAATAAGATATTTTAGTAGAATCTTATGCGATATTTAAATTTGTGCAATGAGTGAATTTGAGTTATTATGATTGAGTTGGATCTAAGGAGTTAGATTTGGTTTTAGATTACTGAAGACAACTACTTGAGCAAGGGCCACTCAAGTTAACTATCCTTCACTCCTTTCTTTTTAGTTATTTTATTTCTTCTTAGTTTATTGTACCTCATAATTATATGATTGTTAGATAGATTCTTCATGTTACAATTATCAATAATTCTTACTTCATAATGATGTAATCAATTAAGTTTTTGTACTCTAGAGTGTGGTATAGGTTTAGTTAATAGTTTAGTTAATCTCTAGCATTCATTTTTGAACAGTAGTTAGCTACAGTCTTATACTATAGGTACTCGTAGCCATATAGATAGTTTTAATTCATTACTATTTTGCAGTCTTATGATATTCCATAAAGTGTAATACCTTTTAGCCCTAGTTGATAATTCAATTAAGGTCTTTCTAAATGTTAAGTGGACTATTCAGCTCGATTTTCCATCTGAATTTTGTGATTTCCACCAAGTTTACTAGACACTAGTAGGGACTCTACATTTTTGGCGTTGTTTCCAAGGATGGTACTACTTTCAAAGATTATTTTCTTTCATTTCCAAGATTTCCTAGTTTAGAATTTTCTTTCAGTATTAGAAATGTTAGGTTTAATCTTCTTAAAATAAACAATCACTTCACTAATATTGTGTAGGACCCATTGCTATACAAAGTCATATCTATTGTATGTGGAGGAAGAGAGACTCTTTGGGAATATTTCTCCCCTCAAACCAACAAGCTAGAGAAGATATTGGTGACTAAATTGATCAGAGTGAGGGTACCACTGAAGAATAATCTTCCCTTTCACCAACATCTACTAAAAAAATTGAGGGTACCTTCCAAACAATGGGTGATGCAATAGTGGATGATCCACCAAAACATGTGACTTTTGAATTTCCAATTGCCAACCAAGAAAGGGCTATTGTGTTGAAGAATATACCTCCTTTAGCATTACTAGTCTTCTATGGTTTAGTGACTCAAGATCCAGACACATTTTTGTTTGAGTTTGATGTCCTATATAGGAGCTATGACTATACAAATGATGCTCGTAGGATCAACTATTTCCTACCGCTTTAAAGGATGTTACATTGAGATGGTTTATGGGCCTAGGTAGAGATGTTGTTCCAGATTGGGACACCATGAAAACAAAATTCTTGGAAAAATACCAAGATTATTGCAGATGGGTTGATAGGATAAGAGATTATATTTTTAGAATGACTTAGAAAGAGGATGAACCATTGAAAAATTATGTAGAAAGGTTCCAATTTTTCTTGAAGAAAAGCCCACAGAATAGGCTCCTAGAAGAATCCTTGAAGCTTGTATTTTTAAGAGGAGTTTCAATGAGGATTGCATGGATTCCCTCAATCTTATTTGGGTAGGGGATGTGTATCAATTATCCTTTGAAGATATTTTTAATGTTTGTAGAAATTACTCAACAACCTTTACCAAAATATCAAGGGGAGAAAGAACATCCACCATTAGTAAGACATCTAATGGGGTTTCAAAAGTGGAGTTAAGTAACCTACTATCCAAGATGAAGGAGGATATTATAATTCATCTAGCTACTTATTTGAACACTGTACACATAAAGAAGAAGCAGGAGGAGGCTAAGGAAATGCTCACTTAATACTACCCCAATTACAAACAAAGGAAAGCAAACTGCAAGTGCAAAAGGGTAGCTAGTATCATAGAAGACAAATCAAAGAAACCAGATTTTCAACCACATGAAGGAGATGATAGAAATATATTTTATATTGCTCAAAGAAGGCCATGGAATCCAAGACAAGGTATTCCATAAGACCCTCTAAATTTCAACACATCTTTTCCAATTGGTAATCAAAATTTCTTTAGTTGGAATTATCAACCCCATCCAAGTAACCAAAACCAATGGAAAAACCATCAATAATGGAAAAAACTTGGTAAAACTGGAACTAGAAGCAATCCAATGCATGGCCACAATAAAAATTTCAAGGTACCAAAATTTATAACCCTCAATAGCCATTATAGTAAAATCAATGGCAGCCACAATGAAAAAAAGGCCAGCAGTGGCAACATCAAAATGAAAATTACCAACAACCTTTGTTGCCTTCTCAGCCACAACAATAGACTATTATGCCTAATCCATCAAACACGAAATCTCAGCCACCAAGAGCACCACAATTACCTACCCAACCTACACCTAACTCTAACAACAAACCTGTTCAATAGGCTTATACTAATGAGGATATACAATACCCCACTTATGGGGTAGAGGTGAATGATGTCCACCTCAAGTCAGGGAAAACACTAGTTGGACCTTCATCCCATAAAATAATTGAAATGGAGGATGAGGAACCCATATCCAAAGCTTCAAATAATTCACCTCTAGATCTTGAGTCAAATTAGGTAAACCAAACCACCTTAAGTCTAGAGCCTCCTTTCCCTGAGCATTTAGCCATTCAAAAACATCATACCAAGCTGAGACATACCTATTGGGCCAACTTAAGGATGTTGGTATCAAAATCTCCCTCATCCAAGCTATCAAGGATATCCCAATCTATACCTAGACAGTAAGAGCCCTATGTCTTAAGAAACTAGGGAGAAAAAGGAAGGACCCTCAAATAGTTCATGTTCTAGGGAACCTTGTTGATATTACGCTAGGGAATATAGTTTCCCCTAAATACACAAACCCTAGAAGTCCAGTAGTGAATGTTAAGATTAATGGGAGCCTTATCAAGAATACCTTGATTGACTTAGGGGTAGCAATTAATGTCATGACTAAGGAGACAATGCAACTACTTTAGTTAGCTAACCTTACACCTACACCAACTTTTTTACAGTTAGAAGATAGGTCAATAATAAAGCCTAAGGGGATCATTGAGGACTTAGTCATTGCATTATATTCATAGGAGTATCCTCCATATTTTATAGTCTTGTGGACAAAGGTCAACCTTGCAGGATATCCACTCATTTTAGGTAGACCATGGTTAGCTATAGTTGATGCATTCATAGGCTGTAGGTCTGGGAGCATGATAATATCCAATGGGACTATAACCAAGAAATTGGTTCTCTATCTACTAGCCCAACCTCATGAAAATATAGAGCAGACTGTATGGCCTATCTTGGATGAAGAAGATCACTATTCCCTACAAACTATCAAGAAAATAGAATGCAATCCCCTATTAGGAACCCAATATTAGGATTACTTAATTGATTATATCATATAGAACAACTACAGAAGGGACCTACAACAACAAGACTATCTATCATGTCTGCAGGATCCATTGTAGAATATTATACCTAAAAATTCATCAAAAGAAGTATCACAACTGTTCCATTCCATTTTTCCACAACAAAGTGTTCCCAACATTAGTGGCCTTGATCTCTCATCTATGCAATCAAAATACAAAACTTGGAAAATCATGCCAGGTAAAACCCTGAACATCAACAATGGATTAACTGAAGAACAACAAAATTCCTTGAACATTGTGTTGCATGCACATGTAGCAGCCTTTACATGGGACTACCATGATTTGAAGGGGATTCATCCAGAAACTTGCATGCATATGATCTACATAAATGATGGTTCAAGCCAATTAGACAACCCCAAAGGAGAATGAACCCTTAAGAGAGATAGTTAAGATTGAGTTGTAAGAGCTACTTGATGTAGGCTTCATTTATCCCATTTTTGATAGCCAATGGGTGTCACCATTAATCATTTTTCCTAAGATAGGAGGAAAATGGAGGATGTGTGTGGACTATAGGGAGCTGAACATAGCAACTAGAAAAGATCACTTGCCCCTACCTTTCATTAACCAAGTGCTGGGTTCCTTGGTAGGGAAAAAATTACTTCTCTTTCATAGATGGATTTAGTGGTTATTACCAGATAAAAATAGCTCCAGAGGACTAGTATAAGACTATATTTGCATACCCTTGGGGTACTTATGCCTATTCTTCTCTTCCCTTTGGACTATGTAATGCCCCATAAACTTTTTAAAGGGTAGTGCTAAGTATCTTTTCAAACTATACTCATGATTCCATGGAAATCTGCATGGATGACTTCACTACCTATGGAGACACCTATGAAGATGCACTCAACAATCTAGAATTTTTTTTGAAAAGGTGTAAGGAACATAACCTATCATTGAGTCATGAAAAAATTTTCATGATAATGACTCAAGGGATTGTTCTATGACACTTTATCTCAAGTGAAGGAATTCATGTGGATCCCAACAAGATTGAGATCATTTCTACACTTTTTGTGCCACAAAAGCAAAAATATGTAAAGAAATTTTTGGGACATATAGGCTACTATAGGATATTCATCCAAGATTTTAGTAAAATTACAACACTGGTATTTTTCTTACTCACCAAATATGTAGAATTTGAATGGACTATAGAATTTCAATGTTCCTTTAAATCACTTAAGATAGCTTTGACACAAGCACCTATCTTAAGAGGGCCAAATTGGACACTGCCTTTTCATATACATACTAATGCTTCATATTTTACCATAGGAGCAATCTTGGGAAAAAAAAAAGGTAACAAGAAATATGCCATCTACCATATTAGCAAAAAATTACAAGGATTTGAACTTAACCACATTGTCACAAAGAAAGAGATGTTGGCAGTTGTTTATGTTATCAACAAATTTAGGAATTATATTATTAGTTATCAATGTTTTATTCATATAGATCATACAACCATAAGATAATGAAAAAACCTATACTTGGGGGGCAGACTAGTCAAATGGTTGCTCTTGCTATAGGATTTTGATATAACAATAGTGGATAAGTTAGGGAAAGCTAATGTGTTGGCAAATTTTTTGTCTAGATTTCCTACACAAATAGAAGGTGTTGTGGATGACTCTTTTCTAGATGAGCATTTGTTTTCTCTTACAATACACACACCATAGTTTGTTGATATTGAAAATTACTTAGTGGCAGGGAGATACCATCACATTTCTCTCCTAGAGAAAAGAGACATTTGGTGCATAAAAGTTATCTATATTCTTGGGTAGTTGGTTACATATTCTTCATTGGTCTAGATAATATCATGAGAATATGTATACAAGAATATGAGGTCTTTGAAATTCTAAAATATTACCATGATAAGCCCTATGGGGGTCACTTTGCAGCCAAAAGGACAACATTAAAGATCTTGACAATAGGTTACTATTGGCCAACTCTCCAAAGGATTCAAGAAAGTATACAAGGAGATGTAACAAATTTCAGAGAATGGGAAAACCAACAAGGATAGATGAAATACCTTTACAGCCAAAGATAGCACTAGCACCATTTGAAAAATGGGGGCTTGATTTCATTGAACCAATTTCACCAACCTCTAATAACAAAGAGTATATTTTAGTTTGTACATACTATATGATAAAATGGGTTAAAGTCAAGGCATTATAGTTTTCAAGAGATGGTAATGTAGCTAAGTTCTTGTATGAAGACATCTTTACCAGATATAGAATACCTAGAGAAATTGTCACTGATCAAGGTCCTCATTTTACTTCTGACCTTATTTATCAATTGGTTAAAGAATATTCAATAAGACATAGAAAATCAACACCTTATCATCCCCAAGCCAATGGGTAGGTGGAGGTTAGAAACTAAGAAATTGAAAATATTCTGACTAAAATAGTACAAATTCATAGAAAGGACTAGACATCAAGATTACCTGAAGTAGTGTGGGCCTACAAAACAACATGAAAAACAACTATAGGTTTCACACCTTATGAATTAGTCTATGGGAAAACAACAGTTTTTCCAATAGAGTTTGAGTATAGTTTTTCCAATAGATGGTTGGGGCCCTATGAAATTCAATAGGTATTTTCGAATGGAGCAATCAAGTTACAAAATATAGATGTAGTTAGCTTCACACTATTGGTGAATGGACACACATTAAAGATATATAAGTAGCCAGCTCAGAAAGATGATTTTATTCTTTCTCTAATTCATCTACATGGTCAAAATAATGGCTCAAATATAGATAATCTATCACAAGATAACAACTCAACAGCAGATACTACCAGTTCTCATAGTGCCTCCATAGATGACCTACACAATTTATCACTTGAGGTTACTTAGGTATAAATTACGATCCCACACTTTTAAGCACACACAACATAGTTACTATGATTCACAATCTTCTTCCAAGTGTGCTTCATAATTTTGAAGGGACTTGTAGCTTATTGTATTAAAGTTACCACAATCCACTTTGGGACCAGTTGTAGTAGGGACCTATAGCTTAATTCATATGAACTATCACAATTTAGTTTAGTGTTGAATAGGATAACTGAGAGGGCGGTGAATCAATTATCACATATTTTAACCTTTAATTCAATCACCAGAACTTAAAAGTGCTTAAGTGATTAATCATCAAATGCCAATGCAGAAACTCAAATCCAACACATGAACACAATAACAACAGATTTATATGGAGAACCCAATAAGGGAAAAACCATAGTGAGGATTAACTCACACTATAGAGAATACCAAAACTAATTACAAAAAGGATCACTTCCTAAAAATAAGGACTCAATGTCCAATAGGTCTACAACCCAGAGGGCTCACTACCACAAAGATACAAAGAAGACAAATAAGACTTGTTATAGAGATACTACAATCCCAGTGCAACAAAGGATTCCACAACAGTCACTTGATAAACATGCATGAATGATAGAGTTTTCCTTCTGCTCACTACATCCAAAAACTCAACTTTAAGCTTCAAATTGATCTGCCACACACAACTCACACACACTTTCTGAATAGCATCAAATTCATGTTTACTCTTTTGTCATGCCCAAAATTTTTGGAGTTGAGTCTAAACACAAATGTCACAATTCTCAAAAGAGTTTTAATGAAAGTCTTAAATTCAATATGTAATGTCTTAATTATTTGTTCTTACAAAGTTGTATTGTGTACTCAATATTCATGTTTTAAGGATCTTCCTTCATCTCCATAAGGTTCACAGTTATAGGATAGCACAAGGGTAAACTTTATAATAATAATAATAATCATTGAATGCACTACTATATTTTTAATCATTCATTTGTTTTTAAATTCTATTTTATTATGGATTGACTTGGTTTTCACAAGGATAGTTCACTACAACATGGTAACCAATATGAACGGAACATACAATTGACACATTTAGTTTGTTTAATCTAGATCATCCTAAACATTTATGAGCCCTAAGGAAGGGTATATAGGTGTATTTCTATTTAGATTTTACCAAGTCAAAATCTCTAAACTTAGTTATTTATCCCCATCATAGTCAAATGCATCATCCACATGTTATTTTACCTCAATTCATACCATGGCTTGCATAAGGAAATATGTTGCTTCCTAAACACCCTTAAAAATTATGTTCGTAAGAAGCCAACAAGGTAGTGTTCCTCAAATAACACACATCGTGATGACCTATTACACTATTCACGTTTTCTAAAAGACTATGCTTGAGAAACTCCATTTTATCCAAGGTTTAAGAAAATTAAATTTCAAGAGACTAATTAATGCCATAACCCTTGTTAAATGGGCCAATATGTAACTCAATTCATTCTCCTTATTTACTTAAAACAACAAACCATTTTAAGATTTGGGTTTCTTCTAAAATTTGAACGTCATTAATTAAATACTTCCTTGACCCATTTATAATGAAATGATTACTTTAACTAATGTGTTTCAAAAAAAAAATTGTTGGGTTTTCTTGATCAAAATTTTCAGGCATGAGATCTTTCACTTATCTTCCTTCTTTTCTCTTGTATGTTTTTCATTACTAGCTCATTTTGTATTAATACTATCTCCAACCTTGAAAAAGATCAAATGTAGCGTCCCTCCATTTCGGCGGTCTTTGGATCTTGAGTAAGTGTTTTATTTGTGATTTTGAGGCCTTATTGTTTTGTCGATTAATGTTGTTCTTATATAACCGAGTATTGAGATTTTAATATACATTTACATTTAGCGATATAGGCCACCTTTCTAAGTAATTATGAAGTCGTCATCCATTCGTTGCGTCTTTATTATGATATATTACCCTTTCGTTTTCTTTAGAATAGAGTTACTATCTTGAAAAGAATTATTCTATAACACCAAAATGAGATCAATTAATTGTGATTTAGGGGCATAAACATTATAAATATTAAAATAAATATCGATACACCATCATCATTATCATATTCATTAATGTTATTAATAATATTAGAACGTACACTCAAGTAGTAATACCATAATAGGTGATTAGCATAATATTAGTATTATGCTAATATTAAAGGAAATTTTAATAGTTGGTTGTTAAGACTGTAAATAATGAGATTTATATGGTGAAAAGATAAATATGTTATTTATTTAGCAAACAATTAATTAAATATGAAGTAAGAATAATTATATATACAAAATTTGAGATAATAAATAAAACAATTATATATGTGTGTGCGTAAAAATGTTTAATTTTATTTAATATCTATATGCAAGAAGAAAATAATGACTCTTGTTTTTTGCTGGTACCCTCCACCTTGCTTCAAGACATTCTTTCTTGTCTTCCACGTGCTTGGTCTGGGGTTTCCACTTTTTGCATTCCCTTTTTACATGGAACGTGGGGAACGACTATTGCATGTTGCGTTGGGGAGTCGAAGTTGGGGGGAGGGGCTAGTTTCATTTTGCGGAAGGTTTTTGGGAAGCCTTTTCATTAAAATCCAAGCAGTGCATACCCTACAATCTGGGCATTCCTTAGAGATGTTCTGTCGAGTAGTTCATGTGCATTGCTTCCACATTTTGCATACATATCTATCTGGGCAGTTGCGACTTCAACATTTGACAGAGACTTCCATCACTTATGTCTCCATGAGTGTTCACACCCTGTTTTAAAGCTTCCATTTTGGCACAGGAAAATGGTTTGTTTGGAATACAATTTGTGGAGGATCTTGAGGTAAGCAATGTAGTATGCCCTTCTTCCTAAACATCAAATTGATTTGTGCATATCATGTGACCATGGGTAATAGGAAGAAACATTTATTCTGGGTTTTTCCAAACTTTTGTATGCTTCAATTTGTGCTCTATCGCACAGACTGTTGCCTTAATTCAAAGAATCTGTAATGTTTAGACTTTGGAGGGTGCATAAATTTAAGTAATATCCCTGACGCCATTTTCCACCTGTCACAGCAGCAACACTTAAACATAGAAGATTGTAGAGCTGCAGCACTTGAACATAATGGGACGTTTAAAAGTTTAAATAACCCCGTTTATTATGTTGGCATTCTATCACTTTTGCAGTTCTTGAACATAGAAGAGTGTAAAAGTTTTAAATAACCTCCCCAAGTCTCTTGGCAATCTGCAAAGGATAGGGACTGGCAGTCGATGCTGGGAAAGGCTGTGAAGTTGGCTTCCACCTACCAATTGCGGTTGCTTGAAAGTCTCTTAAGCCTTTCATCAAATCCATCTTGTACTTATCTTGCAATCCTTTTTCCTCCTTGATATGATACCTATTTGAGGCATAATACCAACCAGTTCACGTGCCTTGTCTCTACTTAGCATTCTTCAAACATATCTTTGTAGCAATCTGTCAAACAATTCACATGCCTTGTTGTGATTTCTCTCCTTTTTGCATACATTCCTGCTAGAGCATGTCCAAATATTATAACTGACATAAACTCACCTTCTATTATTATTTGATGGATGTAGTACCCTGTTCCTTATCTTCCATTTCATTACAGGCAGGGAGGACGCTAGAAAAGTTTGTGGAATTTTGGCTTACACTTCTAGTTACATCTGCTTAAAAGCTTCTAAGCCTTTTTCAATAAATCCACATTGTGCATATTCTTCCATCTTGGCATTCCATTAGACCACATTTATTTGGGGTTTTCTTGTCAAACCATTTGTGTGCCTTGCCTTTGCGTCCACTTTTTGCATACATGTCTATCAAAGCAATTGGAAGAGGCTCTCCAATTCCACCGTGGTTATTGGGGATTTATTAGAGTGTAATAACTTGATGGGGCAACGTCCATTACTTTTATCTGTAAGTCCCTTGCTTGTTGTCTATTATCCAAAACCTTTGAGCTTAAACTAACCTTGGAATTTGCATGGGTATTGGCACATATGACCTCACTGCCTTAACACTTTTGATGTATTAATAACACTCTTGATGTCTTAGTCTGATAACTAAGTCTTATTTCCAAGATTAATTCACATCTCTACTTATGTTTCACATTGCTGGTACTTTATGGGGTTTTGTATTATTGGTGTTCATGTTTTTATATTATGTAATTACCAGAATGTTGTTACTATAATTACTAGCAGTTGTTTGACAATTGGTTTGACTGTTGCAATTGTTTTGTTCTCTATTGATACAACTCTATTTTATGTATTTGTTGTAGCTCTTGTTGTTGTAGCTGTTTTGTGGCTATATTTCACCTTGTTATGGCTATATTAATTACTGCTACAACTCTTTATTGTGTTTTTTTTGTTTCTATTTCTATTGTAGTAGGTTTTTACTTCAGCTGTTTTGTGGCTTCTCGTCTATTCTACAGTTTAATACTACATTCTTTGCATATATTGCATCCTCAAAACTAATTAGAGGAGGCATTAAAGATATAGCCTTTCATCCTATGTTATTTTTCTTGTTTGCATACAATAATTGTGGCAAAATCCAATTAGAAATTATTTTTATTTTCTCAATATGTATGGATGTGGATTTAAATTTGTTATCCGTATTGTGTCTCCTCTAGGAAATGATAACTACTTCAACTGAATTAAAGACAAATAAAAATAGTAATAACACCCAACTTTATGGCGTTAAAACTATCTTCTCATAGCATATTCAAATGACAACAAATAAATTATATCTTAGTATTGACTCGCCATATACCTTAATTACAAGAAGCTTATGATATCTTTTCTATACGTTGGTTCTCAATATAAAAATAAAAATAAAAATGTATTATGAGAGTAATACGGGATTAAGTTGACATTAAGTAAATAAATAAAGATTAGATGTGTATGATAAATTTGGGTATTTATTTTTTAAACAATATAATAAAATTATCTATTAAATAGAAGATTATGGTTTGTTAATGTGTTGGTGAAATATTTTACTATAATTATGCTTATTAAGTTTGTTTAAATTCCTAGTTAAGACTTGCAGATGTTGACATTAGAAGTCAACTAAGTTGTTGGAAGTCCCATCTTCCAACCACTGATATATTTTGCAATCCTTCAATTTGAATTCACAACTTCTACTTCTAAGATATCATGTTGAAATTGATAATTTCCACCTTTATTCTATTAATTATAAATAGAGGAGAGGTATTTCATTAAGGCCGAGTATAATGGATAGTATAGATATTATTGGTTTGTCTATTGTTATAACTCTTAATTATTTCTATAAATAGATAGGCTAGATAATTATATCCTAAGTATTGGGGTTGCAAGTAGAATTATTATTTATTGGTGATTTTATAACTAAGTAGAATTATTATTTATTGGTGATTGTATAATTAAGTGGAATTATTTATTGGTGATTTTATAATTGAGTCGAATTATTATTTATTGGTGATTGTATAAATTAAGTAGAATTATTTATTGGTGATTGTATAATTAAGTAGAATTATTTATTGGTGATTCTATAATTAAGTAGAATTATTATTTATTGGTGATTGTATGTTGAGTGAAGTAATTGAGATAGTATTATCATTGCCCTTTTTATAGCTGGATATTTGTCTTTTAGTTGGTATAACTTCTATTAGTTAGTTGAATTAGTGACCATTGCAAGTAATTAGAGTGTTACCAAATGTAGTGTAGGGTACACCTTAGACTATCCTTGTGAAACTTAATTTCGTTTGTCCCCTATAGCATTATTGTAAAGAGAAAACTTTATTACTAATGATTGCTTCATGGGCGATAGAGCTATCTCGAAATATATCGTTATATAATCTTTATTTTGATCAAGAAAATAGCTTATTTTTATATCCAACTCATTTGTAATCATTAGTTTGAGGTCATGAATGAATTGCTTTTTCTTGTTTGATTTTCCGTCATGCCTCTCACTTGGATAAACTATCAATTGACTTAGCTATTGGTTATTGTGATTGGTCTTGTATGAAGATGATAATCTTTTGGAAGTGTTGGCTACTATTTCGTTATGATATTGCCTTCTTTATTCTTCTCTTGTCATTTTGTGATTATGTAGAAGTTATATTGTCATTTTGTGGGTTCCTTGATGTGAATCTTCCCTTTGTGATAATTTTGATTGAGGGGGACTTTACACAATGGCTTTCTTGTAGTCATATTTTGGGATGGTTGGGAACCCGAGGAGTTGAATTACCTTCAGTGGAAGTTTGTTGTTTTTTGATATTTTATGCTTCCAGAGGCAATGGAGAAATTTGATTTATAATGAAGTTCTACGGTTGGACTGTTGTGATTTATTGATCTTATTTTGGATTTTGAGCTTTTGGTTATTACCTTATACTATGGTGTTGACCTTTGATGTGGTGGGTGGTACCTCCTTGTTCTTCTTTAGTAATATGGAATGGTTTGCAAGATGGTTCTTGCCTCGCATGTTGTGAGTTATGCACAATTGGTTTTTATGTGAGCTGAGGTACACCCCTTGCTTGTATGTTTTGATTTGGTACCCGTAGGGAGAGTGGCTCTTCATGGGGGTTGGCACACAAAGGGGCTGTTTGGATAACCCATGGAAGAGTTTCTTAATCAAGTGATAATGTAATTAATTAACTAGTAGGTTGGGTAGATAAACACTAAACAAGATTAATTATGAGCCTCACCCATACTGTTAATGCTTTCACAGGCTAAGGATGGGATGAGAAGACCTGGTTGGTAAGATCACTGCCTTGTCCTCATGAAAGGTAAGCGGTCCTGCATGAGTCACCCTATGGAGCAGTGCCTTGAGATAGGTTGTCTAGGTAACCATAGATGGAGGCGGTACCTTGTGATAGGTTGCCTGGATAATCCATGTAAGGCCATGCGATGACACTCTCCTACAGTACCCGTGTATCTTCCTTTGTTTGGTAGCCTTTGGGAGTGTTGTTTGAATTGTTGATGTTGTTGAGGCAATTGGTTCTTGGTGATTGTTGTTGAAGCCTCAAAGTTCTATCTTTTAGTGTTGCACGCATGTCTCATGGCAACTTGATTGATGTTAATGAAAGATGCCCTTGATATTTATTGTTGATTGATGTTGCAACTTCATTTAAAGGATTTGGATCCTATTGTTGTTGGCACCTCTTATAGTTACTTAATGTTGATCTAAAAATATATTGGCATTTGATTTTTGAGTGGAATTTTCATTATTTTGTTGTGGCTATGTGATGGCAATGTTATGGGTTGTTACCTTATATGTCGATGTTATCCTTGCTGTGGAGTTTGGCTTGTTTTTGTTTTGTTTGACTATTTTGGTTGATGAATGAGGATCTTTCTTGTCAACTCCTAGCATGGGGGGTGGACTTTCGGGTCCACCTGGTCGGGTGGAACGTGCTATGCACCCCATTGGGTCCCCAGCCAAGGATTGAGCTGTGCAGATATGTGCCTCTTGTGGTGACTCCAGGATTGTACTCGAGTCAGAGCCGATGTTGTTACTTTGTATTCACCTTTTCAGTTGTATTAATCTATCTTATTGTATTGTTCTCGTATATGTTGAGGAACACATCTATATCACTATATCTCTTATACGATGTAAATTTCATTATCATTGTAATCATTGTAACCCTTGACCTTAATTTATGATCTCTGATGAATTTTTGTTGCTCATGAAATGTATATAAATACTTGGTACCTTTATGTGTTAACGTTTCATAGTATTTAATTCTAAATGGTGTTGTATCTATGGAATTATACTCCACAATTGGCATATTGAACTATTAATAAAATTTTATACGTATCTTTTTCATCTCTTTTGGTCATGGATGGTTGGATGTTATCTTTATTTAATCTTGATTCATTCGTTATCGTTATGGTATTAGTTTTAGGACTTCGTGATGCCATCTCGTGTACCCTAGAGGACATAATGGTCATTGTGATTATATAATTGCTCTATATGTAATATATGTTCATGTTTATCTTATGAATTATTCTTCAAAAAAAAAAAATGTGTGGTAATTTGTTGTCCTTTGGGGTTTGCACGGTGGGGCATTACACCATTGGTATCAGAGCCTAGGTTCATACATTGGGTAGGATGAACCCAATTACGTTGACCTAGTTGCTCGAACTCTCGAGGGTATGCCATTCTTTTGTGTCAACCTCACTTAGCAATCTGAGTTTGTTCTGTAGGGATGTTGGTCCAATGATGCAGGAAACTGGTGGAAAGAATAGGACCCTCGGTGTAGTGCGCAATGCACTGATATTATTCCTACCGGGGATGCATTATGGACCTTTGTGTTGTCTTGAGATGTGACTTTTGGTGATGTAAGTTTATGTGTGTATGTGGAAAATGAGTGTTTTAACCTAGAAATTTGTGTTTCTGAGGTGTTAAATTGTGCTTTATGTTATGAAAGGGTGTAAAATTTGTCATATAGTTTGTCTCTTGAGCTTGCATTGTTGTCTTTTGTCACACTTACTTGATCGTTGTGACCCTTTTTGGTAACTATCTCACCATTTTGTTTTGGTTGGATGGCATGTTATCTAATTTGAGGACTTTGATGCTCATTAATTATGTGATTAGGTTAAATTGGTTCTGTTATCATATGGACTTGTGTGATGCTTGTATGTAATTTATTTGAGATGACATTATGATGTCGCTTATAATGTGATTACTGTGTGAAGTATTGGATTTTGAGTAAAACTTCAGGATGTAATTTAGACAAGTTTTAATTTGTCCTTTCAAGAACTAGAATTCTTAGATTATTGTTGTAAAACTTACCAGTTATTTTCTTGGATATGGGAATTGTCATATTAAGGTTGCCTTGTACATCACTATGGAGAGTTATTCACATTGCAGAAGAATTGGTCATTACTGATAGGGTAGGTTGTGTTAGTGTAATTAACATTTAATTACGCTTGCATAAGTTTACTTAGGAAATCTTTAATTCCTAAGTTATAGGATCTTATCTTTATCTTATCAAGCTATCTTGTTGCTCAAGATAAGATTTGGTTGTTGCATGCTTGCCTTTTATAAGCAAGCCTCATCTTGTACATTTGTATCAACTAATCATGAATCAATCTTGCATATTGATATAACAAGCATTCTCGTCATTATCTCTCTCTTGTGGAAGTATTTTGATCTAGCAACAGTTTTCTGGTTTTCTAACATGGTATCAGAGCTTCCAGGGTTGCGAACTCCTTCCTAGATCTAAGGGTTTTATTTTTGGCTTGAAGATTTTTGCTAGGTGCAGATTGGGGTTTCAATAACCTCACGGTTGAGATCAGAAGGCTCCAAAGATGAATTTTGACTGTAAATTCGTCCATTTTGGGTAAAGTTGTTTTTAAGGCAATTTTTTTTTTGTTGGAACAACGTCCCAAACGACTGCATATTATTTTTCTATGGAGGATTTATTTTTTGCAGAGAACTGTCCATCCTCTCTACGCTAGTCAAGGTACAGGTCAGATCTGATCCACACATGCTTGTTCCAGTGGTCAAATCGGTGGAACACAGGAGATTTTTACTCCCCGGTCAGCAACATCTCTAGCATATATTTCGGCTTCCATTGGCCATTCATGGGTCCGTAGAACAATTCATATCGCTAGGTACTCCATATTCATCATCAGTGGTATTGTGTTGTTTTACTAGCTGGGTACGATCTCCGGCATCACATCTCCTCTTTGTCGGGTCTAGCGCCTTCATTTGTGGTGGTCCTTGACTTTGTATGAAGTGTTTGTGCGATTGACATACAAATATTGCTAGATTTTTTCGGCATACATCCTGGTCACTCTAGCACCGACATCAAAGGGTTACTAGTCAGGCATTTGCTTTTTCATTAGCTCGGTGAACACAGGGTCAGATCATTGTTCATTGGCCGGGTACATCTTATCAACAACAACATTCATAGATCGGTGTCCTGTGAAGGTTCCGATCTGTCCTTGGTGGTCATGCCTGGTACGAGTCCTTTGGTCGGTCCGTGTAAAGCCATCAGTGGTCATTGTTTCTTCCATCTGGCAGTTTTACTCTCTTACAGACACATTTGCTATCATTTCATTCGGCGTACCTGGTAAATTTTTTGATTGTACCTTCTGCGTCTAATCCATCTGTGGGTTCTATCTCTTGTCGGCATACTTTTTTCCTGATTTTTCGGCATCCACTCAAATCGGCCTTATTGAAAGTTTTTTTTTGCATGGCAATACCTTCCCTACTTTTTGGTTAATTTTTTCAAAAAGAGGGCAAGATTTTAAAAAAAGGATTTCTATTTAAAAAAAAAAAAACTAACATTTCTTTTTGGAAATTTTTAAAAGTTTTTTATAAAACTTATTTATTTCCAAATAAAGAGGGAAAAGCCACTAGTCATTCAACTCCAGAGATTTTGCAACGATTTTTTTCTCCAAAGCTGCGACAAAGGAGTTGCTTTTTGATTTTGTGCAGGAATTTGTTCTTCTTCTCTCATCATGGACTTTCCAAAAGTTGTACTTCTAACTCCATTTACCTATCATGAGTGGAAATCTCAGATGGAGTTGCTACTATTAAAGTTGAAGCTGCAACGAATTACTTTTGGTCAAGATCCAGAACCCCAAGGAGCAAAAGAGAAAAGAAAATGGTTTGATATAAGGGATGAAGCTCTTGGTAATCTTCTTCTGTCCATTTCTCTAGATCTTAGATATCATGTTGAGTCTTGTACACATCCTCATGAAGTTTGGACTACTTTAGAGAGTCTCTTCGGTAAGCCAGACAAGCTAAGGAAATTCAAGTTGGAAAATGAATTGATGGGTCTTAATCCTTCCGATTTTAACAATATTCAAGACTTTTTCTCCAAGCTCAACTCTATCAGATCGCAGTTATCAAAATGTGGGGTTGTTAAAGAGGATGAACAAATGATACTTTCTATTCTTTCAAAGCTTGGTTCTTCATATTCTGTGTTTGTTTCTACTTTCTATGCTACAATGGATGCTCTTGGCGATACATATAAAATGCCTTCTCTTGATGAATTTGCTGCACAACTCACAAGGGAACAAGCAAAGTTGATGCACATGGGTACATTGAAGTCTTCAACATCTCAAGCTCTTATTGTGAATGATACAAAGGCTTCTAGTGGCAAAGGAAAGAAGCACAAAAAGGAAACCAAGTCAAATGAGCAAGGTAAAGATTCTCCTTCACATGGCACTCCTGAGTCCTCATCCTCTTCAAAAGAGGAATCATCAAAAAAGAAGAAGTCCAAATGTGCATATTGCAAAAGGTTAGGACATGATGAGCATAGATGTTATAATAAGAAGATTGATGAACTCACCCACCTTCTTCAAAAGAATAACATTCAGCTGCCCTCATCAGTGTCTTCTACTTCTTCTTCACCATCACATTCGGCAGCTCCATCATCATCACAGTCAGAGAACACAACATCCACTTCTGGGCTACATATGAAAGGGCATGCACTCTTGGCCTCTACAGGTCCTAATTCTCAAGGATGGCTTCTTGATTCAGGGGCATCTCATCATATGGCATCTTCACAGGAAATGTTCTCTTCTTTTGAGCCTTGTAATTCACCTCACATTCTGATGGGTAACAATACATTCATGAAGGTAAGTGGGAAGGGTTCTATTGGTATTGGGGAAGGGACTTTCAATGATGTTCTTTGTGTTCCTTCTTTGACCACTAATCTTCTTTCTATTTATCAAATTACTCATGGGGGTCAAGGTAAAACAGTTGAGTTCACTCCTGATAGGGTGTATATAAGGGACTTGGAGACTAGGGATATTGTTGCAATTGGGATGGTTGATCATTCATCTCAAGTATATTCTTTTTCACATTTTGCTTCAGAACCTGATAATGTTCCTTTGACTGCATCACACAATCCATTGAGTGTGACCCATATTAGTGAGGAGAAGTTTGGTCATCTACACCTTGGTATTTTAGAGACCTGTGCTGAGCTTCCTACACCTCCACCTCCTGCTTCTTCAGCCATTGTTGCTTCTGTTCAGCTGGATAATCATAGTTTTTCAGATCTTGCTTTGTGGGATGATTATTTGACAGGGATTTCTACCTTGTTCCTAGAGTCTCATATTACAGATTTGGAGGACACACTTGAGGGGATTTCTCTCCTTTTTGATGACAGTTTTAGCACAACTATTACACCATCTTCTTTGTCTTTGGAGATTGATATTCACGAGTCTCCTCCATCACTTGATTTGTCATGTTTCTTGGTTGAGTCTAACCATGATTATTTAGTGGCTCATTCAAGCTTGGAGGCTCCTACTCAGTTTTCAGAGGCATACATGTTGAGTGTTCATTCTTCCTCTTTTCAGTTGGATATGGAGTGGCTTCTTCATCAGCTTATGGATTTGTTTCTTCCTAAGGGGAGATGTGTTGCTTGCAGACATTGGGTCATCTTTTGTTTTCAGGCATTCTTCATTGGCTTTGGAGCTTCTTCAACATGCAGGGGATATCTTATCTCATTACTTCCCTCTTATAGGGGGGTAATTTATTCTATTTTCATGATGGATGTAGTTCTTGGGGGGTATCACTAAATCCTTCATACATCATATTTACATTCATCATGCTTGTTTTTGTTTTCTCTTTTTGGAGAGGGGTTTTTTCCCATTGGGTTTTCCCCTTTTCTCTGCTTTATGAGAGACTGCATTTCATTTGCATCTGTAAATGGGTGCCTAGTCAGGCCTTGTTGCCAGGACTCATATTTGCATAATAATCTACTTCTCCCTAAGTTGCACTTATGGGGGGGTGTTATTGTAATTAATATTTAATTACGCTTGCATAAGTTTACTTAGGAAATCTTTAATTCCTAAGTTATAGGATCTTATCTTTATCTTATCGAGCTATCTTTTTGCTCAAAATAAGATTTGGTTTTTGCATGATTTCCTTTTATAAGCAAGCCTCATCTTGTGCATTTGTATCAATTAATCATGAATCAATCTTGCATATTGATATAGCAAGCATTCTCGTCATTATCTCTCTCTTGTGGAAGTATTTTGGTCTAGCAACAGTTTTCTGGTTTTCTAACAGGTTGGATGAGACACTCACTGTCCCATGCTCTAGATTCTTGATCTCAAAAACTCTTAGGTGACTCTCCCACCTTAACCTTTAGGTCCTATTTCAGGTATAGAAACCCCTGGTCCTTCTACCAACCCCACTATCATCATTCTTTCATTCCACCAAGTCAATCTTGGTGCCTTGCCACTATCTCACCCTTGGCCCTTACTCTTCCCTAAAGGCCACTAAAACTCCAAGCTTTACCAACTTGTTGCAGGGATGTGTGTTGACTTCCATAGCTTCAAAAAAATCCACCTAGGGTTCTTGATCATCCACCATACTCCATTTCTCCATCACTCTCACCAAACCCTATTCTAGGGTTTAAAAAGGGCTAGTAGCCCTTGAGCCCCAATTAGGCCTCCTAACCCAAGAAAGTAGGCTTAAACTTCCAACTTTTCTAAAGAACTTCACAAACTTCCTTCTGAGACCCTAGTTCATTTTCAAACCTCTCAAGGATTTTTTAGGTTTTAGGCTTTCTCAGTCCATACACAGGCGTAACCCTGATTTTGTGAGAATTAGGGCTTTTTAGGCCATCTCTTGACCTCACTGTGAACTGTTTGTTTCTTTCAGCCACCAAATGGACTGGTGAAGACTCTGCCTTCCTGCCAAGCCTTCGTAAGGCCTTCTGCAACCACCACACACTTGGGTTTGCCAAGGAATTGACACCCTTGCAAGCTTATTGCTTAGCTCTCTTTGACTGTCCTAACTGGGCACTGCCAAGCTCGCCTAGGAATAGTCTTTTGTCATAGCTATCTGACTCCTAAGGACTCCTACCTCTACATTATGTAAAATCATGGAGTCTATCCTCTTTTTCCAAGATCCCATACACCAAGTACAGGGGAAACACGGTCTAGAACTCCATCACTGCCGGTTTGACAGTTAGAACAAGAACTTACAAGAAAAGAACTAACCTACCCAAAAGAAAATGCTTGAATCGATACAACAAGAAAACTACTGAACCAAAAAATGCCTGAAAAGTATTTTATCTACATTATAATTGTACAAAAATCCTTATTCAAACCATTAATTTGCTAATACAGAAAAAGAAATAGGAAATGCACACTCAATAACTTTGTTTTCTTGTTTTTCCAAACTCATTACAAACTCCAATGTTTCTCCCCTCTTCTCCAGATCAAAATCCACCTTATAAAGGTTCATCCCAAATGGTTACTTCATCTCTTTGTCGGATATCTCCACCACATTAGGCCAAAATTGCATAAATGCAACATTTTGGGCTTTATTTCAAACACCTAGTGAAAAATAAAGGAAACAAATTGTGAAACTTGTACCACCTACCTTGAACTACTGAACAACCTTCCTTCAAACATATTCTAACATCTCTAACATAAAACAAGATGGTCAACATGACCTTAAAGCATCAAAATCACAAAATTACAAAATTCTTCCTAGGCTTCCAACATATTGCCTAGTGTTTCCAAATGCCTCCTAGGTGCTCCTGCACCATTCTCCCCCTCTTAGCCCAAACACTAAGGAATGAAAAGAGAGACCAATGATAGATCAATGCCAAAATTCTTGAACTGGTCTTCTTGTACCCATGTAGCTTTTGATTCATGCTTGTTCTTCCACTCTATAAGGTGCTCCATGTACACCTTATGTCTTGTAGCCTTCTTCACTCTTGACTCCAAGATCTGCTCTGCCTGAGGCTTGTCTTGACTAGGTAAGGATACATTGCTGATGTCCTTGAAGATCTCCTTACTGTTCTGATCCATGTCACTGACTAATCCCTTGTACTTGATCAAGTTAGCTATATTGAAAACTGGTGAAATTCCTAGATCGGTAGGTAACTCCACCTTGTATGCATTTTTTCCATACTTGGCCAATATCTTGCACGGTCCTACTCTCTTCATCTACAACTTGGTTGAAATTCCCTTCTGCAACCTTGACTTGTTAAGGTGGACCATAACATAGTTCCCTACTTGAAATTGCACATCTTTCCTTGACATATATGCCTTCTTTTTCAATTTTTGTGTAGCCTCGGTGACTGTCTTCTTCACCTGCTCCTAAATCTCTTTCATGGTCTGACTGAAGTCTTCTGCATGTCCACTTCTTTGTTCCATAGCTCTAAGATCTCTGAGCTCACATATTCCTCTTGGGTGCATCCCATACACAACTTCAAAAGGATTCTTCCCTGTGGTCCAGTTCACACTATCATTGTATGCATACTCAGCTTGTGAGATAACCATATCCCATGTCTATCCATATTCCTTAGTTGGGAACCTTAAAAGATTACCTAGCACCCTGTTAACCACCTCTGTTTGACCATCGGTTTGAGGATGGTAAGCTGACCCAAAAGACAGATTTGTGCCCAATCTATTCCATAGAGTCTTCCAAAAATGACTCATGAACTTCACATCCCTGTCTGAAACAATGCTCAAAGGCAATCCATGGATCCTTACAACTTCTTTGAAGAGAAGATGAGCTATGTAACTTGCATCATGAGTAGTTTTGCAGGGAATAAAATGACTCATCTTACTAAATCTGTCTACCACTACATAAACACTGTCAAAACCAATCTTGGTCTTAGGAAGGCCTACCACAAAATCCATGCTCACACACTCCCATGGTCTGTTAGGAATGGGTAGGAGTTGATATAGACCAGCATTACTAGCTCCCCCCTTAGCCTTCATACACACAACACATTTCTCCACATACTTTTTAACATCTCTTGCCAACTTAGGATAGTAATAGAATCTTTGCACTAGTTATAAAGTCTTATTGATGCCAAAATGTCCACTAAGACTGCCATTATGCTTTTCCTGAATTAGATTTTCCCTCATTGACCCTCTTGGAACACATAACTGATTTCCCTTAAACAATAACCCACTTTGCAATGTATACTCAGATTATTGGCTATGGAAATGGTTCTCAAAGTTAGAACATACCTTATATACCTCTGAAAAGTCTTCATCTTCTCCATCGAGATCCTTGAAACTCTCTATGCCAATGCTCTTGATCTGTATCTCTTGCACTGTCAAAAATCTCCTACTTAATGCATCTGCTACTTTTTTTAGCTGTCCCTTCTTGTGCTTGATGGTGAAGGTAAAAGCTTGGATGTATTCCATCCATTTCAAATGCCTATTAATCAACTTCTCTTGAGTTTTGATAAAACTAAGTGCCTGATTGTCAGTAAAGACTACAAACTCCTTGGGTAGAAGGTAATGCCTCCATTTTCTAAGTGACTGAACCAAAGCATAAAGTTCTAAGTCATAGGTTGAATAATTCTTCTTAGCTTCATTGAGCTTCTCACTAAAGAAGGCTATAGGCCTTCCCTCTTGACTTAGCACTCCTCCTACTGCCACTCCACTTGCATCAACAGTGAAAAATTTGTCAAAGCTAGGTAACAAAAGAATAGGTTGAGTTTCCACCTCTTGTTTAAGTTTCTCAAACCCTTTCTCAGCTTCCTGAGTCCACACAAACTTAGTTTTTAAACCACCCTTGATTGTATCTAGGATTGGTGCACATATGCCACTAAATTTCCTTATGAATTTCCTATAAAATTGAGCCAATCCATTAAAACTTCTTACCTCTGTCCTTGTGGTTGGTGTAGGCCAGTTTAGGATGGCTTCCACCTTGCTTGGATCCATGTTCAATGATCCTTTGGACACTACAAAACCCAAATAGACAAGCTCTTGCTTAAAGAACTCACACTTCTCTAGATTGATTGCCAACTTCTCCTCTTGCGAGCTTCTAAGAACCTGCTCCACATGTTTCAAATGCTCTTCTGCTATCTTGCTGTATATGAGGATGTCATCAAGGTATACCACCACAAATATCCGTGTAAAATCCTTGAGCACTTCATTCATGAGCCTCTTGAATGTGCTAGGGGCATTAGAGAGGCCAAATGGCATAAATCTCCATTCATATAAACCATCATTTGTCTTAAATTCTATCTTCCACTCATCACCATCCTTAATTATGATCTGATGGTATCCACTCTTGAGATCCAACTTGGTGAAGTACTGAGTGCCTCCAAGACAATCCATCAAGTCTTCAATCCTAGGGATAGGGAATCTATATCTGATTGTGATTCTATTTATTTCTCTAGAATCAATGCAAAGTCTCCACTTACCACCTTTCTTGGTTGCTAAAACCACTGGTACTACACATGGGTTGATGCTCTTTTGAATCAATCCCTGATCCAATAATTCTTGCACTTTCCTAGCTACTTCTAGGTTCTAATCTGGTGTAACCTTGTATGCTGCTTTGTTTGGTAATGAAGCTCTAGGTATGAAGTCAATTTGATGACTTATGGCTCTCTTTGGAGGTAAAGTTGCAGGTGTACCATCACTGACAATGTCCTTGAATTGATCCAACAACTTTAGGACTGCTCCGGGTATGACTGTCTTTGTAGCCTTGTCTTCTTCTTTAGGCTGTAACATGACCACATATCCTTCACCCTCTTGATGTAGGTTGTTGAGGAACTCTTTCCCACTACTCAACATGATGTTTGGTGTCTTTGACTGTCCTTCTTCCTCTTTTGTCAGTGACTGCAACTTAAATGTCTTCCCACCCTTCTTGAAAGAAATGGTGTTCTCTTTTCCATCATACATGACACTTATGTCATACTGCCATGGTCTGCCCAATAGTAGATGGCTTGCATCCATGGGTAACACATCACAAACTAACTTGTCCTTGTACCCTCCAATAGAAAACTCAACCGTTACTTGCTCATTTACTAAAACACTTTGTCCCTTGTTCAACCATGTGACCTTGTAAGGGTTAGTATGGGGTACCTTCTGCAATTTCAGTTTCATTTTCATTACTGCCTCCTCTAAGATTATATTGTCTGTTGAACCAAAATCTACTATGATCTTGCATACTTTACCAAGTATCTTGCACCTTACTCTAAATAGAGCTCTCCTTTGTTTTGGTTCTTCCTTGACCGGTTGTCTGATCAAAACTCTATTGAACATCATATTCTCTCCTACCTCAGATTCAATATGACTGATCTTAGATGATTTAGGACTCATGATGTCCTCTTATGCATAAGCCACTCTCTTCTCATTGTTTGATGAAGATGCTTTCTCCGGGCACCTATAAGCAGGATGACCTACTTGACTACAATGGTAGCATTTCATGTTTGCAAAATAAGAATTGCTCCTGCCTGCTCCTCTTCCTCTGTTTGAACCTCCTTGAGGTCCTCTACCCCTATTGTATCATCCTCTAGAAGATGTTTCACGTCCATGCTCTGTGAGTTTAGACTCTCCTTGGTTTCTTTGGTCATTGCCTCTACCTTGGTAGCCACCTCATTGTCCTCTTTGATCTCTTTGATATCTACCTTTTCCTCTACCCTTAGAAGCCTGGTCTTGCTTCCTCTTGTTCCTTTCCTCAATCTTGATAGCCAATTGGTAACATTGATGTACTGTCTTAGGAATTAGTAGAGCCATCTCCTCTTGTATGTTCCATTTCAAGCCATTAAGATACCTAGCCACCTTGAGACTTTCATCTTCTGAAACATTAGACCTCATACAAATTTTTTGAAACTCCTGTATGTAGGTATTCACATCTTGGTATTTCTACCTTAAGCTTTGCCTCTTCTTTTGTAACTGAATCTCATAGTCATCTGGCATGTATGCTTCTCTTATCTTGGCAACCATTCCCTTCCAAGTAGAGATAGGTTACTTACCTTTTTTTTCCCTCTCTGTCTGAATGAACTTCCACCATGTCAAGGTAGAACCTCTTACTCTTGACTTTTCCACCTTTACCTTCTGTGCCTCAGTGACTCCATCACATTCAAAATGGTTTTCCATTCCCTCTATCCAATCAACAACTAAATCAGCTTCCATTTTTCCACTAAATAGTGGTATGCCTTCAAGTCCTTTTCCACTCAATGCCTTCAATGCTTTCAAGAAAGGCTCTTCCTCCAAGACAGGGTCAGGTTCAGGGATCTTGTCTTCCTCTACAACCTCTTCTTCCTTTGGTATTTTTCCTTCCAACTTCACATTGTTCAATGCTTTCTCAAGCTGCTCTATTCTTTCTTTCAACAACTTATTGTCCTCCTCTTGCTCTTCAACCATCTTGGCCAATTCTGCATTTGTCACCATGATGGTAGAACCACTGGATTCAAGGTCTAACATACAAGATTCTTCCCAAATCTTATTCTTGCTTTGATACCAATCTGATAGGGTAGGTTGGATGAGACACTCACTATCCCATGCTCCGGGTCCTTGATCTCAAGAACTCTTAGGTGACTCTCCCACCTTAACCTTTAGGTCCTATTTCAGGTATAGAAACCCCTGATCCTTCTGGCCAACCCCACTATCATCATTCTTTCATTCCACCAAGTCAATCTTGGTGCCTTGCCACTATCTCACCCTTGGCCCTTACTCTTCCCTAAAGGCCACTAAAACTCCAAGCTTTACCAACTTGTTGCAAGGATTTGTGTTGAATTCCATAGCTTCATAACAATCCACCTAGGGTTCTTGATCATCCACCATACTCCATTTCTCCATCACTCTCACCAAACCCTATTCTAGGGTTTAAAAAGGGCTAGTAGCCCTTGAGCCCCAATTAGGCCTCCTAACCCAAGAAAGTAGGCTTAAACTTCCAACTTTTCTAAAGAACTTCACAAAATTCCTTCTAAGACCCTAGTTCATTTTCAAACCTCTCAAGGATTTTTGAGGTTTCAGGCTTTATCAGTCCGTACACAGGCGTAACACTGATTTTGTAAGAATTAGGGCTTTTTAGGCCATCTCTTGACCTCACTGTGAACTATTTGTTTCTTTCAGCCACCAAATGGATTGGTGAAGACTCTGCCTTCCTTCCAAGCCTTTTTAAGGCCTTCTACAACCACCACACACTTGGGTTTGCCAAGGAATTGACCCCCCTGCAAGCTTATTGCTTAGCTCTCTTTGACTGTCCTAACCGGGCACTGCCAAGCTCGCCTAGGAACAGTCTTTTGTCATAGCTATCTGACTCCTAAGGACTCCTACCTCTACATTATGTACAATCATGGAGTCTAGCCTCTATTTCCAAGATCCCATACACCAGGTACAGGGGAAACATGGTCTAGAACTCCATCACTACCGGTTTGACAGTCAAAACAAGAACTTACAAGAAAAGAACTAACCTACCCAAAAGAAAATGCTTGAATCAATACAACAAGATAACTACTGAACCAAACAATGCCTAAAAATTATTTTCTCTACATTCTAACTGTACAAAAGGCCTTATTCAAACCATTAATCTACTAATACAGAAAAAGAAACAGGAAATGCACACTCAATAACTCTTTTTTCTTGTTTTTCCAAACTAATTACAAACTCCAATGTTTCTCCCCTCTTCTCCAGATAGAAATCCACCTTATAAAGGTTCATCCCAAATGGTTACTTCATCTCTTGGTGGGATATCTCCACCACATTAGGCCAAAATTGCATAAATGCAACATTTTGGGCTTTATTTCAAACACCTAGTGAAAAATAAAGGAAACAAATTGCGAAACTTGTCCCACCTACCTTGAACTGCTGAACAACCTTCCTTCAAACATATTCTAACATCTCTAACACAAAACAAGATGGTCAACATGACCTTCAAGCATCAAAATCACAAAATTACAAAATTCTTCCTAGGCTTCCAACATATTGCCTAGTGTTTCCAAATGCCTCCTAGGTGCTCCTGCACCAATTACTTTTATCAATATCATGACTAAGTAGAATTGGTTAAATATTTATTTTAACTAGTTCATCTTTAAATCACTCTTTAGCCTTATAGATGGATTTATAATCTTAACAACTTTAGAATATTGCTTGTTGATATTGTTTTACCTTAGTTGTTGAAAATCTAAGAGGCATATTCAAAATAGGTACGCTGTAAAATTCTTAATATGATAGCTAATAAATTCTTAACTATAATGCTAATTGTAGATTTCTGGGATAATTGTGATACTCTGATTTTTATTTTGGTGTTATGGAAAATGAGTTGTGTTTTCTTGAAAACTAAAGTGTAAAATTTTAGACTTTTGCTAAAAATGTTGTGAAAATTTGGGATAAATAGTGAATGAAGTGAATAGTTTGAGTGTAAATGATGATGCTTAATGAAAATATGTGTTTGTGTGGATAATTATGTTGCACATTGAGGTTAAAGAATCAACTTAATGACTGGTACTAATGTGTTATGCTTCCATCGTAGACTTTGATTTTCAGGTAAGTTGGCTTCAAAATCTTAGTGATAAAGGTAATGTAATTGGGATTTTAGAGGGAAATACTTATAATGTCAAGTAGTGACTCATTTCTGATACAGTACAGGATAGAGATTCATGGTTATGATAATTACCTTCAGTAGTAGACATAGAGATTGAATCTTGCTTCTTACTCAACCATGCCACCAATCTGCATTCACGAAAGAATGCACCACCACTTGTATTCGTTATGTCATCTACACATCCAACCCAATTTACATCTATATAATAATTATGTGTAAATTCAATATCTTTGGGATACCACAATCCATAATCCAAAGTTTCATTCAAATATATGAATATTCTTTTAACTGCAACAAAATTTGTTTCCTTTAGATCGTTTTGAAATCTAGCCACAAGACAAACTGCAAGCATGATATCTAGTCTACTAGCAGTCAAATACAACAAACCACTAATCATAGATCTATACTTGCTATTGTTATCCTTAAGTAAATCCTCATCTTTACCTAATTTACAACCAGTCACCATAGGAGTACATACCAGTTTGGAACTATCCATCCCGAACTTCTTCAACATCTCTCTCACATAATTAGACTATGAAATGAAAATTCATTTCTCTATTTGATTAATCTGTAGCCCAAGAAATAAATTCATCTCCCCAAACATAGACATCTCAAATTATTTTTGTAGTTCTTCCACAAACATTTTGAATATCTTTTCATTTCCTCCAAAGATAATGACATCAACATATACAACTACAATCAAGATTTTGTCATTTTTCAATCTTAAAGTACAAATTACTATATGTCGTACCTTTGTTAAATTCTCGCTGAATCAAATACCTATCTAACCTTGCATAACAAGCTCTAGGAGCTTGCTTCAACCCATATAAAGCTTTCTTTAATTTGTACACCATATCTGGTTGATCTATCAACTGAAATCCTTTTGGTTGTTCCATGTAAACTTCTTATTCTAGCTCACCATTTAGAAATGTTGACTTGACATCCATCTAATAGACTTTGAAATATTTATAAGCAGCCAATGCTAAGAATATCCTTATAGCTTTCATTCTTTCTATCGAGGAAAAAAACTCTTTAAAACCTATTCCTTCTACTTGTGAGTAACCTTTACACACAAGCCTCGCTTTATTTCAGACAACTTCTCCATTCTCATTCGATTTATTTTTGTATACCCATTTTGATCCAATGATATTTTTTTCTGTCAGTCTTGGGACCAATTCCCAAGTTTGATTCTTCTCAATCTGCAAAATTTCTTCTTTCATTGCTTCCTTCTAATTTACATCTTTGCAGGCTTTACTTACTATCTTCGTCTCAATCTTAGAAAGTAAATACAAATTTACTTCAATAGTAACTTTTCTTTTGGTTAACACGCCTTTTGTCTTGTCTCCAATAATCTAGTTTTATGAATGATTCCTCTGTACATATTTTGGTGTCCTAGGGGACATCACCAGAGCATCTTCTTCTCTTTCAACCTATTCATCTTGCTTCTTCTACTCATCCTTATCTTGTTCTTTCACAATTTCTTATATTCTTGCACAATCATGTACATTCAACAAATATCCATCAATGTAATTCTTCATTGTTGCATCAACCTTTACATTCGAGCTCTCTAAAATATTTCTCAGTATTTTATCAAAACATCTATATGTCTTTCTTTTAGTAGAGTATCCAAGAAATATGCCTTTATCACTTCTTGCATCAAACTCACCCAAAGTTTCCTCATCTCTTCTAATATAGAATTTTCTTCCAAACACCTTGAAATACTTAACTGTAGGAATTCTTCTATGTCATAGCTCATAGGGAGTTTTTGTACTATTTTCTCTCTTGAACTGGATTGAACACATAAACAATTGTATGAATAGATTATTTCCAGTAAACTTCTAGTAAACCAGCTTCAATAATCATTGATCTAGCAACCTCTTGAATTGTATTTTTTCTTTCAACAACTCCATTCTGCTAAGGAGTTCTCATAGCAGATAATTGTCTCTTTATTCCATGCACTTCACAAAACATATTAAACTCATGAGAGGTGAATTCTCCACCTCTGTCATATATTAAGCATTTCAACTTCAAATTCACTTCATTTTCAACCATAGCCTTGAATGCCTTGAATCTATCTAATGCATCTAATTTCTCTCTAAGAAATGTAACCCATGCATATCTAGAATAATCATCAATTAAAATCATAAAGTACCTTTCACCAAGTGGACTTCACACTCTCATAGGACCACAAAGATCTATATGAACTAAATCTAGTAGTCCAGTAGTCTATTGTTCCTTTGATTTGTAATGATTTCTTGCTTGCTTCCCAAACTGACAATTTCTGCAAATAGCATTAATAAGATTTATAATTCTGGGTAAATCTCTCACAGGCTGAATAGCACTAATCCTTGTCAAGTTATCAAAATTCATGTGACACATTCTCCTATGCCATAACCAACTATCATTTGTCTGAGTCATAAAGCATTGTCCATCATCACACTTAAGTTGATAGATATTCCCTTCAAATTTCTTTCTTGTAGCAATCAATGTTCCAGATCCTTTCCGGATCTCACATTTCTCATCCTTAAACACAAGATCATATCCTTTTCTACACATCTAACCAATGCTCAATAGATTATGTCTTAAAACCTTAACATAGTAAACATTGTTAGTATGATGCTTGCTATCAAAATTTATTGAACCTATCCCACGTATTTTAGCACCAATATCATCTCCAAACATAACCAAGCCTCCATCATATTTCTCAAGTTTAATAAACTTACTCTTATCACCAGTCATGTGATGTGAACAACCACTATCAACTACCTAAAAATTATTTTCTTGTTCAGCATGTAGGGAAGAGATAACCATACCTTCATTTTTCTCCTTCTCCTTCTTTGAAGGGCTTTCCTTTATCTATTTTTTTCTGAATTAGTAGTAGGTTCATCCTTAATCACCAAGAACAAGCATTCATTGTCATATGGATCTTCATATTCTGAGTTTTCATCAGAAATACTAGCATTCTCATTCACATAGTAAGCTTTGTTAATCTTCTTTCCTTTCTTTTAGCTCTTTCCAGACATCTTGCAACATAATGACCTATTTCTCCACAACTACAATATTTAAAGGGAAACTTACCTTCATGCTTACCAGAGCCTTTTCTCATTCTTCTTAGAAAGTTTGCTTCTATTTAATCAAAAAATTTGTGATCTGGATCTTTAGCTTTTGTAGCTTTAAAGGCAACCTTTGATTTTCCTCCATTTCTTAGAATCGGCTTCCTCATCTCAGAAGATGTCAAAAATCCTAATAGAAAATCCTTCTATAATATGCCATCTACTCAATAACACTCACCTTCTCACTATAAGCATCAAGAAGAGTTTTGAGAATCTTCTTTACAATCCCAGTTTCATCTATAGATGCACCAAGTGATCACATTCCAACCACTATTGCATTCCAACCACTACCTCAACCTATCTTTGTACATAAGCTTTAACTGAGAGAGGGGGTGAATCAGTTGTCATAGATTATAACCTTTAATTCAATCACTGAAACTTAAAACTACTTACGTGATTAATCATCAAATACTAATGTAGAAACTCAAATCCAACACATAAACACAATAACACTAGATTTATGTGAAAAACCCAATAAGGGAAAAACCATAGTGAGGAATAACTCACACTATAAAAAATACCAAAACCGATTACAAAAAGGCTCACTACTTGAAACAAGGCTCACTACCTGAGATAAGGCTCATTGCCTAAAAATAAGGATTCACTGTCCAATAGGGCTATAACTCAGAGGGCTCACTTCCACAAAGATACAAAGAATTCAAAGAAGACTTGTTACAGAGAGACTACAATCCCAATGCAACAAAGGATTCCACCACAATCACTTGATCAACATGCATGAATGATAAATTTTTCCTTCTGCTCATTGCATCCGAAAACTTAGCATCAAGCTTCACACTGATCTGCCACAACTCACACACACTTTCTGAATAACATCAAATTCACACCTGCTATTTCACTTATCTTCCTTCTTTTCTCTTGTATATTTTTCATTACTAGCTCATCTTGTATTTATACTATCTCCAACCTTGAAAAAGATCAAAGTTGGCCATCCAACTTCAAATTCAAATTAGGTCAGTGCCAAAACATCCTAGGGTGGACTTATAAGGAGGGCGACCCAAACACATGCTTCATCGAGACCCAAAATTGATCCAACACACTTTATCAACTTTAAAGATAGTGCTTAACACAAGGTCAGCCAAACCAGTGTAAAAAACATAGAAAAATTAAGCTCGAAGCTTCCAAAGACCAAAAATATCTTCAATGCAATCATAACATCTTAACTCTAGAAGCACAAGTCAAAAGACTTCATCAAAGAGAAATTTGTACCCACAACTTTTCTCCTAGACCTCAACAAAAACATAGTTCACAATTGGTGAACACAACTTGAACTTTACAACTAACCAACAACCAAAATTTTGGATATAACAACTTTCAACAATCATGACCAACATATCTAAACCACACGAACATAGGGGAAAATACTAGATCATTACTCAAAGAAACAACTGAATACCTATAGACTTTCTTTAATACAATTTTCTCAATATCCTCAACATATACATCTAGCAACAACTAGGTAACCAATTGACTAGTTGACATCAATGACAACACCTTCATTCCTTTCTTCATTCTTGCAACATTTAGAACCTATTAAAGAAGGTACCTGCAACCACTATCTGACAAAGGATTCCAATATTTTCATCCAATTGATTGCAAACATTCCACATTCACTCCACTTTTCCAGCACATACAGATTTAAGTTGTCATATCAATGCATGCAATTCCATAACATCCACTCCATGTTGATTATCATGATTTTTCATGCAATTGAAAAGTCATTTCATAACTCATATTCCTTACATTCCAAAACCTTTCAATTTTCACATGTCATCTTTTTTATTTCAAATCTCACATTGCAATTAATTGATGTCAAATCATACTCATGTTGGGACACTCTTCTGAAAACTTTACACACACAAATTTATATTCACATCATTCGATAGGCATGCAAATTAACTTCCATAATTAACATAGATCTTCAATACTTTTGTTATGTACTTGTATTTAGATTTAGCATGCTTTGCATTGATTAAACTTATTTCCATATTATTTAATGATTCCCTCCACCTAAATGTAATTTTTTGTTTGAAAAGTGGATAGAGATACTTGTGTGAATCTTGTATGTTCCTATTTTTAGTGGATGAAAGTTACCACATAAGTTTCTAGTGCTATAAGAGTGAAGATTGTGTTGTAGTAAAGATTCTTCAAAGAAATGCTTTGCATTTCTCTACAATTAATTTTGTGGTCTTGTGGTTTGGAGGATGAGCTCAACTTGTCTATATATTTCCTCATTTAAGTTTTAGATCTTGTGGTGTATTGTAAGTTGGGTTTTCAATTTTCTATCTCAAGACTATGTTTTTTAGGTTTGCAAGTGATGTTGTTTTCAATGTCTATTTGATTACACCAACTTAATGTTATGTGAAGTTGTAAAAGGAGGGCATGGAAAATTTTTTGAATTTCATTTAATACTTGTAATTTGATCCTCATAATGTTATCTAGTCTCTCTAGTACTGCTTGTGGTCTGGAGTTAATATTTGCAGGGTTAAGTGTCTACTAGGCCAACTTGGTATACTGAGTTGTCTGCACCAAGTTTTTGTTGCATGCGCCAGTGTGGGATTTTGTGCAAAGGTAAAATATGTCCTATTTATCTCCTAGCGCAGACCATATTTTATTCCCTCTTCTAGTGGGTGTTTTGGAGTCAACTTTCTTATGTATGTTGCATGTTTCATGTCATATGATCCATTTTGGCCAACAAGAAAAAAAAATTGTAGCTAGTAGAGGATATAAATGAAAGATAAAGTGTGTGATCAAGAGGTCAACTGAATTTTGTTATGTGTTCAATGTGTGATTATTGTAATATGTTGAAATAAGTGTGGTAAAGGTAGAATAATGTGTGTGAATGCGTGAAGAAGTTAATGATTAAGTGTTGAAGGTAGTGAGCCAAAAGAAAAAGTTAATAAGTATTGAAGGTAGTGAGCCAAAAGCAGAAGTGAATAAGTGTTGAAGACAATGAGTCAAAAGTAGAATTAAATGAGTGAGTGCTAAAGGTAGTGAGCCAAAGGTAGCAAAGGAGTTGAAGAGTGTGTGTTGAAGGTAGTGAATCAGTTGTAGCCTCTTTTTTTAAGTGTTTTAATTTGTAGAAATTTTTAAACTTCCTTTGGTTGAAGCCATAAAACCTGCTATAAATCTTGTTTTCATTTGTGAGGTTAGATTTGGAAATTAGCTCCAAGCAGCTTTCTCACCATGGTTTTTCCCTTCTAGGGTTTTCCTTGTACATCTGGTGTTATGGTTGTTTTCTTGTTCCTTTCAATTACATTTGGAATTATATATGTCTAAGGAAGTTGAGAAGTTGTGTTTGATAGAGTTGAATTGGATAAAATTGTGGGATATACTGATTCACCCCCCTCTCAATATATTATTGTGTTCTAACAATTCTAAGTTTTGGAATATCTTATAGTTTTTAAGACAGTAAAATTTCAGTAATCATGAAGCTCCTATCATTTTCCAATTGTCTAATGGTAAATTTATGACTATTCAAAAGCATTATCAAGCCTCTCCTTAGAAATAGAAGGACCTACTCTTATGCAAGAGACCAAAAAGTGGCAGGAGCAAGCCCCCCCACACCCCCTTTCAAGAAAAAATATCCAAACATAGTTGAAATACAAAACCTCTAAATCAAGAATATTATTAGGTACCATTACCAATACTACCTCCCTACTTCTATATATTTATCTCCCCCTCTGTCTCTCTCTATCTCTCTATCTATTTCTCTCATTTTGCCTCTATTTTAATCTCTATCTCTAAATACCTCTCCCTCTATATTCATCCCCCTCTCTCCATCTATATATATATCCTTATCTCTCTCTATCAATCTATATTTCCATCTATATCTCTCTTTATCTCTCCCTCTCCCTTTTCCTCTATATATCTCTATCTCCATGTCTCTCCCTCTCTATTCCTACCTTCCTTATCAATTTATCTTTATCTCTCCATTTACCTTTCTCTATCTCTATAACTATCTATCTCCCTCTATCTTCATCTCTCCCTTTCTATCTCTATATATATATCCCTCTTTCTATCCATCCCTTGCTTTCCCTCTCTCTCCCTCTCTATATCTCTCTCTCCTTATATATAAATCTCGCTTTACCCATATAGCTCTCCCTATCCCCATCTTCATCTTTCTATCTTTGCATATCCCCTCTCTCATTTTCTCCCTCTTTATATATATATATTATTTCTCTATCCTTCTATCCTCTAACTATCCATATTCATCTCCCTCTCTCCCTCTCCTCTAACTATCCATATTCATCTCCCTCTCTCCCTCTCCCTCTCTATATCCATCTTTTCTCTCTCTATTTTCCTCTATATCTCTCTCCTTGTTGGTAATGGAGCTTAATTATCTTTATGATTCAGATTTTTTTATTTCATCTATTTTTGTATCTTATCACTTGATGGGGGTATGTGGAGGAGCTTTACCCTCCCACATCTATCACTAAGGGAGAGAAATAGATAAAGGAGAGAGGAGTATAGAGAGAGGTAGAGAGATAGAGATGGAGGGAGGGAGAGGAAAAGGGAGAGATATATAGAGGGAGAGTGAGTGAGTGAGAGAGAGAGAGAGAGAGAGAGGTGAGAGAGATCTAGAGGGATAGGGAGAGAGAGAAAGAGGTGAGAGAGATATCTAGAGGGATAGGGATAGAGAGAGAGAGAGAGGTGAGAAAGAAGTAGAGGGGAGGAGAGAGAAGGTGAAGGGAGAGATATCTAAGGAGAGTCTTGATGATGCTTTTGAATAGTTACAAAGTTACCCTTATTAAATTGCAAGATAATAGGAGACTGTTGATTACTAAAATTTTACTAAGTTTGAAAAAAATTAAGATCTTCTAAAACTTAGAATCTGTATTATAACTCCTATAGATTTGAAACCCTTCTTGAACATCCTAAAACTATATACATGAAATATAGCTTAAATTATAAGAAAGTAAATGTTCGTATGCAAATGTCACTTAAATTTTTTGTATGTATATAATATTAGTGAGAGGGAGAGTGTGAGCTATATAAGGAGGTAGATAGAGATGGGAAAAGAAAGAGAGAAATCATTTTTTTATTCCTAGAAAATACAAGCATGCTATAATGCACTCACATTATTATTTTCTTTGGTTATTTCCAACCCTTAGGGTTGGATTGTCCTTGGGTACCCAACCCAAATGGTTTTACTTACATGTCAACATCCATAGACATGTTTTTATAAATTCTAAAAAGTATTAAAATGTAAAGAGTGTTCTCCATCAAGTATACATGAATTTCAATTTCAATTTCAAAAATAGCATAGTAATTTTGAGCTCTCTTAGCTTTCTAACTATGTAATTTTTTCTACATTACAATAATGTTAAGGTTTTGATCTTTAACTTATTTTTCTAGTATCTCCTTTTTTTCAAAAATCTATGTCTAGTATTTTTTGCTTCAATTTTTACTTGTTCATCAAAATTTGAAATAAATTACATTATTAGAAACTAGACTCTATTCTACACAGAGTTAAAGAAAAATTCATATTTTATTAGTTTCCAAAAAATTAAGGAGGTGCATTCTTAATTTTTTCTTTTTTCAGAATGTCTCCACCTTGAAAATTAGTAAAAAATCATATATTCATAACAAAACTAGCAAAAAAAGGGGCATAAACTCACTAGTAGAAAAACCTCAATAAATGACTAAAAAAACTACTAACAATTGGTCACATGACCATTAGTTTGGTCACGTGACCATTAGTAGTTTATTTCCAGTTATTTATAATGTGACCAAATTCATGACTAAACCATTTTTAGTCATTTATTGGTTGTTTTGATTGATCAATTTGGTAGTATATTTAGTCGTTAATTTAGTCATTGATTATTATTAACTAGTCATTTATTTAGTCATGATTGTCATTTATTTAGTCATGGTAATTGTTTATTTATTCATAGTAGTCATTTATTTAGTCATGGTAGTCATTTATTTAGTCATTGTAGTCATTTATTTAGTCATTGTAGTAATTTATTTTAGTCATGGTAGTCATATACTTAATCATTGTAGTAATTTATTTGGTCATTGTAGTCATTTATTTTAGTCATGGTAGCATATATTTAGTCATTGTAGTCATTTATTTGGTCATGGTAGTCATTTATTTTAGTCATGGTAGTCATTTATTTAGTCATGGTTTAGTCATTTATTTGGGTGAATCAATGATTCAAGTTACAAATCAAATCTAACTTAATTAATCCTCACAAATTTATGCATATAAACTTCAAGTATCATAGATATTCAAATGTTGACACCATGAAATGAAAACTAAAATTCTTGAACAAATATGATTAAAGAATTGATGTGCCTCATACATATATTTACAACATACATATAAATGTATAAAATTGATGTGTATAATACATAGAATTGATGTGTATCATACATATAAA
Source organism: Sequoia sempervirens (assembly GCA_007258455.2). Classification (NCBI taxonomy): domain Eukaryota; kingdom Viridiplantae; phylum Streptophyta; class Pinopsida; order Cupressales; family Cupressaceae; genus Sequoia; species Sequoia sempervirens. The sequence continues at coordinate 2,160,752 of VDFB02000009.1, read as the reverse complement.
TGATGTGCCTTACTGGAAACTTGTCTCATTGAGTGTTTTACAACATTTATTGAAATTTTGAATTTTTTTAAAAAGCATAATAACATAGAATCACTCTGTATCAATACATGACTCGTCCAACTGAAGACAAGAGTTGATGAGCTACTAGAAAATTTTAAAAAGCATTAAAAATAGAGAATCACTTTGTATCAATGCATGACTCATCCAACTAAAGAAAAAAGTTGAAGCCCATAACATTGCATAACTAGGACAATAGAAGAACCCATAACATTCTTTATGGTTTCTAACTACTAAACAAGAACATGATTTGGAAGTTGTTCCTAGATCTTTCTTGGGGCAAGCAAATCAGTTCAATGATATCCACATGGTACTTTTGAAAGATGAGTTAAACTTTTGCATCAAGCTACCATGAACCTGACCTCTAGAACCCTTCTTAAAGCTCTTACATCACATCTCTAGAAGAGCTCTTCTGAATTGAATTTGTTCCAAGCCTCATACATTACATGTGCAAAAAATGGAAGGTTACAACAAGAAAACTAATTTGAGGGTGGCATACAAATTAAAACTAAAAAAACATTCAAGTGATAAACACAAAAATCACCAGTTAGAAGTACAAATGCAATATCCCAGGAAGAACAAAGAGTTTCTAAATATATAACATTGAGGAACTTAACAGTGACTCCAAAATGACTTGTTCATTAAACACAAATTAATTGTTTTCCTTAAGAAAATATTGTGGAACTAATACACATAATCAATGGAGTTGTTTCATTCAATTTAAGAATCATGTTGGTAAATCAACTATGAAATATTTGTGCCAATTAAATATCACCAAGTTTATAGAATGTGACTTTAGTATCCCAAATCCTGAAAGCTCACACAATTTAGGATTCAATGAAAACCAAGATTCAAATTGTAAATGAGACTAAAAGAATTATCAAGTCCCTAGTAATGGAAAAGCTCAAGTAACAGAGATCTACTAAACTTTATTGTAATAGACCCTCCAAAGTCCCAATGGATGTCAGACCACCAACCTAAATCCTAGAGTTCAATGGTTGTGTGATGGATGAAGGTAGGAAGGTTTTGATCACCCATGGATGGATGACTAATAGCTTATTGACCAAACCCCACTAATAGATGGATCCTAGTGGATGATCCTAGATTGAGAAAGAGTGATAGATGGGGAATACACAAGGCTTCCAAGGTTAACTTGAAACTATATGAGTAATGACTTGTGGACTACTCCAATCGTCCAGAAATAGAATTATAGCACCTAAATACCAAATTGGGATTGTCAGATATAAGAGAACAAAAGTATGATACTTACATCGATCTGTTAAGCCTTGCTCCTCCAAACTCTTCCTTGCTAGTATTCACCTTTCACATGAGTTGTAGCCTAAAAATAAGGTTTCGACAAGGGTTTTAGACTATGTTTATTAAAATAAAAATTATGGCCAAGATTCTAATAATGAGAAAATTTAGGTTTTAACGTTACGACATCCTTTACCTCATGTCATCATCTATTTGATGCTATCCCCACTGCTACTAGTTTCAACTCCTCCAAACTGGTGCAACCCTTCGCCTACTTTGCCATAGCCACCGAGCTATTTTTCCTTCACATTTTTTATGTGCGTCTTCAAAATAAGGCTCTTTTCTTGCTTTTTTTTGGAAACCCTAAGTCATTTTCAAATTCTCCTTTTCCCGCTTTTTTTCTAATCTCCTTTGCCAGCTTTTTTTAATCTCCTTTGCTAGCTTTTTTTTAATTTGAATTTGATTTCAAATACATTAGGATTTCAAAATTAAATCTCACACTTTTAAAAATATTGTAATATTATATTATTATATAATATTAAATAATTATATAATATTATATTGTTATATAATAATATATTATATATATATTATAATTTTATTTTATTTTATTTGATACGTAAGATCAATATATTTATATTAATTAATTAAAGTAGAATACAAGCATCTGCCAAGCAAGAAAAGATCTTTCAAAAAAAAAAAACCAACCACCTTCCCCATCAACTACTAACGCCCAACAACCAGACGAAAATTCTATCATAAGCACAACAAAACTACCAAAACTTAAGCATTTACAAAAACCAGTTTAGATACTTCACCACAACTAGGGATTTCCACCAAATGAGCACAAACAAACCCTACCCACAAAGCAAAAAACTTCTACCAACACCCACCTTACAGAAAATTGTTTAATTTTGCAAATTCCCCAAACTCAATTTTCCATTCCACTCCCCCTATAGTCATCAAGCCAAAGAATTTCTTTAGAAATTTAACTGATGCCCCTGCTAACATTAGGTGACGCATCAACCCCAAACTGTGCAAATCCAGAAGAAAGGGAAAAATATTTACCATGTCCTCTTGAAGTCGTTCCACTTTACAAGGCCTCAGACATCCTTTTCCTTCAATCACCACACGCAGAGCATCATCCACACCTTCAACCAAGTCCTCCCAAAAAAATTTCACCAGAATTTGCTTTGCTTCTACCTTCAGAATCCTCAAATCTAGAAGGGAATCCAAGAAGCGCGAAGAGACATGTAGATTATCATTCCCGTACTCCCCATTCTCCAAATGACCCATGTGCAAGAACCATCTTTGCAACCACCACCACAAGTGGATCATTATTCAACAAAATTCTCTTTAATCACTGGTCTATGATTTCCCTAAACGCAGCTTGTCTCACCGATGACTTCAAAGAAATCGACGTATTTGCTCGAAAACAAGCAAGACTCAACACAAAAACCTCAATCACAAATTTTGAACCCTTCGCCATTTACCTTTCTGCAACAATTGTGCTCAGCTTTGGAAAGAACAAACACCTACAGACACCACTCCTGCTTGCTATAAAAACTGCACGCCAAAAATGGCTTTGGCCTTTAATAAATAAGAAAATGCAACCCACAAGATCATCATCATCATCATCTGTAAATGGTACCCTTTCTATCATGTGGAGCATCCTTGCAAGGAGGAGGAAATACTTCCCCATAATGTTCACTCATGACAATGTGTGGAGGCAGGTGTCGTCTATGTCCTCGGCATCATGTCGAGAGCCATCGACAAGACATCCTGACACACCATTCCATAAACGTTGCCACCACACTACACAAAAGCTTGACATTCGTCCACCGTGGCAACCAATGCCACCTCCCTCCACCACCTCAGAGGGGTGCCCTCCCTACCACCCACTATAATATAATATATTATTATAATATATTGTATTGTAATATAATATTATTATTATATTATATTATAATACAATCCACTCCCTCGATTCAATTTTTTTATTATTTATCCACTTTAATATCATATTGTTTAATTTTTATTTGTGTGACTAGTCATTTTTTACCCGATGATCAAATTAGTCATTTATTTAGTCATTTATACTTGTGTTGCAAAAAATGAGTAGAATTTAGTCATCTTTAGTTGTTGTGACTAAAAGTGTTAGTCATGTAGTCATTTATTTGTCAAATTCTACTAGTGACTACATGGTGTTAGCGAAGTTTTTGTTGAAGTGATTTTTGAAAAACTAAAAAAAATTAACATTTTAGGAGAGGCACACCAAATTCTATGTTTTTTTTTTTTTTAAATATGAGCACTTTGTGTGGCCCCCTATTTCAAGCCCTTAATATCCACCATTTTCATAAAAATATTAGTTTAGAAAGTAGAGTTAGAGAACTACGACTCTTTTTCTTATTGCATCTTCAAATTTTGAGCATAACTATCTTTGATTTCTCACTCAAGATTAGTTTTTATTGATTTCAAAAGAAGAAGACGTAATGGGATGAATTTGCACCCCATGTAAATTTTACATTTATGTACCTCCTACCTTAGACAAATTAAATCTAATTTAATCCAATTTCACATCCTTCATTTGCTTCCCATCCACTTGGAATTGTTTTTGCAGACCAGTGGAGGATAATCTGTCAAGGATGCTAGCACAGTGCACAAACATCTACAGGAAACATTTTCATCCTAACAGGATTCCTACCTCTATAATTTGTAGAGGCGTTACAACTCTCCATTGGAAATGAAGTGTAACGTTTCTACTCCCTTGACTGACCTTAAACAAATCTTTTTCCTCCAATTTCATCTTCAAATTGCTATCCCATTCATTAAACTAATCTTCTTGGTATTCTACTTGATCATTCTCACTTCTACACACTTCATTCACAACATTGTCACCTCCATTGAAGCTACAAGTTGGTGTTTTGTGGACTCAATCTCCTCATTGTTGCGGAAACGTTGGCATTTGCAAGGTTGCGAGCTCACTCCTCCCATTTTCCTTGAGTGCACGTGGTTGAAGGTCATATTATTCCATCTTCCTTTCACTTAGCATTATCGTATTGTTTTTATAGAATATTGTTGTTTAACATAGTGCTTATTACTTTAACTTCAATATATTTCTTTATCGCATTTCTCCTATCATTGCTATATTGGTTGACCGTAGAGGTGGTACTACCAAAGCGGGGGACTGGTTGCAGTAGTACTCTATACACAACCCCAACATTTTCTTGTCTTGTGCATTTAGGTTGCTCCTCAAGTGAAGACCTTGAGGATATCAACTCGTGGGTAGGAAGGTGCACTTTCCTTACTCTCCTTTGTCAATTTATAGTTAGATCAAGTTAAAATATTCTTCTTGTTATTTAGTTATTTAGTTATTTAGCTACTTTATGCTTTTTTTTATCATGTTAAACTATATTTTTTAGGATGATAGTAGGTTCTCTTCAAGTTTCAACTGTACTTTACGCTCTTTTTCTGTATAAACACCATCTCCCCACTGAGACACCAACGTGCCATGCTATCGTTCATGTCATGCATTGTAGTCCTTTGGCAATGAGCTACCTATGTTGCAATTTGGACTCTAGAAACTTGCTCACCTGACTTCTTGAAACTCTCAGGTTGGAAGAGGGAAAGAGGCAGATTAGTTCTCCTTCCTTTTCACTCCTTTAAACACCAAACCTATCTTAAACATTCATCTAGATTGAGGTAGATCAAAGCAACCTATTGTTCTAGACCCTCCTGTGACCTAGGGTCCTGAGCAGTCAGTCCCCCTCTACATTTTGGTGAACCTAATGTGAACTATTTTGGTTTTGTTTCATAGTGTTGAAGGAATCTTCTCTCATGTTCTAGGTGTGTTGTAGGTGTATGTGTTGCAGGGAACCTAACCTTGTAACCCAACCTACGACCCTTAGCAATATAGCTAGAAGAGTCCCTAAATGTTATGAAGCGAAATATAGAATAGGTCACTATCTAATTGTTAAACCCTTGGGAGCTTCTGAGGAATTCCTTTTTGGTGTATGTAGAAAATGGCTTCTTTCATGCATCTTCCCATCCCATTTGTGAAGCCTACAAATGGGTCTCTTTCTATAACCTTTACATCATAATACTTTCCCATGAACTCTAATAGAGAACCCCCTCCCCTATACATTCTCATTCGTATCAATGGGAATATCATGACTAGAATTATCATTGATCCTATGTTCTAAGTTAATGTTATTATAGAGGATATCATGCTAATAAAATTTCTACACAAGGACGGGTACGATGAATCTAAAAGCACAATACATACGCATGATGGGATTTTCATTCCTCCCATTAGTTTCATCACCCTTTCAGTCTTGGTTGGGCCTAGGATTGTGAATTTCCTTTTCAATATCATCTTGGAGTTTAACTCATTTAGAGTGAAGCAAGTCATTCCTTGGATAGTTTCCATGAATGCAATCCCTTTGGTGATCCATAAATGTTTGAAATTCTCCCATGAGGGCTTTGTGCACATTGTGCATAACACAAGGTATAAACCCTAGGTGTCATGTGGGGCTTATTCATTTGATCACTTATAGAATAACCCTATCAATCCACTCCCTACAAGAACATACCTATTATATCACACTTATGTAAAATACAATTATGGGGACATACCACCAAAAGTGACCTATCCTCCTTCCCCCTATGTTATTTTAGTAAAGGCTTGCATGCTAGAACAACAACACGTTGCTTGTTCCTCACAAAAGAGGAAAGGGAAGCCTTCTCGTGCTCATGAGACTTCTTCTTCCCTTGCAATTACACTTTATTTTTTCTCTCATATTTCCATAGTACCTTTGACTTTTACCTCCACGCATCTCATGGGGAGTTTGATGGTGCCTACCTAGCAAAAGGCCAAGCGTCAGGTTTTTGACCTTCAGGTCTTACCCACAATGCCTCAACCTATCATATATGTTAAGGGGAAGGGTCCCTATGGAGTTGCCTCTACATCTTAGCCTCTACAGTCTCCTACCACTCCTACCCCTATGATAATGAATGGGAAGATTCCCACCACCAAGGTGCTTGAGTCTACTTCTCCGTCGGTTGTTTCCTCTATTCCTACATCTCTTCATCATGTTCCTGTCCATGAGTCACTCCCTCAATCGATAATGACTGTAATGGATAATCCCATGGTAGAATAGGAGCCTCACACTCCTCCTCAAGATAAAGCATCTAGCTCTTAGAGCTGAAGAAACCGCCTTGCACATGAGCATAAGTGTCAGAGAAAGGCTATAGCTTTTGAGCAGGCTGCTTCACAAAAAATGGAAGGGGATTCAACAACTCCTATTTCAGTGTCTCCTATTGTGCCCTCCTCTTCTACCCATTTTGCTTTCAATCTTGTTGCCTCGATCTTACTTTCGGCTCCCCTTGTGAGCGTGGATGACCCTCACCCTAAAAGGGTACAATTTTTCATTGCTCCCTTAGTTGAGCCTCCTCTCTTGATGTCCCTTTCAGACATCCTACCTTTTCCTAAGCCCATGGATATGTTGAATACGTCGGTGGTGTTTGTTGTAGTTTTCTCCTCTTCTTCCTCACCTTCTACTTCATCTGTGGGGATCTCCCATCCTTCGATGAAGCATAAGTTGTAGGATGATTTTTCTTATAATAGGGGTTGAAAGAATGGATCACCTTCTTTGAAGGTTGGTTCTACTTTTTCTCGTGTCATCCTAGTTACAGAGGTTTCCTAGCGTCCCCTAAGTTTTTTTCACTGCTCCCAAGTCCTTCGATGAGATCGGTAGTGGATCTCAGGTGCCTCCTTCTTTTCCCACTCAGTTGCCACATGGTACTCCTATCAAGTGCATGTTCAAATCAGTGGACAAAGTTCTAGCTCTATTAACATTTTTTACAAAATCAATGACGTTTACCTCACATGAGTTGAGTGAAGAAGATCTCGAGGTTCTCTCTTCCTTAGCTCTTTTCACAAGAGAGTTAGAGGGTGCTCCCCTTCCTATCCCACTCATGGAGGCTCATCCACCTTCCCCTTATGATGATCTAGATTGGGAGAAAAATGACCTCTTGGGTTATGAGGACTAGGAGGGAACCTCTTCTTTACCTATAGAAATAGATTTGTGTGTGTGTTTTGTTTCCCCTATGCTTGTTTTATGTGTTCCTAGAGGACCCTTGTCACCCTTGTAGGTGCTCAGATACAAGAGTGTTTTATGTCATAAATTTCTTCTATTTGTTACATAATTCTTCCTCTTTTTTGCCTTGATTTTTGACAATTGGGGATGATGCAAAGTGTTGGGGGCATTTAGGCTTCCCTTCCATGTTGACCCAATTTATTATTATTATTTTCTCACGTACCTTTCTTCACGATTTGATATAGTAGGGGATTGATGACAATTCATATATATTATTATATTATATTTATCTATCTATATCTATGAGCATTTCTGACCCCGAAATATCAGATCCCTCTGGATCTTGATTTTCTTCATCCTTGCTTATGTTTTCCTTTCATCTTTCTCTCTTATTTTCTTTTTCATTATGTTGTGGTGCTTATGTTTTTTCTATCATGTGTGTGACAACATTTCCATGATTACATCTTGTCATGTATCATGCACCACAACATCACTTTCTTCTCTCTCCTTAGGATGCCATGTGCCTTTGTGTTCAACACACACCATCCTAAGGAGGGGCTATCATACTAATTTCATTTTCAAAAAGGTGTATTCGGTGGCCAACATAAAGCTCATGACTCTATAAGGCCATTTTGCACCAAGAACCATAACCTTAAAGATAATGAGAGTTGGGTATTATTGGCCTGATTTATTTAAGGATGCCCATGCTTGGGTTAGAAAATATAGTAAATGTTTAGCGTTTGCAGGCAAGCAAAAGCTTGCAGCCCTACCTCCACATCCAATTCAAGTGGAGCAACCTTTTGGAAAGTGGGGACTTGATTTCATCTATCCCATTAACCCACCTTCAAGTGTTGGGCATAAATGGATACTTACAGCTACAAATTACTTTGGAAAGTGGACTGAAGTAGTTGCATTGAAGGATGCAAATGAGACACTTGTTTTGAATTTTGATCAAGATTTGGTTTCTAGGTTTGGTACCCCATATTCAATCATTTCTGATAATGCATTAGCATTCATGGGTTAATTTTTTTTAGATTGGTCAGTTAAGAATAATATTTATCTGAATAATTCTTCAAACTATTACCCTCAGGGCAATGGACAAGTAGAGTCCACTAACAAGAACTTAATCAAGATCATCAAAAATGCAATCCAAGAAAATTAGAGAACTTGGCATGATAAACTGAAGTTATCCCTTTGGGATGATAGGATGACACCTAAGAGAGTAACAGGTAATTCACCCTATGTTCTAACATATGGTAAAGAGGATAAAATTCCTATCTTAGTTGAGTTTCCTACCTTAAGCATGATCAAAGAATTGGACTTACTTAATAAAGAACCTATGGAGATTAGGCTTCCACATCTAATGGAGATGGAAGAAATAAGAAAAGATGTATTAAGGAATTTGGAGGTTCATCAAGCTCAAATGAAAAGGAAATTTGATAAAAAAGCAATCCCAAGAGTTTTCAAAGAAGGAGATCTGGTATTTAAATAGGATGAACTCAAGAGCAGACCAGGTAAACACACAAAATTTGATGACATGTGGGATGGCCCATACATTATCATAGAGTGTAAACAACATAATGCATTCCATATCTCAAATCTGGATGGAGAGGTGTTGCCAATCCCTGTCAATGGGATTCACCTCAAACAGTGCTATTGAGGATCAAAAGTTTGCAGATGTATATAGTATAGTAGTGGTTTTCAGCTAATAAGTGTCATGACACATTTCATTTCATTTCTATTTTGTTTTTCAATAAAGTACAGATGCACTGTTTATTGGCCCAGTCTTAAATAGAGCCATGTTTAATTTTTGTTTTGTTTTGTTTTGTTGTTGTATAGTTTTAAACAACTGAGTTACAATGGTTTCAAGAGTTTGAGGAGGGTATATTTTGACTCCATGCCCAATGGATTGTTAAGGCAACTAGTCTGGCATGCTTAGCAGGTAAGAACTCAACACAAATCACAAGAAATGTTACCAAAATTTCACCTATAGCTCATTTTGGTCTAGCTGAAACACGACTACTACAAGGGTGAAAAGTACTTCAATAAAATTTTGCTAATCATTATCATTTGCATATGAATTTTTCAAAAGAAGTTTAGTTCTTATTATTCAATGTTTTACAATAGAAATAGATTACAAAATTTGCATGATGTTTCTTTATTTCATTCATTTTGAAATGAAAATGTGTACAATGTTGTTGTCATATACAACAAGATCAAGGAAATGCTCAAAAGTCCCACACAAGTTGTGGGAATGACTAAATTGAATTGATACAATATAGAGTACAAGCTATATATCTGAAGATTAAATAAGGGAAAAACACATAAGGATAATTCATATCCTTCATTGCCTTGTAAGGTTGGTGTTGATCCTCCTATCTTTAGCTTGATCTTCTTATCTTCAACTGCTCTCATACCTAGTCTTCATATGTGCCTACAATGATTGAAAGATTTGTTAGAGCTCGGGATATAAAAACTCATCATATGTTTTTATAAATAGACATATAATCTACAAATCTAATGCATCAATTCAATTAAATTATTATCAGATATGTGCAAAAAGCCAATTTAGATCATCAAATGGGATTTAATCATAAGGAGGAACATTGAACTTCACTATTTTATCTTCCTTGTCTGTTGAGTGTGTAGGTACAGGTACAATCATATCATTCAGATCAACAAAGATATTGTTGTGTTCTCAATCAAAGGCATATCATTGTTCAAAGAGAATTACAACCCTAAAGAATCAATAAAGGATCCCATATTTATATAAATATCAATAATGGTGTGACACATTATTGATCAAATAGTCTTATCAAGATTGCTACTATACTTTTCAGGTTTCACTACATGAACAAGGTGACACAGCACTATTGATCCTTCTACATAGGAAAAAGGCTCCTTCACAATTCATTAGGCATGAAGAGGATAGTTTATACTTGACATCTTTGAAAATATGTCATGTCAATCAACATATATTGTTCAAAGTTGTTATGTGTGGTGGAAAATGTGGCTCCCACAAGGGTTGATCCTAACACATAACACTAAGGTAACACCAAACATATGGGTATGTGCAGGATCATCATGGAAAAAAAAGGCCCTTAAGTGGTCAAAAAATTAGAAAAATCGGAGTTAGGAATCTTGATGTAAAAATTTGAATAAGTTATCTATATTATTTCAAAAATATGTAAGAATAGAATCTATAGAAAATTGAATGTAGTTTCTAAACTACTAGGTTTATTTAAAAAAGAAAAATCTATTTGGTGAAAATTTGAAATTCAATGCAATAGTACTTAAATTTCGGGGAAAAAATAAGTAGGTGTACTGACCACCCTAACCATAATAAAATGATAAAAAATGTATAATATTTTAGATATATGTAGAGGACTCATGTATGGATGTGATGCATATTTTTTTGTAATTTTTTTCCAAGTAAATAATTAATTATGAATTTTTATTACAACTTTTAAAAAATATAAAAATTTGTATGCATAACCACCTTAACTTATTCAAAACTTTATGAAATTCAATTTTTCTTTTTTTAATTGTATAGTATGCGAAGCATAGAATGTGACGCATATTTCGGATTCAAAAAATGTGATACCATTTGAAAGCTATAGATGTTTTTCAATCAGCCTATCAATCAGGACTTTAGTCGTAATTCAAATAGAAAATGAATAATAATTATTTATTAAATTCAAAGTATAGCATAATTTATATTGGTGGAAAGCTGAGAATCTCCTTTAAAAACCTTTTTCGTTTCATCAATTTTGGGTAGAAAAAAAGTTGTCAGCCACATACCCACACATACCCATCATATCACCACTTTTTGGCCCATCATGATCCTACACATACCCATATGTTTTTTAAAGAACAAAGATAACAATTCAATGATATGTGGTTTTAATCATCATTTTGAGACAGTCTATAGAAATCCATTTGAGATAGCTCTACAATCTTCACATATGGCATGAACAAAAGCTAATATATGCCCAGAACAATAGTACATGGAGTCATAGTAAAATAGTGAATAATATTTCTGAATGATTACATTAGAGCAACAATATCAGTGTATTTAATCATATATCAAGATGAGAAGAATGAGCATCATAATGGATAAGGATAGTTAAGAGAACATTGCTAAAGTCCATATTCAAAGCTCAATATGGTCTAATTGAAGTAAAGGATATAACAAATTTCATGAATCAAATGGAAGATGTATTAAATGAAGCATATGAAGGGAAATGTGTAGCAGTAAAATTTTGTGTGCATATAGTTACAACCCCTCATCTCATACATCAAATTCTTGTTGTATCAATACTAGCTCCACAGTCATTATCTCAAGAGATAATGAGAGACATCGGTGTTTTCAATGGAGTTTATCTTCCCAACAATAACAAATTTGGACCAACCAAAGCTACAGAGGCCATAGCCGAATGGAAGCAACAAAGGTAGGGTTCTTTTGGATGAAAGTGATACTGAAGCCCTGAAAAAGAAATAGAACCCCTGAAGCAGGAAATTTCTATGATGAAAGCTAAAGTTAGGGTTCTTTTGGATGAAAGTGATACTGAAGAAGAAGAGATTTACAGTGAAGAGGAAGAGATGGATCCAGATGATGTGAGGATGTTGAAGCTGTTGAAGGAAGTGAAGAAAGATGGACATGGAAAAATGGATGTGTCTATGTATGGAGGAAAACTTGACAGTGAAGAGCTCTTGGATTGGATAGGGGCTTTGGAGAACTACTTTGAGAGTGAAGAGATTGGTGAAGAACACAAGGTGAAGAAGGAAAAAACAAAACTGAAAGGACATACAATTTTGTGGTGGAATTTTGTGCAAGAGGAAAGGGAGAGACAAGGAAAGAGCAAGATCACTTCTTGGGAGAGGATGAAGACCAAACTAAAAGGTAAATTCCTTCCTTGTGATTATAATGTTAAATTACTTAAGAAGTTACAAAATATTAGACAAAAGGATTTAGATGTGCAATCATATACTGAAGAATTTTATAGGCTAAGTATAAGAACTAAACATGAAGAAGATGAGAAAGAAACGGTTGCTAGGTACTTGAATGGCTTGAGGTATAACATTCAAGATTAGATCAGCTTGTTGGCACCTAAATCAGTTGAACAATGCTTTCAAATGGAAATGAGGGCAGAAGAAAAAATCAAGAGGAGACAAGAGAAGGAAACAAGAGGAAGAGGTAGCACTTCTAGGGGTAGAGGCATCACTTCAACAACAAGGAAAACCAAGCAAGACCATGAAGATGCTGATAAGAACAAGGAGTAAGCACATGAAGTAAGAGGAGGATGGAGAGGTGGAAGAACTAACTTAAAACAAAAGAGAGACTACAATGAATTCGCAGGTAGGTGTTATAGATGCAATGAATTTAGGCACCCATCTTTCAAGTGTCCTCAAAACCAAAGTTCAACTTCAAGTGGTGATAGGAGTGAAAGAATAACTCAACTGATCCAAGAATAAAAATGTGAAAGTTCAAGCAGAATTGCAGATCCAGAAGTGGTAGAAGCTCTCATGATGAGAAGGATCTTGTTGCAAGCACCAAAGGAGGAAGACATGAGCCAGAGGAGTCTCTTTAGAACCTCATGCAAATGCAAAGGTAAAGTGTGTCAAGTTTTTATTGATTCAAGTTCTCAAGATAATATGGTGTCTAGGGAGATGGTAGACAAATTGAATCTAGAGAAGATACCTCATGTAGAACCCTACAAAGTTTCTTGGGTGAATGATAGTCAAACCTTAGTGGTGAATGAGAAAGCCTATGTGGATTTTTAGATTGGGGAGTACAAAGATAGGGTCTTTTGTGATATATTTCCAATGGATTGTTGCCATTTTCTCTTGGGGAGACCATGGAAATTTGATAGAAGGTCCATGTATGATGACTAGGAGAACACCTACACCATTAGGAAGGATGATAAGAGTTTTAAACTAACTCCTTTGCAGGGTAGTGCAAAAGACAAAGGTAAAACCAAGGTTGTGATTTTTGGCAAGAAGGAGCCTTTAAGGCTTGAGGATAGTGGAAACAAATTTTTGCAAGTATGGAGCAGGTTAATGATGATAGGATAGTAGAAGTTAGAAGAGAATCTAATCTACAGTCACTAGGAAGAAAGGATAAAAGTGATTTTGTTTGGTAGAAGAAAGTTGGTGGTAACAAGTTTCAGACTGATGAAATATAGAGTAAGTTGGTGGAGCCTTTGGAAAGGCATGAAAAAGGTGAATGCATCATGGTTGGGGTAGTTGAATGCCCTATAACACAAAATAGAACAAAAAAAAATTCAAGGGATAATGTAATTAGTTGGATAGTGAGTGAAGCTACAGTAGTAAGTAGTATTGGTAAAACAACAAAAGAGAAGGCAGAGGTTTGTAATAGTACAATGCATAGGAGGATAAGACACTATGATGTTGATGAGACAGAGGGTATCAGGGTTGCTGGTATAGAAAAGTGCAAGGTTGAAAAGACAAAGCACAAGAAGATGGAGGGTTGTGATGGTTATAGGACCTTAGAAGAGGAAGGTACATGCCTGACAATGAAAAGGACAAAGAAGGAAGTACTTGCAGGTCTGACAGAAGGAGTAAAGCCTAATGGTACAAAGGACAATGATAAAGGTGTAGAACAAAATACTACTAACTCATGTTTGTTTGCAGGTATAAGGATTGGGAGAACATCAAATTTTGATCTAGGCATAAGAGGAAAGAAAATATCAGGTCTGAACATGAACATGAAGGCACATTTCAACATGAACACAGTCACAAAGGTAGAGCATTTCAAAAGAACTCAATATTTAAACCAGTTGAAGGAAGCTACAAGTCAAAGGATATATGGAGCAACGTTAAGAAATGGAATACCCTTCAACTCTTGTGACAAGAGTCTTTTCTCTGTGGGGGTGTATGGTGCAGGAGCACCTACACCTTAATGATGAAATTAAGGTCTTGAAAGAAATTTAAGGAGGGTAGTAAGTAGGATAGTGTTGGTTTTGTTGTTTTGTATTTAATAAGGTCCATCAAGACCATTTTTAAATGTAATAAGGGGCTTGGAAAGTTATTCTTGTTGAAAATGCAAAATTGCATGATAATTATAAAGTTGTTATAAACTTATCAACTTGGGGATTTGAGGAGTCATTAGCATTTAATTTTTTTTTAAGGGAAATTATGCACATTGGAGGGGTTGGTTGAAGTTGAAAATGTATAAGAACATCTTGCAAGCTCGAATCAAGGGTTAATGAATGCATTGTTTTTAGGAGTATATGTTCTGTTCGATGCCAAATCTGTGTTTTTCCAGATTTTTCTTGAGTTTTTGGTCTGGTACAGACCCACTCATTTTTTCAAAGTAAATGTGTTTACACATCCTTTTTTTTGTTTTGGAAGGCTAATATATCATTTTGTAGAAGAAACTCTAAGAACACAGGGTCTGCCCTGTTTCACAGCCTTAAGGGTTTGAAGGTCACATTATAATGATTCTCACCAATCCACCCACTTTTTTTGCACTATAACTCAATGGATTGGTGTGTAATATGGTAGTGTAGATGTTTCTATGCTTTGGAAGGTGAGGATGGCATTTAAGTTGACAAGGGAGTGATGCCCTAAGCTGGGAAGTGATGATTTTGTCATGAAAATGAGAAACCTAAGTTGATTTTGAAAACCAATGAAGTTAATGGTCGTGTGAGTGTTCATTATGTTTGTGTAGGGTTATTAAGAGGTGTTTGGACTAGTGGTTTAATCTGGAAAGCTTTGGAAGTGTGAATTCCAACAAGACCCTTGGTTTTTGCATGTTTTAGGAGGGTTTCTTGGGGCAATAGGGTAATGGCCTTGTATGGGAAAAATGATCATGGAATTGGTAGCTTTGAATCATTATTAATAACGTTTTTGGGTGTTTGAGAGGATATCCTACATCTAAAAGGTACTTCCTTTGGAAAAGAGGGGTAATTTACTGGCCCTAGGTGGTGGCATGTTATTGAATCTCTCACTCGGACCAAAAGAGTTGATATTGGTTTTTATGTATGTTTTATAACTTGAAAAAGGGTATCTTAATCCATAATTTTTTTGTCAATTTTTTGGAGTTAAGGGCCTAAAAGCCTAAAACCAGGTTTGCACTGCTACTAGGGTTGCAAGGGTGAAAGTGGGAAATTCTACTTCTGGTTGTTTTCAAACTTTGGGAGTTGTTTGGATTGGTCTAATAGGCCATTTTAATCTTATTAGATGCCTCTTGAAGGTAGGTTGACACTTTGAGTGAGTTTGGGCCTCCTAGGTCTGCATCAGGAAAAATCATCATTTCAAAGGTAACTTACCAACAGAGATTAGCATGAAGGTTATCAATATGAGAAGAGCTTGAACAAAACCATAGCTCGTGAAGGTTTCCAACCATGGCAGCACCCAATAGAGCATTAAAATGTTAATTCAAAATGAGAATGGTTGTGAAAGGTTGTGGGTTCTTTTTGTCTTTAGGGTTTTTTCACATTTCGCCCTAAGTTTGGCCCATCCATATGGATTATTTTTTTCCACTTTTATTTAAAACTTGACATAAAATTAATACCTTTATGTATTAAGTTACCCTTGTAACCTTTTGCATTGTTTTAAATCATAGGTTTGTTCCCTTAATTTGTCCATAATTTTTCAAGTTTGAAGCAAAATAATAAATGTAAACAAATAATAAGTAATGGTTGATAAATTACTTATTATTTGTCATGAAAATATAAAGATTATTTAATCCACAATGAATAATAATGTAATTCATCATTAATTACTTTATTGTTTATTCAAATGGATTACCTTTGTTTAAAAACCATGCAAAAGGAGAAAGGGGCAGTGAGCTGAAGTTTTCTCATGCAATGATCATGTAGATAGAGTTAAAATGGAGAAGAATCATGCAAGAATCAAGAGTAGAGTTCAACTAAGGTTTCAAAGTTTCATTTTCAGTTGGTGGAGCCTTTTTTGGAGTTATTTTGGTCATACGCATTGAGGGGAGGATTTTGCAACTATTTGAGATTAGTTTGCTTTAGTTGTGGGCCCTCTTTTTATGGTTTTTTATCTTTGCTCGTGAGAGGGATTTTGGAGCTATTTTTCACTTCCAATTAGCTTCTTCTACCACCTCCTAGCTCTTGGAGTTACTTTTTGTATATATTGAGAAAAGAATTAGTCTTTTCTCAATTCTTGCTTCCTTTATTCTCTTACACGTTGTAGAGAGATTGGAAAGACTTGTAACTCATCATTATTTTTATAGTTTTAATACAACAATACTTTATTTTCAGCAGATTCTTTAGAGTTTTGTAGAGTTTCCTTCAAGATATTCGATAGAAATAGAGTTTACCTTCACAATTTCTGGTGTTGTGTCTCTTTTAAATGATTTGATGCAAGTTTAATGTTTTTTAAATCATAAACCTTGAAATTTTTGTCTCATTTATTGATGCATGTACATAGTAGCAATTTATCATAGGTCATTGATTGTTCTCTTAAGTTTATCTCTCCTCTTAATTTCTGAAAACCCTATTTTCCTTAGTAAGGAAAGTTTAAAAAAATCCTTTTAGTGAGATATTTTTGTGATCAAGGTGCCCAAGTTGAGTTGTCTTAACATGTTTTTGAGAATATTAGTTGTGAATAAGTCTTCATAGTAGTATTCTTCGGTGCATCACCTCCTAGAAATAATTTACAATTCAAGTTTCCTTTAGTTTCATAGATTAATCTTTCTCCCTTTTCCCATACAAGTTATTAGATTCTAGGATATCAAAAAGGGAACCAACCCATGATCTGGAGATTCAACTTCAATATGAGCATACCCATAGGCTCAAAGGTGTTTCCATGTTTCACGAGATTTTTGAGCTTCAAGCTTAGCATCTAGGATGCAATCCTTGTGACAACAGTAATGTTTTTTCTCCCTTAACCGACCTTGAATGACTCATTTTCCTCCAATTTCATCTTCAAATTGCTATCTCATTCATTCAACTAATCTTCTTTTCATTCTACTTGATCATTCTCACTTTTACGCACTTCATTCACAACATTCTCACCTCCATTGAAGTTGAAAGTTGGTGTTTTGTGGACTCAATCTCCTCCTTGTTGTGGAAACATCAACATTTGCAAGCCTATGAGCTCACTCCTCCCATTTTCCTTGAGTGCACGTGGTTAAAGGTGATATTATTCCATCTTCCTTTCAGTTAGCATTATCGTATCATTTTCATAGCATATTGTTGTTTAGCATAGTTCTTAGTATTTTCACTTTAATATCTTTCTTTATCACATTTCTCCTATCATTTCTATATTGGTTGTTTATGGAGGTGGGAACACCAAAGAGGGGACTAACTGTGGAAATCCTCTATACATATCCCTAGAATTTTTCCATCTTGTGTGTATAGGTTTCTCGTCGAGTGAAGACCTTGAGGATATCAACTCATGGGTAGGAAGGTGTGCTTTCCTTACTCTCATTTTTCAATTTGTAGTTGGATCAAGTTAAAGTATTCTTCTTGTTATTTAGATATTTAGTTACTTTCTACTTTATGTTATCATGTTAAACTGTACTTGTTAGGATTATACTAGGTTCTCTTTTAGTTTCAACTATACTTTATGGTCTTTGTCTGTACGGACGCTAGTGCCCCATTGAGATGCCAGTGCGATGCACTATCATCCATGTCATGCTTTGTAGTTCTTTGGTAGTGAGCTTCCTAAGTTATAGTCTAGACTCTAGAAAATTGCTCACCTAGCTTCCTTAAACTCTCAGGTTGGCAAAGGGAAAGAGGTAGATTAGTTGTCCTTCCTTTTCACCCCTTTAAACACCAAACCTATCTTAAACATTCATCTAGCTTGAGGTAGATCAAGGAAGCCTATTGTTCTAGACCCTCCCATGACCTGGGGTCCTGAGTAGTCGGTCCCCCTCCTCTATAGAAGAAAAGGGGAAACTTAAGACCCCCTTTTGGTCCCCCATTTCCTTGCACATACCTACCACTTTTTTAGAATGTTTTTCTATTTTTATCTCTAAGATTTCTAAGTAGATTTTGTTGCAAGTATGAAGGTGTTGTTATTAATGTCAACAAGCTAGTGTTGTCATTGATGTGTTGAGGAAGAATTTTTTATGATGAAGATGTCGAGGATATTGAGAAAATTATGTTGTAGTTGGTGTATGTATGGAATAGTTTTGGTTGTGTATGTATAGTTGAGATATTGAGGAAGTGTTGTGAGTACGTGGAGCTATCTTTATGTTGTTTTTTGTAGAGATGTGTTGGAATAGTGTAATGTGATGAGATGATGTCTCTGGTATTTGGTTTCCAAGTGCTTTTGAGAAAATTTGATAAACCAAGAAAACAATGTTCTACAAGTGTTCACAACGTGCTCTAGGATGTGCTTTGTGTTTCTTTTATGTTGATGTTATCCATGCATGGATCTAATATGTTTCTTAAGGGTGTCAATAGTTGCTATATCTGGAGTTTTGGTTTCTAGATCATTGTGCAGAATGAGATGTATTCACTAGTGTGTGAACTAGGTTTTTAGTGGTATTTGATGTGGTCTAGGAGAAATGTATTTGCTCCGCATTTCTCCATAGTTTAGTTTTAGGTTGCATGGATATGGGATTTTGCTTATAATGTTTGTATCTTTCTGAATTTAAGGTTTCTCTCTATTTGGTATAGTACAACATGTGTTTCATGTGTTGATGTGCACATAAGGTTAACCAAATGTTCTCAGTTGAAATGTTTCTATCATGCGAGTTTGGATGAAGTCTTTGTTGGATCTCAGGTGGTTCATGGATTGTTCTAGATTGTGTAAAAGATATTTTTGTGATCCATATGTCATCTTGATCAAATAGAAAGCATGTACTTAATATTTTTTTGGTGTTTAGCATGGGTAACGACCAACCTGGTGTTAACACTACATGTGAATCTTTTGGAATCATGTTGAAGTGTGTTAGGATATATTTGGGTCCTAAATAAGGATTTATATGGGTTTCCCTCATTCCTATCCACCATGGGAATATTTGTGTGTCAACCTAATTTGAAATTATAAGTGTAAAGGATGTGTTTTTGACCTTGGAGAAGGTTTTAAAGGTTGAGGATGATATAAATAAGAGTAGTGTTGTTGTAAGATGCAAGGAAAAGGGAAGATAGATGTGAGATAGATCTGAGTGATGAATGTGATGTGAATTTGAGCAGAGTAGTGTGAACTTTAAAGTGTTGGATTCCTGAATGCAGTGAGTTGAAGGTTTCCAAAATCATTCAAGCAATATTGCAAGAGTGTTGGAGCAATTGTGATGGATTCTCTATTACATTTAGAAGTTGTTATGTGTGTAACATTTCTCTTATATCTTCCTTTTTTTCTTCTTTCTGTGGCAATGAGCCCTGGTTGTGAGTCTTTTTTGGACAATGTGTCCTATTCTGGCAGTGAGCCCTTGTACCAATTTTGCAATTACTTATATTTTGAGCTAATCCTCATTGTAGTTTTTCCCTCATTGGGCTTTCCACATAAATCAAGTTTCCTCTTATGCATGGTGTTATTATTACAGTTTTTGTTTGTAGAGAAGGGGGATTCGTTACTCACAAGTTCTCTTCATTCAAAGAGCCTCACAAAGTGAACTACCTTAAACTACCTCAAGGAACAACAAAGAGAATTCTAGAATCCGAAAGAGTAGGTCACAAATTTTTTTTGGACAAACTAATGGGCTCTCAACCAAAGGATGTCAGCGAGGGATAAGGACGACAGTGCGACGCATTGACATCCAAGAGGCATGTTGGCATCTTGTACAGATTAGAGAGCAATTTGTCACAAAAAATAGCTAAATGACTACTTCTACCCCAATCGCTAAGAACTTCTAAAGAATTGAAAATTAACAAAATGTGATAGGATTGAAGCAAAGTAAGGAATAAATGATAAAGTAAGAGAATAAAAGATAGAAAATACTCATGTAAACCAAAGTAATGAAGACTCTAGCAAGTAGATATCTTCAATACCTATGTCTATAAGATCTGGAGAAATTTTTGGGGTTGTATAGGGGTTTTCCTTAGTCAAACCCTCGTTTTGGTATTCCCACCTCCACATATAGCAAAAAAGATAGAGAGAAGTGAACCGAAATGGAAAAAGCATGTGGTGAAAGCAAAACCCACTTTAGGAGTAGAACCTACACCACCAAGTATGAGTGATAAAAGCAATCCTCACTCGAGCAGGAGAACCCATATCACAAAGTAAGGATGCAATGGATAAGGGATATGGAATTCTAGGATGCTCACAAGCATGAGATAAGGGAGATGGAGCAACAAGAGCCAAGAGTGTTGCAAAGGGAGTTTTATAAGAGCTTGGGAGTACAAAAAAGAGATCTTGAAAGGATGCAAGAATGTTGTTGTAGTGAGTTGTGAAAGCGTGTGGCTATTGTAACAAACAAGAGGGTTGTGCAAGAAAAATGGTAGAATGTTTGAGAGAGAAGCCCTAAAGGAGAAGAAGGGAAAATGCATTGAAAAGGTGAATTTTAAAGAGGGAAAAGAAGCTTCCTGAGATGTTTCAGGGTGTCCCAGGCCATTACCACTAACAAAATTCACTGAAAAAGTGGCAAACATGCACAGAAATGATCGTTTGAACGTTGAAACATTGTAGGATGCTAGCACAATGCACAGACGTCCACACGACGCACTAGTGTCCGAACACATCATGCTACAAAATGACACGAATGGGAAAATCACAAAGGTTCGATGCAAAGTTGACACATGAAGGTAGCTGATGAAAAGGGGTGCTAGAGCATCCTAAGAGGGGAAAAAGGCTGATGCAAGGGCTAAAATGAGCCTACACAAGTTCTAAGGGAGTGGACACTAAAGTGGATACAAGAATGTACATGAAATTGCTAGGGGTGAAATTTTATGACATTACATTTTCCCCCACTTTAGCGAGCATGTGAATCTACAGTAATATGCACGCTAAAGGAAGTCTACTAAACAGAAATAACATCATTATGTTAGAAGGATACTGTAGAGGAAGCACAAAATTATTTGAACCACAAAAGCATGCCCCCAGGCTAAAGACCTGCAAAACAAATACATTAGACAAGAAATACCTGCATCGGATAATAATGTTAGAACATAAAAATCCACTAAAGGATTTGAGTCAGCAAAGTAAAAGAGACCTTGATGTGGAAGGTTGTCTCAGTACTATGCATCATCCCCAAATTAAAAATAATAACACATAAAAGAAATCTAAAATGAAGAGAAGAATAGAATATACTCAAGATGAAGAAGATTGAAATCTTTGATCCAGTATATACAAAAGAGAAGAGAAGAGAATTTAAGAGAAAGAGATGGAGAAGCTAAAAAGGAATGAAGCAAGCACCTCACAGGCCCACAAACCTGCAAGGAGGTGACCCCCAAGATATCTCACATGGAGGAAACCTAGATGTAAGCACCTCACAGGCCCAAAGACCTACAAGGAGGCAACCCCCAAGATCTCTTACATGGAGGAAACCTATATGTAAGCACCTCACAGGCCCACAGACCTGCAAGGAAGGTGTCCTCCAAGATCTCTCACATGGAGAAAACCCAGATATATAAGCACCTTACAAGCTCGTAGACCTATAAGGAGGTGTCCCCCAAGATCTCTCACATGAAGGAAACCTAGAAAAGTGCCTTACAAAACTGTAGACCTACAAGGAAGGTGTCCTGCAAGATCTCTCACATAAAGGAAACCCAAGGAAAGCACCCTACAGATCTAAAGACCTGTAGGGAAGGTGTCCTCCAAGATCTCTCACATGAAGGAAACCAAAAAAATCACCCTACAGACTCGTAGACCTATATGGGAGCAACCCCCAAGATCTTTCACATGGAGGAAGCTCAGAGGAAGCACCCTACAAGCCTGTAGACCTGCAGGGAGGTATCCCCCAAGATCTCTCACTTGGAGGAAACCCAAGGAAGGGGACTCGACAAAGTAAAAAAGTAGCTTCATAGGCACACCTATAAAGCGACGTGTCTACCCACAGATAGAACATGTCTGAAAGAAGACATGTAGGAAAATAAGAGGATAGTCACCAGACCGTCGATTGATTGGAAAGCTTTCAAAGGGGTCCCTTGGGAACCCTTCAAAATAAGAGGGGTCCATGCAAGGGACACACTGTTTGAAAGTGGATGAATAAGAGAGGGGGTCCTTAAGAAGGACACACATCTCTAGAACAAGTTATCACAACCCCCAACGTATAAGGGAGGAGAACCATGCAAGATACTTAGGACATACAGGATAGAGGTAAACCTCAATATCACTTTCATTTGAAAAAGAGGTAGGTCCATTAGAAAATAAATGAGAAATGGCACCTAAATCATGAAGTTTTTTTATTTTATCCTTCAAGGCCTTACATTCACTAGTGGAATGGCTAGGCACTTGGTGGTATAAACAGAAATAATGTTTTTCTTTATCATGTTTATGAGATTTCTTATGTCTAGGAGAAGGAAGAGTGATGGAGAGAGCTTTTAGAAGCTGCAAAAGAATATGCTCTTGCTTAGATAAAGAATGAGGAGTTGGAAGCTACCCTTTCTCTTGTGGAGAAAAGTTGTATTGCTCATAAGAAGATATGAAGATATAACACAAAGGAGGATGAATCAATCCAAGAGAATGAGGTTGAGAAGAATTCATGTCACTCAACCATGGATTCCATTTAGGTTATTCATTCAAGCAATCAAGCCCCAAATTATGTGTATGGGGTGTGAATTCTATAGGGCCCTAAATTCCTTGTTCATTATGCCCACAACCTTTATGCCCATAGCCATATTTAGAGAAAATCCTAAAGCCAGGGCCATAACATGTTTTCAAATCTTGAGAAGAAGGAGGATCTTTATAGAGAGAATTTTCCCAGCAATGGGGATTATGCTCCTCTATAAGATCACCATTATCCTTACTAAAAGGACTACCAACATTATCCTCTTTAGCAAAAGTGTAATCATCTTCCTTAGAAGGAGGATCAACACTATGAACATTACAATTTATACTCACACTATCCCATGATACAAAAGAATCATCTTTGATAGTAGGTGTGGATGATGTTATAGGAAGGTCTAAGTGGATCAGATTGACTTTATATTCTGTAGTGAATGATTCTGTAAAGTCTAAAGAACCACAATCATCACCAAGACATATATTATTTTGAGAAGTAGAGGGAGCAAACTTAATATTTCTTGCTTTAGAAGGGTCTTCTTCGGGGACATCTATTTCAAGAGTATCCTTTGTAGTAGGCATTGTTGGAGTAAACATTGACACATTGGAAGACACTGAAGGGATAAGAGTAGGCACAACTAAAACTTGACTGGAAGCTACCATTTCACATAAGTGCATAGCATCAGGGTCAGCCCTGACTATGACTACCTTATTTTTACAAACAAACTTAATAGATTTATGCAAGGTAGATGGGACTGCACCCATAGCATGACTCCATGGTCTACCAAGAAGAAGATTATATGGTAGCTTTTCTAACAGAACTGTTGGAGTAAATGAGTCATTATATAATAATTAATTAATCAAAAATTAATTATTAGAGGCTTCTTTACTTTAGTTCACTTAAGATAAACATAGAAGTTGCATTTTAATCTTTAGTTTAATTCTTATTATTAGATTAGACTAAATTTAGGACAAGTTGTCTCATTGCATGAGATTAATACACTTGTCACTATCTTGTTAATCCGTGAGTAGGGTTTTCTTGTGCTTTGCTTATAAGCATGCACATTCATTTGTAATAATTATTCAGGTTATTTGCATCAAAAATAATTCTCGGGTTATTGAGCACAATCTTGCTTGTTGATCTTTTCTATATTGTGATAGGTAATCGCTTGCAGGTATTTCATGGGAGATGTGGATTGAATCAGTCAATTCCATCAATAACATATACAAGGGTGAGTACAGTAACAGGTCCCAACCTCAAAGGAAATACTATTGTGCCTAGGGCTTTTCAACCGACATTATCGAACCCACAAATGTCAATAGAAGAAGCATTAAGAGAAGATGAATCAATATTAATCTTAGGAAATAGATTAATACTACACACATTTAGTGTTGAACCAACATCAATGAGAGTAAATATAATGCTGATATTATTAATGTTAACTATAATCATCAAAGGATCCACTTATTTTTGCACATCCGAGGGTGGAAGTTCTTGTGGATAAAATGTAATATTCAACGAATCCGCATGAATATATGCCATCAATGCATTAGCATCTGTCGACCTAGCATAAGAAGGAAAGATGATATTTTGCAAGGGTTCCTAAAGAATTCCTTGATAAACTGAAGCAGACTGAAGCAACTCCCATAGTGAGATCTTAGTCAGAGTAACATGAAGTTGCTCGACAAGATCATAATCACCTGGTGCTTTAGTCACAGGTTTAGGTGCTTGAAGAAGGCTTGGTTGTTTATTCATTTTATTCTCATAAGTATGGGCTACCACTCTATAAGAGGGATCCATAGAAATATTAGGAGAATCAACATTAAAAGAACAAACCTTTTTAGGAGAAGGACTAGATGGAGTCAGATAAATGACTGGTCTCTTAGGCCTTTGAGGGGCAACAAAGACATAGATTACATTTACTAAATCATCACCACTAGTAGAATAATTATTTGAAGACATATTCTCAACATCAATCCAAACAAGATCAAATGTGGAAGGAGATTCATCATGCACTAATGTGTCATCTCTAGAGGAGAGCGCATCATAATAGAGAAGAGATTCTACATTCACAAATGCATCATCTCCAAAGGGGAGTGCATTGGAATGAAGAAGAGATTCATCATTCACTAATGTAATGCCTCTAGAAGAGAGTGCATTGGAATGGAGATTAGATTCATCATTTACGAATGCATCATCTCCAGAAGAGAGCGCATTGGAATGAAGAGAAGGTAGAGGGACATTAAGAAAGGTATCAATGATTTCATCTTCTTGCAGCAAAATGTCCTCTGAAGTAAGAGGGCCTTCGTGAGAAGGATCAAAGACACTAAGTGACATGGGTAAAGCCAAGTCACCATCACATGCATGAAATGGAACATCATTAATGCTTTGAATAAAATCAGATACTGAACTAATAAAAGAAGATATTAAATCCATTTTGATGATAGAACTAAGAAAAACCAAAAATCTAGATTTTTTTATTTTTTTGGTATTTTCTAGGTTCTAGTAATTTTCTTTTTCGGAGGTCTTCAGAGCAAAATTTGGGGTTGAAACTTGTGTCGGTCCCTAAAATTTGGTTGTTTATGGCACAATATTTTAGGGACTGAACTAGTCCTCTTAGAGACCTTTCCAACGGTGCAAACGGTTTTGAATTCTAAGCACCAAGTCAAAAGTTATGACCCTGCCAAGTAGGGGTAAATAAATTCCTAGTTTTTTTGAAAAGTACCCTCTTCACGTCAGGTTCACCAAAATGTAGAGAAGGGGGATTCACTACTCACAATTTCTCTTTATTCAAAGAGCCTCATGGGGCGAACTACCCTAAACTACCTAAAGGAACAACGAAGAGAGTACTAAAATCTAAAAGAGCAGGTCACAAAGATTTTCTAGATAGACTGATGGGCTCTCGGCCAAAGGACGTCAGCATGGGATAAGGACGAAAGCATGGCGCACTGGCATCCAAGAGGCACACTGGCGTCTTGTATGGACCTGAGAGAAAGTTTGTCATAGAAAATAGCTAAATGGCTACTTCTACCCTGATTGCTGAGAACTTCTAAAGCATAGGAAAATAACATAATGTGATAGGACTGAAGCAAAGTAAGGAATAAATGATAAATTAAGAGAATAAGAGATAAAAATTCTCACGTAAACCCAAGTAATGAAGCCTCCAGTTAGTAGATATATTTAATACATGCATTTGTAAGATCTGGAGAAATTTTTTGGGTTGTATAGGGGTTTTCCTTAGTCAAACCCCCATTTTGGTGTTCCCACCTCCATGGACAACCAAAAAGATAAAGAGAAGTGAACCGAAATGGAAAAAGCATGTGGTGAAAGAAAAACCCACTTTAGGAGTAGAACCTGCACCACCAAGTATGAGTGATAAAAGAAATCCCCTCTCGAGGAGGAGAACTTGTATCATGAAGTAAGGATGCAATGGATAAGGGATATGGAATCCTAGGATGCTCACAAGCATGAGATAAGGGAGATGGAGTGGCAAGAGCCAAGAGTGTTGCAAAGGGAGTGCTATAAGAGCTTGGGATTACTACAAAGAGAGCTTGAAAGGATGCAAGAATTTTGTTGTAGTGAGTTGTGAAAGCTTGTGGCTACTTTAACAAATAAGAGGGTTGTACAAGAAAAATGGTAGAATGATTGAGAGAGAAGCCCCAAAGGAGAAGAAGGACAAATGCATTGAAAAGGTGACTTTTAAAGAGGGAAAAGAAGCTTCCCGAGTCGTTTTAGGGCGTCTTGGGCCATTACCACTAAAACAATTCAGTGAAAAGTGGCAAACATGCACAGAAATAGTTGTTTGAATGTTGAAACATTGTAGGACACTAGCATGGCACACAGACGTCCATGTGACACGCTAGTGTCTGAACACATCACACTACAAAATGAAACGAATAGGAAAAGCACAAAGGTTTGATGTAAAGCTAACACACGAAGGTAGTTGTTGAAAAGGGGTGTTAGAGCATCCTGAGAGGGGAAAAAGGATGATGCAAGGGCTAAAATGAGCCTACACAAGTTCTAAGGGAGTGGACACTAAAGTGGATACAAGAATGTATGTGAAATTGCAAGGGGTGCAATTTTACGACATTACATTGTTATGTGCTTTTCATGTTTAAACATTATAACAAAGTAAGGGCTTGATAAATGCATGTGGATCTAATTACTATTGAGGGTTGATACAACTGATTCACCCCCCCTCCCCTCAGTTTTCATGTTCATTTCAATAGATGAACTTTACACCTTAGTGCTTACAAAATTTTCTAAAAATGGATCTTAAAGGAAAAAAAAACTCTTTATATATAAAAGTTACAAGGCCCATCTTACATGGATGATTTATGTTTTTCCCTTAGTTTCATAATCTCTACAAGGTGTTCATTACTTAAAGTTTAAATTAGGATTAAAATTTGGTAAGGTTGCAATTCAAATTATTATTGGGGCCTTAATTGGAATCAAGTGGTCTAATGAAGGAAATTATTGGCCACCAAAGTACCCTTAGGGTTTTCTTGTCAAATGAAATTTAAGAATAATTTCCTTAAAAAAATATTTGCCTCTTTTAAAATGATACACTTACATATAAAAATACACTGTGGCTTACAATATTTAACAATCTCTTTCAAAAAAATTAATTGGAAGAGACATATACTATCTCTTCCCAACTTTCTTACATAATTTCTCTAATAAGAAGCCCACATCAATATTTTGATAGATAGATTCCACCTCCTTGAATTATTTCTCTAGTTATTCATAAACGTAGAGCTTCGATGACTTGATAACCAACTAAAGCTAGCTCCATTCTCTTATTTGACCTCTCATAGAATATCCACTTAAAGAAAATATAGCTAAATGATTCATCATCTCAATATTTTAGACTTAATTCCCCCTTTGTTATCTCAAAAATACCTCACATATTCCTCCATTGGGATGCAACACATTGGCATCCCTATGATTCCTTTTGTATTTTTCAAGTATAGTCAAATCAACTCTTTGATGTTGTTGTTGAACATACCTTGCCATATTTCCACTACATAGAACTTGCATTATTATATAAGAATATTTTGTGCTTTATTTATTTATGAATTGACTAAATAATTATTTAATGATTGAATAAATGATATAAAATATTCTCATTCCCCATGATAGTACTTCATTTACACTCATTTCATTCCTCATCATTGAGCTAGTTATTACTAACCATATCCCTAGTCTTGTTCATATTGATCTAGTATTTGGTGTATAATGAAACCCTTATTTATTTGATGAAACTATTCACATTCCCTTATAATTTAATGATTTTATCCACTTAGTGGCTAAATATACGATTTCCACCTTGTCCTTTGTTAGAATTGTTTCAAAAATGATGGTATGAGGTATCTTTTTCACCATTAAGGAACTCAAGTGCGAGAAAATTTTTAATTATACCAAAAGAATATATTCCTTTCTTTTCACATCTAATTCACCATAGTTAATTTCATATAATTATTCATTGGCCTCATAAGTTGTTTCCATTTTGATATTTCTACCTTTAAGTGGAGTGTGGAGTGAAAGGCTGAAATAACTTACACTTTATAAAGGTATTAGTCATTGTGTATTGAATGTGGTAGATTAGAATAAATACAATATTAATGACTTTAATTAATTAATTACATATTCAAACAAATAAATGGTATTAAAATAAAAGAGCAATATACATTTACAAAGAGATATAGCTAATTATCTCTTACTTGCAAAGTTTAGGTTCTTAAGATGATTTTCCTTTCACAAACACTTAAAATTATAATTCTCAATCCATTCACTAATAAGATGAACCATATTCTAAGATAGAAAGAGTTTTGGACCTTTCTTAGATGACCTCCTAACTAGAATTTAGAATAAATGCATCAAAAGTGTACTTTAAAAATTGCTATATTTTCATATACAACCAATAGATAATGATAGAATTCAAAGAAAATTTTATAGCAACTCAAGATGTTACTCTTTCAAGATAAGTATTTACACAAGGATCTTACAAAATTTTCTATATCATATCCTACTTTATAAAAGTAAGTTAATATTTTATATAACTAAGAGATATTTCTCACCTAAAGAAGATGTTGACACTTGTCTTTTAGTTTGATGATTCTTTGAAATATGGTTACTACTTAAAATGATACTTAGGACAAGAAGTTAGCAAGACAACTATATGACATAAAAATTCAATTATGAAACCAAAGGATAATAGTAAACAAAAACATTCACAATCAAAAGATCATATCAATAAAGAAAATAAAGCAAGTTGAATCCAATGCAATGTAAACCTACACATATATAGAAACATACAACCTTCCCTAGCATAGCTCCATTATTCTCCACTATTCACCTTGAAGAATGGTGTTACTTGCTCTCAAATTTTTGGTAGCACAATAGCAATAAAGAACTATAAATACCAATATAGTTTATCTACACGATCTAGGACAAGGAATAAATAATAGGAAGGCTGAATTTATAGATTTTTGGTGACATCGATTGATGGTCAAGATAAGAGGGAAAACAAAGAAGATCAGCGGTTTAGGATTGATGAGAGGAATTGATGGACAATTAAGTGACTACATGATTCCAAGTAACTGATCATATGTATCATTTAAAAGGATTGATTGGAGTGATAATTGAGAATGATGGTTAGTGGACCGAATTGATTGCTTAGTGAACTCGACGTGAGTGGGAATGGACTAAAACTAATTAAAGAGTGGACTAAGAGTAAGTCTCAATTAGTTGGTGAAGTGGAATTGCATGAATATTTAATAATTAAATAAATTTATTATTATTTACATGTGCAAGGTGGAAATAAATAAAATAAGTAAATGATTTTATTTATTTTGGGAAAAGATAATGTTGAGCAATAAATGGATAAACTAAATAATTAAAATAATTATTTATTTAATTAATTTGAGAAGAATAAGGATAGTTAGTGAGTTAAATAAATAAAATTTATTTAATTAATCATAGAAGAATAAATAATAATGTGAATTAATTATATAATCCAAAATTATTTAATTAATAGTCAAGAGAGAATTTAATAATAAATAATTTTAAAAATAAATTTATTTAACTATAGAAGATTGTATTAGATTAATTAAATAATAACATTATTTAATTAATATTGGAAGAATAATCAATGTGATATGATATCAGGAAAGTCAAATCTTAAGTGACTATATTTTATCACTCTTTGGGACAATGCATTTTTATAGCATTGTCTCAAAGAAATTGAATAAATGGAAGTGGAATCCCCCCTCAGAAGTTTGGCGAAAAATATTATTAAAAATATTTTTTAAGATGGACTCAAGAAAATGTATGCATTTAATGGAGGATATTGGATAATGATAAAATTTGTAAAATGAAGTGAAGTTATTTGATGGGGGTATTGAAGGTGAAAAATAGGTTAGGGGGATGGAAGGAAATTTAAAAATGGTAAAATTAGGGTTAGGTGGGAGTATAAAAAGTGGGTGGGGTGGGATTCCTTCTCATTTTCATTCCTTGAATTATGGAAATTAGAGAGCTCTAAGTTTTGTGAGAGGGATTTTTTGAAGAGAAAGGTGGGGATTTCAGAAGGTAATCATCACATGGAGCAGGTGTGGAAATTTGGATGGATGGATGGCATGCCAGGTGAGGTAGGACTTCTAACTATCTATCTCAATTGTGTGACTTGATGTATTTTTATGGTAGGAACTAGGGAAAACTCGGGTTAGGGTAGCAAATGCACCACACTAGTGTTTTGGCACAATTGAGGGCTAAATAGGTGTAATTTACATGGAAATGGTGCAATTGCTAAGGCATTGCATAATTGCTAAGGTATTACATAATTGTTGAGGCATTGCACAAATGGATAGGCATAATTTCCATGCAAATGGTGCAATTGCTAAGGCATTGTGTAATTATTGAGGCATTGTGCAAATGGATAGGCACAAATGTGGCCATAAATAGTTCATTTACTAGCATTGAGAAAATGTTCCCTAGATGGGTGTATTTGTTGTAGGGACACAATTGTGCCCTAAATGGGCATAATTGTTGGGGAGGGGCGCATTTGTGCCCTTAAATGGGTGCAATTGTTAAACCAACAAATACAATGTTGCTAAATGAGGATGAATGAAGGGGGAAATAAATATTGCTAGAAATGGCACCAATATTAGGTTTGACTCAATTTATGCCAAAAAATAAATTAAATTGTAAGGTTTTTTAGAAAAATGATAACCTAGATAATCTTAAGTTGTTTTGGTGGGTGCAGGGTGGTTAGGAGGCATTGATGCATCATGAGAGGTATCTTGATGCTATGAGGTGGAGATGGCATATTAGTGAGGATGAGTGAGATTTATTGGGGGCGATAGGTTTATACTATACTACCTATATGCCAAAGGTGGTATAGTGAGAATATATCTTCCCTATTAGTGATTGAGGAGGAAACAATCACCCTCAAGGATGTGTGGAGGATTATATGGATCCCAATCCATGGAGAGCATGTAGTTTATGACACAAATGGTTGAGATTTGGTGCTCAATTGAGTGTTTATGACAACTGACCTTGGGATAGAGGATTATGAGAATAGCTTGAGATACATATAGGAACACTTTGATACACTATTTTGTGTTGTTTGTGGTGGTTAGCAGCATCTTAGTCCCTAACAAGAGAAGTCATGGATTTCCTATTAGATACAAGATAATGATTGATTGGATGATTGATGATGGTGTTGTGTATGCATGGTGCCCATGTATATTAGCTACTTTATATCATCAGCTCCACCAAGATGCATATAGACATGGTGCTATCATAGTATGTGGAGTGAAACTTCTTCACATATGGGCATGGGATCACATAGCGATCATGGGACCAGTCACAAAGTGAGCATGAGTACCTAGATTACCATATTTTTATAGTTATGATTAGGAAATGACATATCGTAGGTTAGGAGATGTTCCCTATTGGTGACAGATGATAGATGACATGGTGAGTTTTACATGGAGACCATGGAGATGATGTGAGGCTTGGTCAGATGATGAAGAGCATCTGCCATATTTTCGATAGAGGCATTATTTTATTGGGAGGACAACTCAGATCATTAAATTTTATTTTCCAGATAGGATATGTAGATAGTTTGGGGAACGATTAGGTGTACCAGTCAACGAGGTTATACTTGTGTGTACCTCCAAAGAGGTGGTGCATTGGGGACCTATGATTAGTGCAGAGATAGTGATTAGAGATTTTGGGGGGTTGGTACCAATGCAGTGGGTGTTACAACTGGATATTATTGATGTAGGGACAACACAAGATTATGATAGATGGTGGGTGGGGATGAGACCTACATGACTGATAGATCTTGCAAGTGGGGATGGTGGAGGATAGTAGGTAGGGAGGGGAGAGCAGAGGAGGAGGAGGAGAGGTAGGAAATTACATCACTGATTTGATCATGGGGATGATGAAGAGGGTGGTGACGATGGGGGAGAGGGTGTATTAGGACCCAATGGTTAGCCAGTAGTAGTGCCACCACCTATGGTATAATAGGTAGTGTCATCACCTTCAATACGAGAGTAGACAATATAGTCTCCACCAGTAGGAGATGAGGAAATGTACTCCCCACTAGTAGGGGAAGAGATAGTGGTTCATGATGGGGATAGACAGGTTATATCCCTTTAGGCTCATGTATAATGTTTGTAGGAACAGTTAGTCAGTGCATAGAGTTAGGCATATAGGTTGATGATAGAAAGAGATGCAACAATTATTGAGTTTTAGTGAGTAGAGTGTTTGTTCCTAAGGATCTGATATATTGCATAGGGTCTTGCTACATTAATGGTTTCAAAGATTGGATGATATGCATTACCAATTTTTCACATACAACTCAAATTTGCGGAGCTGAAACAACTTATGTTAATTTTAAGCTGAACATTGAATTTTAAGAGAAACGGTTCAGTTTTATTGTGCAATGTGTTTTCAACAAAAGAAAGTATTTAGTTTCCATTCAATGTTTTATAGCATAAAAGAGATTACATGATATAAAAGAATATTTATTTTATTCAATTTTGTGATGATTTATTCATTTTACAATGTTGCATACATTTTTCAAAAGAGTTATACAGAATTGCACAAGATTGAAAAAATGTTTTTTGTCATATTCATTGGAAAGAAGGGAGTGAAAAATTGTCCCACACAAGAAATGGGATTAGTTGAACAAAAACATCATTAAGAATGCACTATACAACTAAAGATTAAGAAGGGAAAAGAAGCATATAATAAAAATATATATCCATCATTGCTTGTTGGTGTTTGATGTTGGTCTTAATTGTAGCTACTCCATCCTTGCTCCCAATTCTGAGTGAACCTACATCATGATGAGAAAAGTTGTTACAGCTCTGGATATGAATTTCACTATGTTCTCTGTTAACATAAATATAGTATGCAAACGTGTTCATAATACTCAAATCAAACATGTTTCCTATCATAAATATGGATTTGAATAAACATCAGAAGTATGCAAGAGAGCCTAAAAAATAAAATATCATAGGAGCATTGAGCTTCACTATTTTTTTATCTAACTTGTTTGTTCACTGTGCAAGTATAGGATAAATCATGTTGTTGATCCATTTTTGAAAACATTATAGCATGTGGTGCAAACATGTTCATAATACTCAAATCAAACATTTCAGCTGAAGGAGTAACTCATAAGTGTCTACAAGAGCCTCAAGCATTTATCATTCATAGAAACCAAGTCAAAAGTGCATACAGCATCCCTTTCAATTAGAAAATACAAATGAGCAATGGGGTTATCCAAAATTCCTAGGTAAAATGCAGTAGAAACTGAATGAGAATGCATCATTTGCATCATGGTTTTACATCATACATTGTTGTCATAACATCATCCCTACTGTTTTCATCTTATGAAATGCATATAAAAAGAAAATATAGGTAGTCAAAGTCATCTTGACTGATAGAACAAGAAAGAGTGCATTATCATGGATGTGATAGTGAATAGGCATACATAATAGTCTTCACATATATATGGGACAAAAAATAATCACAATAGATTTCTTCATGCATGCAAAGAAACAAGATGCAGACCTTTAATGGAATAACAAGCACTCAAGCATTTTAAATGTTTTTGTATCCTTGTTTGAGCCTCTCATAACACTATCCATTGTTTGGGAGAGTATCATTTCATAAAAAATCAAGCATACTTATGTCAAGTTGTAGTTGTTTCCAATGAAATCTTAAAAATGCATGAAGAGTACAAAGATTCCATATAAAGGCATTTTAGGAAATGCAAATATGCAATTGAAGATGTGCAACTTTGAGGTGTTACACACAATAGTAAAGAGAATGGATAAATCCATGACTTGAGAGTGCAAAAGAATCTATAAAACATCATGAATTTGTATTCAACATTTGAAGGAGAACATTCATAAAGAGGGTTTGTTGATGCTTCTAGATGGTGAAAGGAAGTAGTGCCTCATGGAATATTTCAAAATATAGAAGAGTTACAACCTACAATAGTAAAGCTTCATAGTTCCTATAGGTAAATATTGCTCTCCAAATGCAAGTATTCTAAAGGAAACACCTAGGGTTCATTGTTACATATGTGATGCAGCTATGTATAATCTTACAAAATGCTAAACAGTGCAAAAGTTGACAAAATGGAGAGAAAATAATAGGTAGCCTGTGTGTGCATTAGATATGCATTGGAAAGCCATGACAAGAGAGAGAACCAATGCCATAATGGGGTTTCATTTTATTTACTTTCCTAAAAATAAATGGTGGATTTGCAAAGACTCAAAACCCAGAATAGAGAAGTGATTTATTTTCCTTCAGGGAAGTGAACAATATTTTTACCATATTCAGAAGAAAATGGGAGGAGATGCAAATATTAAAACCCAGATTGCTCTTGTAAATCCCATAGCCTACAAGTAGTGAGGAAGCTTTAGGTGAATTGAAAACCTCAAGAAAATGCTACATTGGAGTTAGAAACCGAGATCCACAGAAAAGAGAAGGAGAAATGAGTGTGGCTTTTGAACCCATATCCTAAAGTTTAAGTAGAAGAGCCACATACAGAAATGAGAAAACCCATGATGCCTTGTGAAGCCACGACCACAACAATAAAAAAGGGTTCCATAAGTGAAAGAAATTTTGAGTCTATCATACAAAAATTTGCATTTGAAGTAAGGAGAGACAAAATTCTTCACTATTTTGTTCAGATTGAGCTCAAAATCAAGCATTTTGTTTGTAGATAACAAAGAAATGGTGCATAGAAAATTACCAAAATTCTTGTTTTTTGAAGAGATGCATTCAACCTTCAAAAGTCCATTGATGTTAGCCTCAAACAAAAGAAGGCTTAACAAAGGATGCAAGAAAAGAGAAATACATCAAAAAACTAGTCAAGGCCATGCCCATGAAGGCCAAATACTCAAAAAAAATTAGGGTCGATGCCTAGATTGGTGTCAAATAACTTACCTATGTGTTTCTTCCTTCAAAATCTTTAGGAATTTTGACACAAACAACAGAAAATGTGCAAGATTGGAGCTTAAACCCTAAGTCTTCATGGCGGCTCGAATAGAGAAAGTTTTCTCCAAAACGCCAAAGTGAAAATGATGAGAAAAAGTAGGGGTTCCAATGAGTTTTTTTGTTAGGGTTTCCACCTTATGGCCTAATTCAAGATTGCATTTTTCCACATTGCTTTAAGATTTTCAGACTTTGCTAATACCTTATGGTATTTCTATTTTTTTCTTTGCACATTTTTCAAACCTAGGCCATATTACACTTTAGGTTTTCCTTTCTATAATTTTTGAGAAATCATAAGATTGCACTTTATTCCATTTTATGATTTTTATAAAAATCAAATGCATAGACCTCAAATTCCTTTAGCATACCTTAGTCATTATTCTCAATTTTGGAGCAAATAAAAATATCTAGGTGGAGAGATGTTATACTTGGAAAGTTTCAAAACAAAATCACATAGTTTCCTTGTATTTTTTGCAAAAATCAGAGGATGAAATCAAGACTAAGGTTGATCTTTCTATATTGTAATTTTGAAACCACACATGATGTAAAAAATCATTAAGGTAATATTCATATTAATTTCCTTAATGTTTGTTATTTAAAAAATGTTGTTAGTGGGGATAGAATCTTTCTATTTCTAAGTTTGAGTTCTTGGGAAAAATTGGAAAACAATGGGAAAATTGAACCTTCTATTTTTTAGTTCTTAGTTAGTTTGAACCTGATTTTGCGAGCCTTTTGGATCGACCTAATGAAGAAAGGAAGTTGCCATCTTTTTCAACTAGTTTGGATCAGTTTTGGGCACTATTTTGGAATTTTTTCTCTTGAGCTCGAAAATGGATCAAAGTTGCTTTTCTAAGATGCAGTTCACTCTGATTTTTTCTATTTTCACTATTGGAGATACCTTGGAGCTATAAGTTGGAGAAAAGTTTGATTTTTCTCAGTTCAAAATATTATTTCTTCCTCTCTTGCTCATTCCACAGAGTTTTGTAAACACTTTTGCACTCAAATTTTGATGTTGACACTCCTTCAGTTTTAATAAACTTAGAGCTTTTCTTCTCATTTCTTGTCTCATATTTGCAATAATAATCTAATGTTCATTGTGATTTGAAAGGTTGAATCCTTTCTATGTCTTGTTATTGTAAACTTGTGTGCAAGAGTTTCATATGATTCAGGTTGTATTTTGTGTTTAGTTTTGTGAACATTCATACAAATTACTATTGAATTGTATTTGTTAAGTGAGATTGTGAGGGTTAAAATTTGGAGAATTTTTTTGTGAGTATAAAGCCAAAAAGTGGGATGCTAGGTCCACCACTTTCGGCTACAAGAAGCTCATGAGCTGAACGCTAGGTGAATTGTTGCAAAAACTCTTCTTTAGAAGCTAGCTTATGATATAATCTAAGACGATGACCATTGACAAGTAACTTGAATCTAACAAGGTCAATGGTGGTGAGTTGAACATATCCATTAGGAAAGACCTTAGCACCTTTGTATGGTCCTAGCCACCTTGTCTACATTTTTCCTACAAGTGAGTCCATATCTTGATCAATGAAGGGAAAAGGAAATTGATCCTTCTTAGTGGTAGCATTAAGTTCCCTATAACCAACACAAACTCACCATTTTTCTCCTTGATTTAGCACAATCACTAATGGAGACACCCACTGGATGTCTGAAATAGGATAGATAAATTCATCTTCTAATAATTTATGTAGTTCTGACTTAACAATTTCTCCCAATGTAGGTGGATTCTTCATTGAGGCTACCCTACTAGTTGAAAATCATCTCTGATGTAGATCCTATGAGTGCAAAGCTTAGGATCCAGTCACTTCATATTATGATAGTCCCATGCAAATTCATGTTGATGAGACTTCAGTAAGTCTTTTTTTGTAGGAACAACGTTTGTAGGAAGAGTGGTTGTAGGAAGAACATTTGTAGGAAGAATGTCTACAGGAACAGTGGTTGCAGGAAGAATAGGCAGAAGCGTTCTAAACAAAGTAGAAGATGATGCTTCCTCCACTTCATAATGGTTCTAGATTATACTAGATAACACTTCATCTTCATCTTGAAACTGCAAGAAAGGAATTCTATCTAACATCATGAGCTATGCCACTGAGTTAACTTCCTTAGCCTCTTCACCAACTCGTGGCCATAAAGAATCCTCTTCATTATGGGTCGGCTGAGCAGGAAGATAAAGAACAAGCTTTTTAGTATTCATGCCATCAGAAATAGTCACATCACCTGACCGACACCCAATATAAGCATCTGTTGTTGCTAACTATGGCCTTCCAAGAATGATAGGATATCCTTCTAGTGTGGCCTTAGGAGAGAGAGACATGAAATCTGGTGGATACTCTCAAGAGTCTAGAATTACCACAAGGTCTTCTACTATACCATCAAGCTTCACAGTAGAACTATCAGCAAGCTGCAGTACAATAGGAGTAGATCTCATGCTTGTAACACTTAGTTGTTGTAGGATGTACTTA
This sequence comes from Sequoia sempervirens, assembly GCA_007258455.2. Classification (NCBI taxonomy): domain Eukaryota; kingdom Viridiplantae; phylum Streptophyta; class Pinopsida; order Cupressales; family Cupressaceae; genus Sequoia; species Sequoia sempervirens. Next base: position 2,122,740 of record VDFB02000009.1, on the reverse strand, counting down.
GTCATCACATTTATTGTTTCCCCCAAATCAATCAGGGCATTCTTTACTTGGACTCTTTTGATAACAATTGGTACCATAGGACTATCTGGGTCATTATACTTGGGAATAGTCACTTTTCCCAACATGAGTTGTCCCATCACGTGGACTATAGTTGGGTCTCTCTTCTTCCTACCTGGCTTCTTGAGGAAAGCTTCCTTGATAGATTTGTCATAGATTGGAGCATCCTCTATGGCCTGGAATAGGGGTATCTGAGCACATATATGCTTTAGTTGATCCGGGATGTCAAAAGTTGTATCTTCCTTGTCTTCCTTATGCTTGAAAACTTTCAATCCCTGAGGAAATGGTGGCTCTTGTGCAATCTTCTTGGCTGGAACTGGTTTAGTATTTTTAGGTATAGTTGGCTGATAGGGTCATCAGAGGTTCCTCTTCCTCTTCCACAGGTAGCTCTGTGATGGTGGGTGTGGAAAGAGTTGGTAAAGTAGTTCTTGAACGCAAGTGGATGTCACTTACACTCACAACATATGTAGGGAATTGATTTGAATTAGAAAAATATACTAGTTATTGTTGTGGTGTGTTATTTGGGTTGGGTGTGGGCTGAGCTAGTAGCTGAGTAGGTTTGGTTGTATTGGAGCTTGAATTAGCAGGTGGAGGCATTATAGCAGGCTACTAGGATTGAGAAGATGGTTGCATGCAACTGGTTGTCTATTTTGGCCCAGAAAAAGATAGTGGATCTGGTAGCATACCTTGTCTTGGAACCCAGGGCTTCCTTTGTGCAACAAAGTAGACTTTATCTTCCTTAGTTTGAATTGGTTTGAACTCAGGTGGAATCTTGTTGTCAATGTTAGCTACCATCTTTCATCTACAGTCCTTCTTTTGTTTGTAATGAGGGCAGTATTTTGTCAACGTTGCCTCTTCCTCCTCATGTTTTTCTTTGGTCTGAAGTGTATCCAATTGAGTAGCTATATTTTTTGTAATATCCTACTTGAAGTCTACCAACAAATTAGTAATCTCCATCCTGGAAACTCTACTGGTAGATGACTTACCCTTAGAAGACTAGTAAGTTCTCTCTTTCTTTGAAGCTACTCTAGAATAATTCTGACATATTTTCTTGATATCTTCCCAAGGAACTTGAGTGATGTCTCCTCTTACCATCAAGTTCAAAACATCAGTACAACTCTCATTGATTCCTCTTAAGAAAAGCAACTTTTATGATTCTTCATTGAGTGTATGGTGTGGATATTTCTACAAGAAAAACATAAACCTTGAAATGTAATCTTCCAAGCTCTCATCTTCATTTTTTTGCATCCTAAAGACATCACCTCCTCTCGTATCACTTCCCTTGCAATATTCCTTGTATTTTCCAAGGAATTTTGTCTTCATGTCCTCCCAAGTCTCCACGATATCTTTTCCTAGACTCATAAACCATCTAAGTGCAACTTCTTTTAAAGTGGTAGGAAATAGCTCAAGCCTAGGAGCATTAGTGGTATAGTCATAACTCTGGTAGAGCTTTTCAAACTCAAAAAAGAGGGTATCACTCATGTCTTCTTGATGGATTCCCAAGGAAAAGGGGTTATCAATCTGGTTTTGATCTTCAGTGGAGGCTTCAGAACTTAATCAGATCAGGATATGCGTCAGCAAAGGGGAATGGTTCCTCTTTCTTCTTTGTTTCTGGGTAGATTTGGAAGCTCAACTAGTTGAAGTGGATCAAGATCATTGTTCTATGCATACGGTATCAACTTAGCATCAACTAACTCACACAAAGAATGAGCAAAAGAATAGCAGATCATTACTTGTCTAAGCAAGGGGATATTTTAAGAACAACTCAAGAGAAATTCTATGGCAGAGAAACTATCAATGACTCCAAAGGACTTCCTAGCTTGACACCATCCCCGAAAAGGGCGCCAAAAATGTTGACCTCCTACAATGATCTGATAACTTCACCTTTACAACCATGATTTAGAGATTGGACATCTAACCTGAATAGGTACTTTAATCATCATGAAGGTGCATTTAAATTTTCAACCTAGGGACGTGAAATTCAAATGGGCTAGCATTGTATGTGCACTAGGAACTGTTAAGTAGCCATTTCTAATCTACAACTAAGAAACACACAATACTGGAAGTAAATTGCTTGAAAAGGAAATAAAGTAAATGTTAAACAACAACCAACAACTATGCTAAATCGAAATGCATAATAGGAATAAAATATTTGGGCAACAAAAAGGAACTACTTTGTCTACTTTGGTTGTAGGAACAAACACAGAATCAACTTCTAGTGGTTGCAGGAACAGTCGATGCCAAATTTCTAACTACGTACAAAACAAGAAATAATAACTAAACTAATTACTCTAAAGAATGGATTACTCACCAAGTGGCCCCCCTTGGATGATTATCCACTAAAACTAATACAAACTCAAATAGTTAAACTTAGACTATCATCTCATTCATTGAAAAATGTATGAACAGAGTAGCAGCATGGTTGTATTGAAAAGGGGAGAATGATTAATACATCATCAATATCATCTAACAACAATAATCAAGAACTAAGAACCCCCAAGAAGAAGATTCAAATTCTTATTTATAGTACTAGCTAAATAGGGAAGTCAACTCCCACTAACTAAGAGGACGCCATTTAGGGAAAGCGAGGAAAAGAGTGGCAGAGTGGTTACGTCTGCAGGGAATCCATTCAAACGTGCATGCCCAAAACGTGGACTCAACGCTGCAATAAAGCCCATGATTGCTCAATGCCATAAATACAAGGTAGTTACAATTGACTATCATGGGGAATTCGTTGTCGTCGTCCTTCAGTTGACTCCTTTGAATGATTCCCCTGTATGGTCATCTGATGGTTCCCTTTCTCAACTTAGCATCCACAAATTGTGTCTTGCATAGCAATGTCAGTACGCATAATAATTGTACATCTATAATCACCTTGAAGAACATTCATCAACCATACACAAAATCAATATAGACAATCCACATAATATGTCAATGTCATTAAAACTTCACAAAGATAGGGTTAAACCTAATGTCAATGGTTTGAGGGAAAAATTATGCAAATATTAACACTTAACTACTAAATTTCATGACACTACCAGCAAATGGACTATAAATTCTACCCAAAATTTGACCAAAAACTAGGCTCATCAGTCTCTACGCATTTGCTATGTAGACAAGGCCATCTGTCGATGAGCCCCTAAGAAATTAGGTCACTCCTCTTAGGTTTTCAAAATAAAAATCATGGCTCAATCTTTCGTCATTCTGACAAAGTCATTGGTTGTGTCAAACTACGAGGTCTCTAAGTGTATGACATAGGAAAGGCTATATGTCGATGAGACCCTGAGGCCACACTAGGTCAGTCCATTAGGGTTCATGACATTGCACTGGCACACATGTCAAAATTATTCAAGTCAAACAAGTCAAACAAGTCATTTCACAACAAAAAAACTCCTAAACCAAACTCTGGCAACCATTTAATCAACATGTCAAATTCTATCAGCATGTCAACGTCAACATGTAGTCACTTTTGTCAACAAAAGTCAAACTTGATCAACTTTAGTCAAAATCAGTCAAACTGTCATCTCTTGGTTATCCTCTGGGTGTGTCCTTCTGAAGGATTTCATCTGTCATATATCTTTACCTTAGGATGTGTCCATCATGGGTATTATCACCATCATCTGGCATTTTGAGGGATTCTCTTGACATTCGATGATCGCTCCTCTTGGCATCACAATTATTTAGGACATGTCCTTACTAAATTTGGAAAAATTTGACAATCTACACTCTGACATCGTCAAACATGACACCTTTGGAATTTGACATCGTCCAACCTGACATCTTGACATTAAAACACTTGGAAAACACTACATATTGGTATTTGTCTTTGGATCCTTCATCATGCTACTAGTTTCTCCACGATGTCTTGACAACATGATTTAGAGAAGTAGCGATGTATCATGGTGATGGGATTGTTTTGTCTTTCTTTAAGCATTCATGTTGCTGGTTCCTCAAGCATGTCCTGGTAACAGGATTTAGAGGAGCAAAAAAATTTCATGACTTTTCTTTCTTGTCTGTCTTATGCTTGTGGTTGGTTGTGACAAAAAGACTGGGGCAATTGTGCTCTTAGTATGAGTCATGATCATCCTTGTTTGTGACTGTTTATCTTATGTGATGGTACAACCTTGCACACCTTGATTTATGTCATATCATGGTGTTTGTTGGCCATTACAATAATCTTCCCAATGATGATTAAGAGAAATAATTGTTAAGCCTTGTGGTAAAATGTTGAAGTATTTGGTCTTTGCACTAACATTCATCTCCTTCTGTCTTGTTGTCTTGTCCCATCCATCTCATGAAAATATCTAGTGGCATACAACATAAATGTAGACATAATTGTAAAGTAATTACATTAGGTCTTTACACATTCATATAACATGTAGGTGCATACATCATTTATGTCATTAAACCACACATATCACATCATGAGATTGCATTGTCCATACATATACAATCATGCATTAACATACATAAGCATGGCATCCATTACAATCATACATTATGCATCCATATCATCATCATTAGAACATAACATCATCATGGCATATAAGCATCAATAACCATCATATCATCAAGCCATCTCATCATCAATAACCATCATAAATGCATACATCATATAGCATATAAAAGACATTATCGTAGGAATCATAAATGAATAAATCAAATCACATAGGCATCATATAGTCATCATCATAATCATCATCATATAAATATATATCATAAACATCATCAACACATAATGCATCATCACATAACATAAAGCATATAGGTCTCATCAAAACTACATCATATATATAACCTCAAAAATCATGTCAATGGATAGAGTCATGAGATATCTCAAAAAAAAAATAGAGCTCGCAAGCTTGATAGTCACAATATAAAGTGTCATAAAAATGAATGTCTGAAATATGATAACAATGTCAAATACCCCTATGGTGTGCTCTCCTCATCCCCTTGTGGAGAAGAGTGTGGTGACTAATGACATGTGACTGGTGCTGACATAACCTATGAGACACTATGGCCTGCGTCTGTGAAGCTGAGGGAACCGTTACTGATGGCATCATCTCAATAGTAACATGAGGTTGTGAGGACACTGCAACTGATGGATCTGACACTAGAGGCTAGATGTGTGCTGATCTGTGCCTTGACTTAGTGGAGCCATGGTTGTGACCTAACCTGTGACTGGAAGAATGCATGCAGGAGTGGCTAGAACTATGCCCTAATGAATGTCCTAAGGAAGTGGATCCCCCCGCACTGCTCACTGTCCTGCTGCTGCTGCTGCCACTCCATGTCTTGTTGCCACTGCCTATCCTCATCCAAGACCGTGTCAGAGTAGGATCCTATCTCTCGAGTGGCATAGCTTGCTCATATAGTAGCATATAACATCCTCTTCTCTCACTAACTCTGGCCAGCTCTCTCGCCATGTCCCCTGATGGTCCTAAACATAACTCTGCAAACTCAATGCACCATCTTGTGAACTCCTGTAGGATCACTAACTGATCCCTCTCTACCCTGGAAACCTCCAACTCTGCCTATAGGGCCCTAACCTGTGTTGCACTCAAATTGAGCCTCCTCTGCATATCATCCACTGACGATGAGGAAACTTTTTCTTCGATTTGTCGAATCTTTCGATGACGGGACTTTATTATCCACTTTATCTTTATCTTTCTTGACACCTTTCTTTATCTTTTCCGGTTTAAAAGTCGACTTCATCCTCTTTTCCTTTCTTCCTGATTTCGAGTCGAGACTATCTGAAAGAGTTTTGATTTGTCCACTTCCTTCCTGGCCAATGGATCAAAATTTGCGATATTCTATCCACAGCATCACCCTCGATTTCCACCATCACCTCCTCTCCTCCTCCTCCTGCCATCTCCACCATTGTCTCTGTCATCTCCATCCCTCCCTCCACCTCTACCTCCATCCCTCCCTCGGCCTCTTCCACTATCCCTGCCTCCATCTCTACCTCCCCTACCACCTCTGCACACCCGTAGTATCACTAATCTCCTATCCACTGGTGTCAGTCCATCGGGATCTATCAAGGGGACTGTTCTATGACTCTACCACCATAGATCAAAATCCGCTATAGTCCCTAGATCTATAGCCCCCCCTCTCCATCCCCACTATTAATCCACTAGACCATCAATCTACTACTCTATAAATGGAACTGAAATCGCCATACCCTAGGCAAACTCTCATGATGACCTAGCATACTCTGTTGTACCCATCGGAACACCCTACTACTCATCGAACTATCGTAGCACCCTCTAAGGTTGGTACATCTCAATAATAAGCTGGATCTAGATAGTCCATCCAAAAAGATATCTAAACTGTTTGTAGAAACTCAAATGGTCAGCCTCGTCATCCCACTGCCTGCGGTCCCTGTATGACCTCCAGATAAATGATACCAAGGTGTGAATCTGGTGTCGCCACCAGCCTATCTCTCCCACTCTAGTCTGTTGTAAAGCACTTGCATTGTGGTATACGTATGGCATACCATCCGCCAACTATGGTCTCTGGATCAATGGATAGAAGAATGCAATTTTCTCCCACGCCTAGATCATAAGTAGTGTCGTCCCATAGTCGATACTTTGTGCTCCTCTATAAGAAATCTCATGGAGCTAATGGTACAACATCCCTAGCAAGCAAGGTCCCCAGGCATATACAGTCCTATCTCATCCCATCCCCACTAGCACATCACCCCAGCCAATAGGAAATTTTTGTCCTTGTCGATCGGGTATTAGTACTCCTGCAATCAATGTCACCAACAAGGCATCAAACCGAGAGTAGTGCTCTACCACGAACTCCCAACAGATCTCATACCCCTCAATCCCCAGTCCTGCACTAGTCTCCTCATGATAATACGCTATAAATGTCTGGTACCCATGGTGTGGATCATACACAACTTTCTCTCCTCGAATTAGTAGGCACAAAATCCGGTATACATCCTTGAGTGTCACTATAGCCTCCCCCTTCGGCAAATGGAAGGAGCATGTCTCGGAGTGCCATCTCTCGCAAAGCACAGTCAAAAGACCCCTATTTTCCCAAACAATGGGCATATAGGAAACATAATATAGTCCCAGTTGCATCAATCATCATCATTCCCTGTCCCACAACTGATTTCAGAATCCATAGGTGGATGGTCTTCTCTCCTATGTATAAATCAGCGCTAACTATCTCTCCACATGTCAAAACACACATTAGCACCTTATTGAAAATCATCATTACCATTTGTCTAACTCAAAGGCATTTGGAAATATGAACTTAAACAAAGTCAGCCTTGGTCAAAGTCAACATCAAATGCATCATGTTGACTTCATTTGCATCGCTGTTAAGCATTTGCGTTGTTCCGTACTTCACTTGCATCGTGATCCAGAATTTGTGTCGTTCCAGCTTGCATTCACATCTTGACATGGCATATGCGTCACAATTCTTGTCACATGTGTCACTCTAGTCAAATGTGTCACCTAAGTTCGTGAATGCGTCGCAGTCTTTCGAATGCAGCATTACACCTCTCATTTACAACATGACTTAGCAAATGCATCCCAGTTTTCCGCACATATGTCGTACCTAGTTGACCTATCCTAAAGACCTATTGTGTTTGTATCACGATGCATCAAATGCATCAAACACGAATGTGAATGTGGCTTACACGCACGCATATGCATTGTGACACATTCGTTCATTGCCCTAAAACCCTAAAAACAACACACAAAATAATAAAGTGACAAACTGGGTTAGATGCACTCACCATTGGCTCTGAGCCCTCTGGCCATTTGTATGTCCGAACAATCTCCCCATGGTGCTCAGTCACTGGAATCACCATCTTCGTCAAAGTCCTTGCTCTGAGCTCTCAAATTTACTATTGGTAATGTGAAAATGAATTGACTTTTACCCCATTCTCAACCTATTTATAGGGTCAAACTGGGATTTGTCAAACTTTTTTATTACTAGAGGCTCTTTTGACCAACTTTGATTGACCTTTTCGCTCTTTTAAACTCCCCGAGGATCCTGTCTGGCCTGTGCCATCATTTTGGTCATCAAATTAACTTGTTGGGACACTTTCCAATTTTTTTTGTCACCGAGCCAAAATTTGAAAATTCCTCCTTAGGGGCATAGATAATTCGCATCTCGCTTAGGCATATTTTGATCGGACTTTTGTCATAATGCAACAGTTGCATTGTGACAAAGAGGGGAAAAATGTAGACACATAAAATGACCTATACCTACAAGTTCTATGTTCATCATCTTCTTTCCTAGCATAATTAAGACATTTTAATCATGTCCTTGGTCCACTTTTGACTATTAATTAAATAATTATAATTATTTATATGTAGATTTCTAGAAAATGTGTGCAAATTCTTGGACTACTTTCTCTATCTCCGCCATCCCGAATGATGGATCATCATGGAGTAAGATTCAAACGTTGATCCAAAAATCTCACGCTTTTTCCAAAAAATTCTATATATACTAACTATCATGACTATGGAAACAAAATGTTCATAATTATTTAATTAATTCATGCCTTTTTATTCTTCTTGATTATTAAATAAATAAATTTTAATATCGCCACTAATTGTCTAATGTCTTTCCATAATTAAATAAATTTCTTAATTTATTTCATTATCTTGTCCACCAATTTCATTGATTATTTAAATAGATAAATTTTATTTATTTATTTATTTAATATGTCACTAATTCTTAAAGGTCTTCTTATAATTAAATAAAATCTTTAATTTATTTAATTATTTCCACCTTGACATCTACCCTATTTTAAATAAAATTATTTATTTAAAATAATCCCACTTTCTAGTTTCCCTCTTTTTAGTAAATAATTTGCATTAATTATTTACTATCATATGGCCCCACCTTTTGAATTAAAATAATTTTTAATTCAAAATAGTATTTTTCCTCCAAAAATCAGGTAATTGCTAATATTATTTGATTTTTCTAGCTCCCCTTTTTTTGTGCCAATTTTATCTATTGTCACATGCATTGTCAACCCTTGATTTGATTTTCTAAAAATCAATCCTTTCCATTCATTTTAAATTTTCCCTAATGTTTCCCTAACCCTAATTGTGGGTTGTCATATTGAATCTTGACCATTGATTCTAGGGCATTTGTCAACTTTTAATCTTAGCCATTCACTCAAAATTGCATTTTCTATAAAATGACAATTTTGGTCTCATTTGGACATCTCATGCAATCTTGTTTTAGGAAATCTTGTTATTATCTTGTAATCTTGTCATCTTAGCTCTTGTCATAGGCATACTACATCTCATTTGGCATTTGACATAGTTTAGACATAGTTTAGATTTGCTTACTAGTTTTTAGTTGCATAGTATTGCATTTTGTCATTCAAATCCTTCAACATTTGCTTAGGGCTTGTCATAGTCATTAGATTGCTCACATAAAATCTAAGGGAAACAACATATTTCTAGCAAGTAGAGAAGGAATAATGGAGGTCAACCATGGAGAATGAAGACATTGGGTTAGATCTTTTCATTTGTTTTCATGTTATTTCCTTTGAACTTCATTATTGCTTTGGGTTTTTGTGTTTTGCATTTAATCTGCTAACCCTAGAAAATTTCCCTTAGTTATAGGCACATTCAATCAATGTATATTTAAGTTCATAGTGCAATAGAGTATGATAGATGTAATAGATTTCCCTTTCTTTTCTTAAGTCATAATGTTGTGCAAGGATAGCACCCAGTTCTTTTGATGTGGTAGATATCTAATAACAAAGGCTTGCCCTGAACTAGTGGTATTAATACTAAAGGAGATGCAAGATAATATTTTAGTTGTTGGAATGCCTTTTGATAATTTTTATCCCACTTAAATGTAACACCCTTATGCAAAAGGTGTGTAAAGGGATGGCATTTATCTGTTAGCTATGACATGAACCAAAAAAATGGATTGGAGCTTTCCTTGAAAGTTGCATAATTGTTTGAGATTGGTGGTAGGAGGCATGTCTATTATGGATTTTACCTTTGTTGGGTCCACCTCAATGCCAATTCTAGAGACAATATATTCAAGTAGCTTTCTAGATATCACCCCAGAGACACACTTATTAGGATTTAGTTGAAGGTTATACTTCTCCATTCTATCAAAAAAATTGGCCAATATCCAAATGGCCTTCTCTTGTGAGTGATTTTTCCAGTAGATCATCAACATAATATTCTGTAAATATATGCATCATGTCATGGAAGATAGTGTAATAGCCTATTGGTAGGCAGTTCCAACATTTTTAATGTCAAAGGGCATGAAATTCTAGAAAAAGGTTCCCCATGGACAAGTGAATGTTGTTTTATGTTGATCTTTGGGGGCAATACAAATCTAATTATATCTCGAGAATCCATCATTTAAAGATAACATTCCATGCCCCATTGTCTAATCCATGATCATATCCATATTAGGTGAAGGAAATCCATATTTTGGACATGCCTTGTTTAGATCCTTGAAATCAGTGCATATTCTAATGCCCCCAATGGGTTTAGTGACAGGTACCAAGTTTGATATCCACTCGGGATAGTCAAGTGGTCTAATGAAACCAACATGTAATAACTTTTGAAGTTCTGGTTTGACCAACAATTCTATTTGGGGGTACATTTTTGTAACTTTTGCTTTGTACTAGTTTTGTCCCTGATGTTACTATTAGATGATGTAGTACTAGATTGGGGTCTAATATTAGCATGTTTGTTTAGGGGGTGAAAGAAAAAAGTTGAGTCCACTTAAGGTGGAAGTTTCAAACTTGAAAAAAACCCAAAATCAGGAAAAATGAAACAAGATCTTGTTATTTAACAAATAGGATCCCATTTCGCTTTGGGGCCCCGAGCCAAAAATGAGATCCCAAAAATGGGATCCCGTTTTAAAATGGGTCATTAAAAAATGAGATCTAATTTGTTAACGGTCAGTTTTATAATAGGATCTTGTTTTTTAACGGCCCATTTCATAAAAAAATATATATATTTTTATGCTTTTAAGAAACGGGATCCCATTTTCAAAACGGGATCCCATTTCATTAAAGTATAATTTTATTTTTTTTATGAAATAGGATCACGTTTTAGAACGAGATCACGTTTTTTGAATTTTTGGTTGGGTTTTTGCTTTGTTTTCGGTTCAGGAAAAGGATTGGGGACCCAAACCTGGCTTTCGGGACCTGGTTTGACCTGCAGTAACTTGATACGTCAATGTCACAAGAAAAATAGTGACTTT
>VDFB02000009.1:2090799-2111372 GCA_007258455.2 Sequoia sempervirens | reverse complement strand
TATCCCTAGTCTTGTTCATATTGATCTAGTATTTGGTGTATAATGAAACCCTTATTTATTTGATGAAACTATTCACATTCCCTTATAATTTAATGATTTTATCCACTTAGTGGCTAAATATACGATTTCCACCTTGTCCTTTGTTAGAATTGTTTCAAAAATGATGGTATGAGGTATCTTTTTCACCATTAAGGAACTCAAGTGCGAGAAAATTTTTAATTATACCAAAAGAATATATTCCTTTCTTTTCACATCTAATTCACCATAGTTAATTTCATATAATTATTCATTGGCCTCATAAGTTGTTTCCATTTTGATATTTCTACCTTTAAGTGGAGTGTGGAGTGAAAGGCTGAAATAACTTACACTTTATAAAGGTATTAGTCATTGTGTATTGAATGTGGTAGATTAGAATAAATACAATATTAATGACTTTAATTAATTAATTACATATTCAAACAAATAAATGGTATTAAAATAAAAGAGCAATATACATTTACAAAGAGATATAGCTAATTATCTCTTACTTGCAAAGTTTAGGTTCTTAAGATGATTTTCCTTTCACAAACACTTAAAATTATAATTCTCAATCCATTCACTAATAAGATGAACCATATTCTAAGATAGAAAGAGTTTTGGACCTTTCTTAGATGACCTCCTAACTAGAATTTAGAATAAATGCATCAAAAGTGTACTTTAAAAATTGCTATATTTTCATATACAACCAATAGATAATGATAGAATTCAAAGAAAATTTTATAGCAACTCAAGATGTTACTCTTTCAAGATAAGTATTTACACAAGGATCTTACAAAATTTTCTATATCATATCCTACTTTATAAAAGTAAGTTAATATTTTATATAACTAAGAGATATTTCTCACCTAAAGAAGATGTTGACACTTGTCTTTTAGTTTGATGATTCTTTGAAATATGGTTACTACTTAAAATGATACTTAGGACAAGAAGTTAGCAAGACAACTATATGACATAAAAATTCAATTATGAAACCAAAGGATAATAGTAAACAAAAACATTCACAATCAAAAGATCATATCAATAAAGAAAATAAAGCAAGTTGAATCCAATGCAATGTAAACCTACACATATATAGAAACATACAACCTTCCCTAGCATAGCTCCATTATTCTCCACTATTCACCTTGAAGAATGGTGTTATAGTACTTGCTCTCAGATTTTTGGTAGCACAATAGCAATAAAGAACTATAAATACCAATATAGTTTATCTACACGATCTAGGACAAGGAATAAATAATAGGAAGGCTGAATTTATAGATTTTTGGTGACATCGATTGATGGTCAAGATTAGAGGGAAAACAAAGAAGATCAACAGTTTAGGATTGATGAGAGGAATTGATGGACAGTTAAGTGACTACATGATTCCAAGTAACTGATCATATGTATCGGTTAAAAGGATTGATTGGAGTGATAATTGAGAATGATGGTTAGTGGACCGAATTGATTGCTTAGTGAACTCGACGTGAGTGGGAATGGACTAAAACTAATTAAAGAGTGGACTAAGAGTAAGTCTCAATTAGTTGGTGAAGTGGAATTGCATGAATATTTAATAATTAAATAAATTTATTATTATTTACATGTGCAAGGTGGAAATAAATAAAATAAGTAAATAATTTTATTTATTTTGGGAAAAGATAATGTTGAGCAATAAATGGATAAACTAAATAATTAAAATAATTATTTATTTAATTAATTTGAGAAGAATAAGGATAGTTAGTGAGTTAAATAAATAAAATTTATTTAATTAATCATAGAAGAATAAATAATAATGTGAATTAATTATATAATCCAAAATTATTTAATTAATAGTCAAGAGAGAATTTAATAATAAATAATTTAAAAAATAAAATTTATTTAACTATAGAAGATTGTATTAGATTAATTAAATAATAACATTATTTAATTAATATTGGAAGAATAATCAATGTGATATGATATCAGGAAAGTCAAATCTTAAGTGTCTATATTTTATCACTCTTTGGGATAATGCATTTTTATAGCATTGTCTCAAAGAAATTGAATAAATGGAAGTGGAATCCCCCCTCAGGAGTTTGGCGAAAATTATTATTAAAAATATTTTTTAAGATGGACTCATGAAAATGTATGCATTTAATGGAGGATATTGGATAATGATAAAATTTGTAAAATGAAGTGAAGTTATTTGATGGGGGTATTGAAGGTGAAAAATAGGTTAGGGGGATGGAAGGAAATTTAAAAATGGTAAAATTAGGGTTAGGTGGGAGTATAAAAAGTGGGTGGGGTGGGATTCCTTCTCATTTTCATTCCTTGAATTATGGAAATTAGAGAGCTCTAAGTTTTGTGAGAGGGATTTTTTGAAGAGAAAGGTGGGGATTTCAGAAGGTAATCATCACATGGAGCAGGTGTGGAAATTTGGATGGATGGATGGCATGCCAGGTGAGGTAGGACTTCTAACTATCTATCTCAATTGTGTGACTTGATGTATTTTTATGGTAGGAACTAGGGAAAACTCGGGTTAGGGTAGCAAATGCACCACACTAGTGTTTTGGCACAATTGAGGGCTAAATAGGTGTAATTTACATGGAAATGGTGCAATTGCTAAGGCATTGCATAATTGCTAAGGTATTACATAATTGTTGAGGCATTGCACAAATGGATAGGCATAATTTCCATGCAAATGGTGCAATTGCTAAGGCATTGTGTAATTATTGAGGCATTGTGCAAATGGATAGGCACAAATGTGGCCATAAATAGTTCATTTACTAGCATTGAGAAAATGTTCCCTAGATGGGTGCATTTGTTGTAGGGACACAATTGTGCCATAAATGGGCATAATTGTTGGGGAGGGGCGCATTTGTGCCCTTAAATGGGTGCAATTGTTAAACCAACAAATACAATGTTGCTAAATGAGGATGAATGAAGGGGGAAATAAATATTGCTAGAAATGGCACCAATATTAGGTTTGACTCAATTTATGCCAAAAAATAAATTAAATTGTAAGGTTTTTTAGAAAAATGATAACCTAGATAATCTTAAGTTGTTTTGGTGGGTGCAGGGTGGTTAGGAGGCATTGATGCATCATGAGAGGTATCTTGATGCTATGAGGTGGAGATGGCATATTAGTGAGGATGAGTGAGATTTATTGGGGGCGATAGGTTTATACTATACTACCTATATGCCAAAGGTGGTATAGTGAGAATATATCTTCCCTATTAGTGATTGAGGAGGAAACAATCACCCTCAAGGATGTGTGGAGGATTATATGGATCCCAATCCATGGAGAGCATGTAGTTTATGACACAAATGGTTGAGATTTGGTGCTCAATTGAGTGTTTATGACAACTGACCTTGGGATAGAGGATTATGAGAATAGCTTGAGATACATATAGGAACACTTTGATACACTATTTTGTGTTGTTTGTGGTGGTTAGCAGCATCTTAGTCCCTAACAAGAGAAGTCATGGATTTCCTATTAGATACAAGATAATGATTGATTGGATGATTGATGATGGTGTTGTGTATGCATGGTGCCCATGTATATTAGCTACTTTATATCATCAGCTCCACCAAGATGCATATAGACATGGTGCTATCATAGTATGTGGAGTGAAACTTCTTCACATATGGGCATGGGATCACATAGCGATCATGGGACCAGTCACAGAGTGAGCATGAGTACCTAGATTACCATATTTTTATAGTTATGATTAGGAAATGACATATCGTAGGTTAGGAGATGTTCCCTATTGGTGACAGATGATAGATGACATGGTGAGTTTTACATGGAGACCATGGAGATGATGTGAGGCTTGGTCAGATGATGAAGAGCATCTGCCATATTTTCGATAGAGGCATTATTTTATTGGGAGGACAACTCAGATCATTAAATTTTATTTTCCAGATAGGATATGTAGATAGTTTGGGGAATGATTAGGTGTACCAGTCAACGAGGTTATACTTGTGTGTACCTCCAAAGAGGTGGTGCATTGGGGACCTATGATTAGTGCAGAGATAGTGATTAGAGATTTTGGGGGGTTGGTACCAATGCAGTGGGTGTTACAATTGGATATTATTGATGTAGGGACAACACAAGATTATGATAGATGGTGGGTGGGGATGAGACCTACATGACTGATAGATCTTGCAAGTGGGGATGGTGGAGGATAGTAGGTAGGGAGGGGAGAGCAGAGGAGGAGGAGGAGAGGTAGGAAATTACATCACTGATTTGATCATGGGGATGATGAAGAGGGTGGTGACGATGGGGGAGAGG
Organism: Sequoia sempervirens; assembly: GCA_007258455.2. Lineage (NCBI taxonomy): Eukaryota > Viridiplantae > Streptophyta > Pinopsida > Cupressales > Cupressaceae > Sequoia > Sequoia sempervirens. Next base: position 2,107,084 of record VDFB02000009.1, on the reverse strand, counting down.
GTGTATTAGGACCCAATGGTTAGCCAGTAGTAGTGCCACCACCTATGGTATAATAGGTAGTGTCATCACCTTCAATACGAGAGTAGACAATATAGTCTCCACCAGTAGGAGATGAGGAAATGTACTCCCCACTAGTAGGGGAAGAGATAGTGGTTCATGATGGGGATAGACAGGTTATATCCCTTTAGGCTCATGTATAATGTTTGTAGGAACAGTTAGTCAGTGCATAGAGTTAGGCATATAGGTTGATGATAGAAAGAGATGCAACAATTATTGAGTTTTAGTGAGTAGAGTGTTTGTTCCTAAGGATCTGATATATTGCATAGGGTCTTGCTACATTAATGGTTTCAAAGATTGGATGATATGCATTACCAATTTTTCACATACAACTCAAATTTGCGGAGCTGAAACAACTTATGTTAATTTTAAGCTGAACATTGAATTTTAAGAGAAACGGTTCAGTTTTATTGTGCAATGTGTTTTCAACAAAAGAAAGTATTTAGTTTCCATTCAATGTTTTATAGCATAAAAGAGATTACATGATATAAAAGAATATTTATTTTATTCAATTTTGTGATGATTTATTCATTTTACAATGTTGCATACATTTTTCAAAAGAGTTATACAGAATTGCACAAGATTGAAAAAATGTTTTTTGTCATATTCATTGGAAAGAAGGGAGTGAAAAATTGTCCCACACAAGAAATGGGATTAGTTGAACAAAAACATCATTAAGAATGCACTATACAACTAAAGATTAAGAAGGGAAAAGAAGCATATAATAAAAATATATATCCATCATTGCTTGTTGGTGTTTGATGTTGGTCTTAATTGTAGCTACTCCATCCTTGCTCCCAATTCTGAGTGAACCTACATCATGATGAGAAAAGTTGTTACAGCTCTGGATATGAATTTCACTATGTTCTCTGTTAACATAAATATAGTATGCAAACGTGTTCATAATACTCAAATCAAACATGTTTCCTATCATAAATATGGATTTGAATAAACATCAGAAGTATGCAAGAGAGCCTAAAAAATAAAATATCATAGGAGCATTGAGCTTCACTATTTTTTTATCTAACTTGTTTGTTCACTGTGCAAGTATAGGATAAATCATGTTGTTGATCCATTTTTGAAAACATTATAGCATGTGGTGCAAACATGTTCATAATACTCAAATCAAACATTTCAGCTGAAGGAGTAACTCATAAGTGTCTACAAGAGCCTCAAGCATTTATCATTCATAGAAACCAAGTCAAAAGTGCATACAGCATCCCTTTCAATTAGAAAATACAAATGAGCAATGGGGTTATCCAAAATTCCTAGGTAAAATGCAGTAGAAACTGAATGAGAATGCATCATTTGCATCATGGTTTTACATCATACATTGTTGTCATAACATCATCCCTACTGTTTTCATCTTATGAAATGCATATAAAAAGAAAATATAGGTAGTCAAAGTCATCTTGACTGATAGAACAAGAAAGAGTGCATTATCATGGATGTGATAGTGAATAGGCATACATAATAGTCTTCACATATATATGGGACAAAAAATAATCACAATAGATTTCTTCATGCATGCAAAGAAACAAGATGCAGACCTTTAATGGAATAACAAGCACTCAAGCATTTTAAATGTTTTTGTATCCTTGTTTGAGCCTCTCATAACACTATCCATTGTTTGGGAGAGTATCATTTCATAAAAAATCAAGCATACTTATGTCAAGTTGTAGTTGTTTCCAATGAAATCTTAAAAATGCATGAAGAGTACAAAGATTCCATATAAAGGCATTTTAGGAAATGCAAATATGCAATTGAAGATGTGCAACTTTGAGGTGTTACACACAATAGTAAAGAGAATGGATAAATCCATGACTTGAGAGTGCAAAAGAATCTATAAAACATCATGAATTTGTATTCAACATTTGAAGGAGAACATTCATAAAGAGGGTTTGTTGATGCTTCTAGATGGTGAAAGGAAGTAGTGCCTCATGGAATATTTCAAAATATAGAAGAGTTACAACCTACAATAGTAAAGCTTCATAGTTCCTATAGGTAAATATTGCTCTCCAAATGCAAGTATTCTAAAGGAAACACCTAGGGTTCATTGTTACATATGTGATGCAGCTATGTATAATCTTACAAAATGCTAAACAGTGCAAAAGTTGACAAAATGGAGAGAAAATAATAGGTAGCCTGTGTGTGCATTAGATATGCATTGGAAAGCCATGACAAGAGAGAGAACCAATGCCATAATGGGGTTTCATTTTATTTACTTTCCTAAAAATAAATGGTGGATTTGCAAAGACTCAAAACCCAGAATAGAGAAGTGATTTATTTTCCTTCAGGGAAGTGAACAATATTTTTACCATATTCAGAAGAAAATGGGAGGAGATGCAAATATTAAAACCCAGATTGCTCTTGTAAATCCCATAGCCTACAAGTAGTGAGGAAGCTTTAGGTGAATTGAAAACCTCAAGAAAATGCTACATTGGAGTTAGAAACCGAGATCCACAGAAAAGAGAAGGAGAAATGAGTGTGGCTTTTGAACCCATATCCTAAAGTTTAAGTAGAAGAGCCACATACAGAAATGAGAAAACCCATGATGCCTTGTGAAGCCACGACCACAACAATAAAAAAGGGTTCCATAAGTGAAAGAAATTTTGAGTCTATCATACAAAAATTTGCATTTGAAGTAAGGAGAGACAAAATTCTTCACTATTTTGTTCAGATTGAGCTCAAAATCAAGCATTTTGTTTGTAGATAACAAAGAAATGGTGCATAGAAAATTACCAAAATTCTTGTTTTTTGAAGAGATGCATTCAATCTTCAAAAGTCCATTGATGTCAGCCTCAAACAAAAGAAGGCTTAACAAAGGATGCAAGAAAAGAGAAATACATCAAAAAACTAGTCAAGGCCATGCCCATGAAGGCCAAATACTCAAAAAAAATTAGGGTCGATGCCTAGATTGGTGTCAAATAACTTACCTATGTGTTTCTTCCTTCAAAATCTTTAGGAATTTTGACACAAACAACAGAAAATGTGCAAGATTGGAGCTTGAACCCTAAGTCTTCATGGCAGCTCGAATAGAGAAAGTTTTCTCCAAAACGCCAAAGTGAAAATGATGAGAAAAAGTAGGGGTTCCAATGAGTTTTTTTGTTAGGGTTTCCACCTTATGGCCTAATTCAAGATTGCATTTTTCCACATTGCTTTAAGATTTTCAAACTTTGCTAATACCTTATGGTATTTCTATTTTTTCCTTTGCACATTTTTCAAACCTAGGCCATATTACACTTTAGGTTTTCCTTTCTATAATTTTTGAGAAATCATAAGATTGCACTTTATTCCATTTTATGATTTTTATAAAAATCAAATGCATAGACCTCAAATTCCTTTAGCATACCTTAGTCATTATTCTCAATTTTGGAGCAAATAAAAATATCTAGGTGGAGAGATGTTATACTTGGAAAGTTTCAAAACAAAATCACATAGTTTCCTTGTATTTTTTGCAAAAATCAGAGGATGAAATCAAGACTAAGGTTGATCTTTCTATATTGTAATTTTGAAACCACACATGATGTAAAAAATCATTAAGGTAATATTCATATTAATTTCCTTAATGTTTGTTATTTAAAAAATGTTGTTAGTGGGGATAGAATCTTTCTATTTCTAAGTTTGAGTTCTTGGGAAAAATTGGAAAACAATGGGAAAATTGAACCTTCTATTTTTTAGTTCTTAGTTAGTTTGAACCTGATTTTGCGAGCCTTTTGGATCGACCTAATGAAGAAAGGAAGTTGCCATCTTTTTCAACTAGTTTGGATCAGTTTTGGGCACTATTTTGGAATTTTTTCTCTTGAGCTCGAAAATGGATCAAAGTTGCTTTTCTAAGATGCAGTTCACTCTGATTTTTTCTATTTTCACTATTGGAGATACCTTGGAGCTATAAGTTGGAGAAAAGTTTGATTTTTCTCAGTTCAAAATATTATTTCTTCCTCTCTTGCTCATTCCACAGAGTTTTGTAAACACTTTTGCACTCAAATTTTGATGTTGACACTCCTTCAGTTTTAATAAACTTAGAGCTTTTCTTCTCATTTCTTGTCTCATATTTGCAATAATAATCTAATGTTCATTGTGATTTGAAAGGTTGAATCCTTTCTATGTCTTGTTATTGTAAACTTGTGTGCAAGAGTTTCATATGATTCAGGTTGTATTTTGTGTTTAGTTTTGTGAACATTCATACAAATTACTATTGAATTGTATTTGTTAAGTGAGATTGTGAGGGTTAAAATTTGGAGAATTTTTTTGTGAGTATAAAGCCAAAAAGTGGGATGCTAGGTCCACCACTTTCGGCTACAAGAAGCTCATGAGCTGAACGCTAGGTGAATTGTTGCAAAAACTCTTCTTTAGAAGCTAGCTTATGATATAATCTAAGACGATGACCATTGACAAGTAACTTGAATCTAACAAGGTCAATGGTGGTGAGTTGAACATATCCATTAGGAAAGACCTTAGCACCTTTGTATGGTCCTAGCCACCTTGTCTACATTTTTCCTACAAGTGAGTCCATATCTTGATCAATGAAGGGAAAAGGAAATTGATCCTTCTTAGTGGTAGCATTAAGTTCCCTATAACCAACACAAACTCACCATTTTTCTCCTTGATTTAGCACAATCACTAATGGAGACACCCACTGGATGTCTGAAATAGGATAGATAAATTCATCTTCTAATAATTTATGTAGTTCTGACTTAACAATTTCTCCCAATGTAGGTGGATTCTTCATTGAGGCTACCCTACTAGTTGAAAATCATCTCTGATGTAGATCCTATGAGTGCAAAGCTTAGGATCCAGTCACTTCATATTATGATAGTCCCATGCAAATTCATGTTGATGAGACTTCAGTAAGTCTTTTTTTGTAGGAACAACGTTTGTAGGAAGAGTGGTTGTAGGAAGAACATTTGTAGGAAGAATGTCTACAGGAACAGTGGTTGCAGGAAGAATAGGCAGAAGCGTTCTAAACAAAGTAGAAGATGATGCTTCCTCCACTTCATAATGGTTCTAGATTATACTAGATAACACTTCATCTTCATCTTGAAACTGCAAGAAAGGAATTCTATCTAACATCATGAGCTATGCCACTGAGTTAACTTCCTTAGCCTCTTCACCAACTCGTGGCCATAAAGAATCCTCTTCATTATGGGTCGGCTGAGCAGGAAGATAAAGAACAAGCTTTTTAGTATTCATGCCATCAGAAATAGTCACATCACCTGACCGACACCCAATATAAGCATCTGTTGTTGCTAACTATGGCCTTCCAAGAATGATAGGATATCCTTCTAGTGTGGCCTTAGGAGAGAGAGACATGAAATCTGGTGGATACTCTCAAGAGTCTAGAATTACCACAAGGTCTTCTACTATACCATCAAGCTTCACAGTAGAACTATCAGCAAGCTGCAGTACAATAGGAGTAGATCTCATGCTTGTAACACTTAGTTGTTGTAGGATGTACTTAGTCATCACATTTATTGTTTCCCCCAAATCAATCAGGGCATTCTTTACTTGGACTCTTTTGATAACAATTGGTACCATAGGACTATCTAGGTCATTATACTTGGGAATAGTCACTTTTCCCAACATGAGTTGTCCCATCACGTGGACTATAGTTGGGTCTCTCTTCTTCCTACCTGGCTTCTTGAGGAAAGCTTCCTTGATAGATTTGTCATAGATTGGAGCATCCTCTATGGCCTGGAATAGGGGTATCTGAGCACATATATGCTTTAGTTGATCCGGGATGTCAAAAGTTGTATCTTCCTTGTCTTCCTTATGCTTGAAAACTTTCAATCCCTGAGGAAATGGTGGCTCTTGTGCAATCTTCTTGGCTGGAACTGGTTTAGTATTTTTAGGTATAGTTGGCTGATAGGATCATCAAAGGTTCCTCTTCCTCTTCCATAGGTAGCTCTGTGATGGTGGGTGTGGAAAGAGTTGGTAAAGTAGTTCTTGAACGCAAGTGGATGTCACTTACACTCACAACATATGTAGGGAATTGATTTGAATTAGAAAAATATACTAGTTATTGTTGTGGTGTGTTATTTGGGTTGGGTGTGGGTTGAGCTAGTAGCTGAGTACGTTTGGCTGTATTGGAGCTTGAATTAGCAGGTGGAGGCATTATAGCAGGCTACTAGGATTGAGAAGATGGTTGCATGCAACTGGTTGTCTGTTTTGGCCCAGAAAAAGATAGTGGATCTGGTAGCATACCTTGTCTTGGAACCCAGGGCTTCCTTTGTGCAACAAAGTAGACTTGATCTTCCTTAGTTTGAATTGGTTTGAAATCAGGTGGAATCTTGTTGTCAATGTTAGCTACCATCTTTCATCTACAGCCCTTCTTCTTTTGTTTGTAATGAGGGCAGTATTTTGTCAACGTTGCCTCTTCCTCCTCATGTTTTTCTTTGGTCTGAAGTGTATCCAATTGAGTAGCTAGATTTTTTGTAATATCCTACTTGAATTCTACCAACAAATTAGTAATCTCCATCCTGGAAACTCTACTGGTAGATGACTTACCCTTAGAAGACTAGTAAGTTCTCTCTTTCTTTGAAGCTACTCTAGAATAATTCTGACATATTTTCTTGATATCTTCCCAAGGAACTTGAGTGATGTCTCCTCTTACCATCAAGTTCAAAACATCAGTACAACTCTCATTGATTCCTCTTAAGAAAAGAAACTTTTATGATTCTTCATTGAGTGTATGGTGTGGATATTTCTACAAGAAAAACATAAACCTTGAAATGTAATCTTCCAAGCTCTCATCTTCATTTTGTTGCATCCTAAAGACATCACCTCCTCTCATATCACTTCCCTTGCAATATTCCTTGTATTTTCCAAGGAAATTTGTCTTCATGTCCTCCCAAGTCTCCATGGTATCTTTTCCTAGACTCATAAACCATCTAAGTGAAACTTCTTTTAAAGTGGTAGGAAATAGCTCAAGCCTAGGAGCATTAGTGGTATAGTCATAACTCTGGTAGAGCTTTTCAAACTCAAAAAAGAGGGTATCACTCATGTCTTCTTGATGGATTCCCAAGGAAAAGGGGTTATCAATATGGTTTTGATCTTTAGTGGAGGCTTCAGAACTTAATCAGATCAGGATATGCATCAACAAAGGGGAATGGTTCCTCTTTCTTCTTTGTTTCTGGGTAGATTTGGAAGCTCAACTAGTTGAAGTGGATCAAGATCATTCTTCTATGCATACGGTATCAACTTAGCATCAACTAACTCACACAAAGAATGAGCAAAAGAATAGCAGATCATTACTTGTCTAAGCAAGGGGATATTCTAAGAACAACTCAAGAGAAATGCTATGGCAAAGAAACTATCAATGACTCCAAAGGACTTCCTAGCTTGACACCATCCCTAAAAAGGGCGCCAAAAATGTTGACCTCCTACAATGATCTGATAACTTGACCTTTACATCCATGATTTAGAGATTGGACATCTAACCTGAATAGGTACTTTAATCATCATGAAGGTGCATTTAAATTGTCAACCTAGGGACATGAAATTCAAATGGGCTAGCACAGTATGTGCACTAGGAACTCTTAAGTAGCCATTTCTAATCTACAACTAAGAAACACACAATACTGGAAGTAAATTGCTTGAAAAGGAAATAAAGTAAATGTTAAACAACAACCAACAACTATGCTGAATTGAAATGCATAACAGGAATAAAAGATTTTGGCAACAAAAAGGAATTACTTTGTCTGCTTTGGTTGTAGGAACAAACACAGAATCAACTTCTAGTGGTTGCAGGAACAGTCGATGCCAAATTTCTAACTACATACAAAACAAGAAATAATAACTAAACTAATTACTCTAAAGAATGGATTACTCACCAAGTGGGCCCCCTTGGATGATTATCCACTAAGACTAATACAAACTCAAATAGTTAAACTTAGACTATCATCTCATTCATTGAAAAATGTATGAACAGAGTAGCAGCATGGTTGTATTGAAAAGTGGAGAATGATTAATACATCATCAATATCATCTAACAACAATAATCAAGAACTAAGAACCCCCAAGAAGAAGATTCAAATTCTTATTTATAGTACCAGCTAAACAAGGAAGTCAACTCCCACTAACTAAGAGGACGCCATTTAGGGAAAGCGAGGAAAAGAATGGCAAAGTGGTTATGTCTACAGGGAATCCATTCAAACGTGCATGCCCAATACGTGGACTCAACACTACAATAAAGCCCATGATTGCTCAATGCCATAAATACAAGGTAGTTACAATTGACTATTATGGGGAATCTGTTGTCATCGTCCTTCAGTTGACTCCTTTGAATGATTCCCCTGTATGGTCATCTGATGGTTCCCTTTCTCAACTTAGCATCCACAAATTGTGTCTTGCATAGCAATGTCAGTACGCATAATAATTGCACATCTATAATCACCTTGAAGAACATTCATCAACCATACACAAAATCAATATAGACAATCCACATAATATGTCAATGTCATTAAAACTTCACAAAGATAGGGTTAAACCTAATGTCAATGGTTTGAGGGAAATTTTTTGCAAATATTAACACTTAACTACTAAATTTCATGACACTGCCAACAAATGGACTATAAATTCTACCCAAAATTTGACCAAAAACTAGGCTCATCAGTCTCTACACAATTGCTATGTAGACAAGGCCATCTGTCAATGAGCCCCTAAGAAATTAGGTCACTCCTCTTAGGTTTTCAAAATAAAAATCATGGCTCAATCTTTGGTCATTCTGACAAAGTCATTGGTTGTGTCAAACTACGAGGTCTCTAAGTGTATGACATAGGCAAGGCTATCTGTTGATGAGACCCTGAGGCCACACTAGGTCAGTCCATTAGGGTTCATGGCATTGCACTGGCACACATGTCAAAATTCTTCAAGTCAAACAAGTCATTTCACAACAAACAAACTCCTAAACCAAACTCTGGCAACCATTTAATCAACATGTAAAATTCTATCAGCATGTCAACGTCAACATGTAGTCACTTTTGTCAACAAAAGTCAAACTTGATCAACTTTAGTCAAAATCAGTCAAACTGTCATCTCTTGGTTATCCTCTGGGTGTGTCCTTCTGAAGGATTTCATCTGTCATATATCTTTACCTTAGGATGTGTCCATCATGGGTATTATCACCATCATCTGGCATTTTGAGGGATTCTCTTGACATTCGATGATCGCTCCTCTTGGCATCACAATTATTTAGGACATGTCCTTACTAAATTTGGAAAAATTTGACAATCTACACTCTGACATCGTCAAACATGACACCTTTGGAATTTGACATCGTCCAACCTGACATCTTGACATTAAAACACTTGGAAAACACTACATATTGGTATTTGTCTTTGGATCCTTCATCATGCTACTAGTTTCTCCACGATGTCTTGACAACATGATTTAGAGAAGTAGCGATGTATCATGGTGATGGGATTGTTTTGTCTTTCTTTAAGCATTCATGTTGCTGGTTCCTCAAGCATGTCCTGGTAACAGGATTTAGAGGAGCAAAAAAATTTCATGACTTTTCTTTCTTGTCTGTCTTATGCTTGTGGTTGGTTGTGACAAAAAGACTGGGGCAATTGTGCTCTTAGTATGAGTCATGATCATCCTTGTTTGTGACTGTTTATCTTATGTGATGGTACAACCTTGCACACCTTGATTTATGTCATATCATGGTGTTTGTTGGCCATTACAATAATCTTCCCAATGATGATTAAGAGAAATAATTGTTAAGCCTTGTGGTAAAATGTTGAAGTATTTGGTCTTTGCACTAACATTCATCTCCTTCTGTCTTGTTGTCTTGTCCCATCCATCTCATGAAAATATCTAGTGGCATACAACATAAATGTAGACATAATTGTAAAGTAATTACATTAGGTCTTTACACATTCATATAACATGTAGGTGCATACATCATTTATGTCATTAAACCACACATATCACATCATGAGATTGCATTGTCCATACATATACAATCATGCATTAACATACATAAGCATGGCATCCATTACAATCATACATTATGCATCCATATCATCATCATTAGAACATAACATCATCATGGCATATAAGCATCAATAACCATCATATCATCAAGCCATCTCATCATCAATAACCATCATAAATGCATACATCATATAGCATATAAAAGACATTATCGTAGGAATCATAAATGAATAAATCAAATCACATAGGCATCATATAGTCATCATCATAATCATCATCATATAAATATATATCATAAACATCATCAACACATAATGCATCATCACATAACATAAAGCATATAGGTCTCATCAAAACTGCATCATATATATAACCTCAAAAATCATGTCACTGGATAGAGTCATGAGATATCTCAAAAAAAAAATAGAGCTCACAAGCTTGATAGTCACAATATAAAGTGTCATAAAAATGAATGTCTAAAATATGATAACAATGTCAAATGACCCTATGGTGTGCTCTCCTCATCCCCTTGTGGAGAAGAGTGTGGTGACTAATGACATGTGACTGGTGCTGACATAACCTATGGAAACACTATGGCCTGCTTCTGTGAAGCTGAGGGAACTGTTACTGATGGCATCATCTCAATAGTAACATGAGGTTGTGAGGACACTACAACTAATGGATCTGACACTGGAGGCTAGATGTGTTCTGATTTGTGCTTTGACTCAGTGGAACCATGGTTGTGACCTAACCTGTGACTGGAAGAATGCATGCGGGAGTGGCTAGAACTGTGCCCTAACGAATGTCCTAAGGAAGTGGATCCCCCCACACTACTCACTATCCTGCTGCTACTGCTGCCACTCCATGTCTCATCGCCACTTCCTATCCTCATCCAAGATCGTGGTCGAGTAGGATCCCCGCCTCGAAAGTGGCATAGCTTGCCCATATAGTAGCCTATAACATCCTCTACTCTCAATCGACTTTGTCCAACTCTTCGCCATGTCCCCCGGGATGATCCTCGGAACATAACTCTACAAACTCAATGCACCATCTCAAACCCTCCTATAGGATCACGCTAACTAATCCCTCTCACCCCTCGAAACCTCTAGCTACCGACCAGCAATTTATTTTCTCCTTTCCTCGTATCCAATCGCCGGTTTTACCGCCGCATTGTTCCGAGCCGGTCATCCTTTCTCCACCACCTGCCATCTTAACCGCTTTCACTTTACCTATCGATCCTTTACTTCATCCATAATCTCCCTCATCTCCTCTACATCCTTCCTTCTCTCTTAACCCTTCCTCCCTTTGATGACTTATTCTCCATCTCCTCCTACTCAGCCCCGATCTCAGAATCCTCCTCAGATCTTCCCCTCCCCTGTTTCCCCTCCTGATTTCGATTTTGATTGATTTGCCTGGCTGATTGATTTCGACGCGACTTCTGATGTCTTCGACGATTGCCTGACGTTCGACGATTGTCGATTATGGACGATCCTTTTTCTGACTTTTTGTCGATCCTTTGATCCTGATTTTGATCTTTGCCGGATTTTGATTTTCTTCTTGACCACCTCTGCACACCCGTAGTATCACTAATCTCCTATCCACTGGTGTCAGTCCATCGGGATCTATCAAGGGGACTGTTCTATGACTCTACCACCATAGATCAAAATCCGCTATAGTCCCTAGATCTATAGCCCCCCCTCTCCATCCCCACTATTAATCCACTAGACCATCAATCTACTACTCTATAAATGGAACTGAAATCGCCATACCCTAGGCAAACTCTCATGATGACCTAGCATACTCTGTTGTACCCATCGGAACACCCTACTACTCATCGAACTATCGTAGCACCCTCTAAGGTTGGTACATCTCAATAATAAGCTGGATCTAGATAGTCCATCCAAAAAGATATCTAAACTGTTTGTAGAAACTCAAATGGTCAGCCTCGTCATCCCACTGCCTGCGGTCCCTGTATGACCTCCAGATAAATGATACCAAGGTGTGAATCTGGTGTCGCCACCAGCCTATCTCTCCCACTCTAGTCTGTTGTAAAGCACTTGCATTGTGGTATACGTATGGCATACCATCCGCCAACTATGGTCTCTGGATCAATGGATAGAAGAATGCAATTTTCTCCCACGCCTAGATCATAAGTAGTGTCGTCCCATAGTCGATACTTTGTGCTCCTCTATAAGAAATCTCATGGAGCTAATGGTACAACATCCCTAGCAAGCAAGGTCCCCAGGCATATACAGTCCTATCTCATCCCATCCCCACTAGCACATCACCCCAGCCAATAGGAAATTTTTGTCCTTGTCGATCGGGTATTAGTACTCCTGCAATCAATGTCACCAACAAGGCATCAAACCGAGAGTAGTGCTCTACCACGAACTCCCAACAGATCTCATACCCCTCAATCCCCAGTCCTGCACTAGTCTCCTCATGATAATACGCTATAAATGTCTGGTACCCATGGTGTGGATCATACACAACTTTCTCTCCTCGAATTAGTAGGCACAAAATCCGGTATACATCCTTGAGTGTCACTATAGCCTCCCCCTTCGGCAAATGGAAGGAGCATGTCTCGGAGTGCCATCTCTCGCAAAGCACAGTCAAAAGACCCCTATTTTCCCAAACAATGGGCATATAGGAAACATAATATAGTCCCAGTTGCATCAATCATCATCATTCCCTGTCCCACAACTGATTTCAGAATCCATAGGTGGATGGTCTTCTCTCCTATGTATAAATCAGCGCTAACTATCTCTCCACATGTCAAAACACACATTAGCACCTTATTGAAAATCATCATTACCATTTGTCTAACTCAAAGGCATTTGGAAATATGAACTTAAACAAAGTCAGCCTTGGTCAAAGTCAACATCAAATGCATCATGTTGACTTCATTTGCATCGCTGTTAAGCATTTGCGTTGTTCCGTACTTCACTTGCATCGTGATCCAGAATTTGTGTCGTTCCAGCTTGCATTCACATCTTGACATGGCATATGCGTCACAATTCTTGTCACATGTGTCACTCTAGTCAAATGTGTCACCTAAGTTCGTGAATGCGTCGCAGTCTTTCGAATGCAGCATTACACCTCTCATTTACAACATGACTTAGCAAATGCATCCCAGTTTTCCGCACATATGTCGTACCTAGTTGACCTATCCTAAAGACCTATTGTGTTTGTATCACGATGCATCAAATGCATCAAACACGAATGTGAATGTGGCTTACACGCACGCATATGCATTGTGACACATTCGTTCATTGCCCTAAAACCCTAAAAACAACACACAAAATAATAAAGTGACAAACTGGGTTAGATGCACTCACCATTGGCTCTGAGCCCTCTGGCCATTTGTATGTCCGAACAATCTCCCCATGGTGCTCAGTCACTGGAATCACCATCTTCGTCAAAGTCCTTGCTCTGAGCTCTCAAATTTACTATTGGTAATGTGAAAATGAATTGACTTTTACCCCATTCTCAACCTATTTATAGGGTCAAACTGGGATTTGTCAAACTTTTTTATTACTAGAGGCTCTTTTGACCAACTTTGATTGACCTTTTCGCTCTTTTAAACTCCTTGAGATCCAAAACCATCTGCCCCATCACTTTTCTTGTCATCAAATTGACTTATCGGGACACTTTCCAAATTTTCTATCACCGAGCCAAAATTTGAAAATTCTCCAGAGGGGGCATAGTAGGTACTCCGTACCTTCGCTAGGGCATATTTTTGACTGAATTTCTTTTGTCACAATGCAACAAGCTGCATTATGACAAAGAGGGGAAAAATGTAGACACATAAAAATGACCTAGGCCTACAAGTTCTATGTTCATCATCTTCTTCCTAGCATAATTAAGACATTTTAATTATGTCCTTGGTCCACTTTTGACTATTAATTAAATAATTCGTAATTATTTATATGTAGAATTTCTAGAGCACAAAAATTTTGGATCACTTCTCTCTATCCGCCATCCCGATGATGCATCTATGGAGTATGATCTCAAACGCTGATCCAAAAATTCACACACGCTTTTCCAAAAATTCTATATACCAACTATCATGGACTATGGAAACAAATGTTCATAATTATTTAATTAATTCATGTCTTTATTTCTTTTGATTATTAAATAAATAAATTTTAATATCGCCACTAATTGTCTAATGTCTTTTCCATAATTAAATAAATTTTAATTTATTTCATTATCTCTTTGTCCACCACCGCTGATTATTTAAATAGATAAATTTTATTTATTTATTTATTTAATATGTCACTAATTCTTAAAGGTCTTCTTATAATTAAATAAAATCTTTAATTTATTTAATTATTTCCACCTTGACATCTACCCTATTTTAAATAAAATTATTTATTTAAAATAATCCCACTTTCTAGTTTCCCTCTTTTTAGTAAATAATTTGCATTAATTATTTACTATCATATGGCCCCACCTTTTGAATTAAAATAATTTTTAATTCAAAATAGTATTTTTCCTCCAAAAATCAGGTAATTGCTAATATTATTTGATTTTTCTAGCTCCCCTTTTTTTGTGCCAATTTTATCTATTGTCACATGCATTGTCAACCCTTGATTTGATTTTCTAAAAATCAATCCTTTCCATTCATTTTAAATTTTCCCTAATGTTTCCCTAACCCTAATTGTGGGTTGTCATATTGAATCTTGACCATTGATTCTAGGGCATTTGTCAACTTTTAATCTTAGCCATTCACTCAAAATTGCATTTTCTATAAAATGACAATTTTGGTCTCATTTGGACATCTCATGCAATCTTGTTTTAGGAAATCTTGTTATTATCTTGTAATCTTGTCATCTTAGCTCTTGTCATAGGCATACTACATCTCATTTGGCATTTGACATAGTTTAGACATAGTTTAGATTTGCTTACTAGTTTTTAGTTGCATAGTATTGCATTTTGTCATTCAAATCCTTCAACATTTGCTTAGGGCTTGTCATAGTCATTAGATTGCTCACATAAAATCTAAGGGAAACAACATATTTCTAGCAAGTTGAGAAGGAATAATGGAGGTCAACCATGGAGAATGAAGACATTGGGTGAGATCTTTTCATTTGTTTTCATGTTATTTCCTTTGCACTTCATTATTGCTTTGGGTTTTTGTGTTTTGCATTTAATCTGCTAACCCTAGAAAATTTCCCTTAGTTACAGGCACATTCAATCAATGTATATTTAAGTTCATAGTGGACTAGAGTATCACAGATGTAATAGATTTCCCTTTCTTTTCTTAAGTCATAATGTTGTGCAAGGATAGCACCCAGTTCTTTTGATGTGGTAGATATCTAATAACAAAGGCTTGCCCTGAACTAGTGGTATTAATACTAAAGGAGATGCAAGATAATATTTTAGTTGTTGGAATGCCTTTTGATAATTTTTATCCCACTTAAATGTAACACCCTTATGCAAAAGGTGTGTAAAGGGATGACATTTATCTGTTAGCTATGAAATGAACCAAAAAATGGATTGGAGCTTTCCTTGAAAGTTGCATAATTGTTTGAGATTGGTGGCAGGAGGCATGTCTATTATGGATTTTACCTTTGTTGGGTCCACCTTAATGCCTATTCTAGAGACAATATATTCAAGTAGCTTTCTAGATATCACCCCAAAGACACACTTATTAGGATTTAGTTGAAGGTTATACTTCTCCATTCTATCAAAAAAAATTGGCCAATATCTAAATGGCCTTCTCTTGTGAGTGATTTTTCTAGTAGATCATCAACATAATATTCCGTAAATATATGCATCATGTCATGGAAGATAGTGTAATAGCCTATTGGTAGGTAGTTTCAACATTTTTAATGTCAAAGGGCATGAAATTCTAGAAAAAGGTTCCCCATGGACAAGTGAATGTTGTTTTATGTTGATCTTTGGGGGCAATACAAATCTGATTATATCTCAAGAATCCATCATTTAAAGATAACATTCCATGCCCCATTGTCTAATCCATGATCATATCCATATTAGGTGAAGGAAATCCATATTTTGGACATGCCTTGTTTAGATCCTTGAAATCAGTGCATATTCTAATGCCCCCAATGGGTTTAGTGACAGGTACCAAGTTTGATATCCACTCGGGATAGTCAAGTGGTCTAATGAAACCAACATGTAATAACTTTTGAAGTTCTGGTTTGACCAACAATTCTATTTGGGGGTACATTTTTGTAACTTTTGCTTTGTACTAGTTTTGTCCCTGATGTTACTATTAGATGATGTAGTACTAGATTGGGGTCTAATATTAGCATGTTTGTTTAGG
>VDFB02000009.1:2075641-2090699 GCA_007258455.2 Sequoia sempervirens | reverse complement strand
CACAATAATTTATGAAGAATTAATGGGAGGATTGTTAGGAAGTTGGATAGTAAGGTTATTATTTTATTTTATGGAAGGTGGTATGATGCTAGAACTGGTTTCCCCAAGGTCAAGGATGCAATATTATTGGCGACATCATAGATAAGTGTCATGTCAAATGTGGAGGGAAATTTTGTACCTTGCTATGTGAGTAACAAGAAATACTGGTCACAATTGGCTGCTAGAATCATGTCTACCAGTTTCATCGTGTTAGGGTCCTGTTGGGCTTCATCCAACTCCACAGGTGTCACATCTCTTACTAATCCACCAATGGTGGTACTTTTTATAGGGCTCAGTGATGGTGGTGTTTCAAATCCTCTTTCTACACCTATGTTTGTGAATTTTCTTGATGTTTCAAGAAAAGGATTTGAAATGTTAAATTTTGTCATTCTACGCTTGGGAGATAGAATAACAATCTTCTACACCTCTCATTCAAGGAAAACCCTAGAGATCTCAATCTAAGATATGAAAAGGAGAAATAGATATTACAATAGGGTTTTCCTAGGGTTTATTATAAACTAAAGAGGGGTTCACCACCAAGCTAGGGCTTGGAAAGACTAATGAAATGCAAGACCTAATGCTGAAACCTAATACAATGCAAAACTTCACTAAATGACCTAAAAATGCATGTAAATCAGAATAGAAAACTAAGAAATCAAAATTGTGCACTTGGGAATCTATAGAGGCCTAGAATGAGCTTTGAAACACTAAAAATATTGGAATTAGGGAACACTAGGACTCATACGCAAGTCTGGGCATACCAGTCCCAAACTAGGGTTTCTAGTCTAGAACAAGTTTATGATAGTGTAGATTCAAGATCTGCAAAAATCATAAAATTTTCTTGTAGTGGGACTCATACACCACTTCTGGCATATCAGTCCCATTCCGCTTTTTCAAGAATTCAAAGTTCAGATCTATGCTCCAACCTCTGCTCTTCCCTTCCAAACTGATTTTTGAATATGAACCTATAAAAAGACCTGCAAAATAGAATATATTGTTGATTTACTTATGGGGGGCTTGCCTCGTTCAAATCCCTAGTTTGGTAATTAAACCTTGATAGAAATAATGAAACTTGGATGTAAATACGAACATGAAACCTAACCTTAAGTGTGTCTAAGATTAGTAAATCTAAAATGCAATACAACCCTATTCTATTGTGTTAGAATGAGTTTCATGAATGAAACATGAAGATGAATGACTCACTTTGAGAGATCTCTAATCACCCCAAATGAGCCCTAATAATGTATGTACCTTTCTTAGGTTGAATGTAAAGTGATAATGGAGGATAAAATCACTTAGGAAACAAGTAATTAGGCTTGGTTTGATGGCTAGTTGCATCTCCCCAACCTAGAATCCATCATGATTCGCTATAGGAAACCATAGTCAACCCTTGACAATGCTAAATCTTGGATGAAAGTGAGCTTGAAGACCTGCAAAAACACAATAATGTTGCTCCAAAGCTTCAACTTTGTCGATTACTTTTTCTTGAATGCTCTTGTGAAGAATGCTTGAATGCTCTTGAATGCTTAGATCTTGAAATTTCTCTTCTAGATTATTGCTTAGATGAAATAATGACTTACAAGGTTGTTTATATAGGCAATACACCTAATTTACCGTTATTTAGATCTCAAAAGCCAACATCAACCAAAAATTTGAATTAAAAAGTTGAATTTCCCACTCAAACCCTAAAAAGGTCCCAAATGGGACTCATACACCAATTGTGGTGTATGGATCCCACCTAGGGGGACTCATATGCCCAAGGTCGCGTATGATTCCCACCCTAGATTTTTGAGATGGGTTGTTAGGAATTTTAGTTTTTTTATGATTTTGTCAGGTTTTTGGTCGAAATAAGTGTCAAGATCCAAAATAAATGGTCTTAGGGGCCTATTAATGATTATTTAGAGTATTTAATGCAAGGGTGCTAAAATAGGTCCAAATCAAGTGTGAAATTGTACTATTTTCAAGAGCGTACAATTTTCTACATTACATTTAGCCCCCACTTTAACACCCATATGACTCTACGTGCATATGTAAGCTAAAGGAATCCAAACACTAAACTTTGTTTCATAAAAGGATACTCATATAAGTTCATTCACAACGCGGGAGAATGAAGCCTCCACTATAGCTATCTGCAAAACCACAATGTTAGGAACCACATCCCGCAACACGAATTCATTAGTCATTCAAAAATCCTCCTATCTAACCTCTTCTAGAAATCAAATTCAAGGGTAGATGAATGCCCCCCCTTGATTTCGCTTGCTTTATGGAGGTGGAATCAAGGTAGCAATCTAACCGCATCGAATGAAGCAAGTCATATCATAGGGTATTTCCAAGTACCATACCACATAATGATAGACATATGATGAGGACAAGAGTAGGATAACGATTCTGACACAACAAAGAGCGTCAAAAACGGAGTTCTCTAACCCCCGATATGCTAGTTTGAATGAAAAGGTACTTTTAACCATAATATAGTAAAAACCTAATTTTAACCTATATAAGAGAAAAAAGTGAACTTGAACTAATTTTATATTTTACCTTCTTGTAGCTTGACTTTATTGGAGAGTGATTGAAAATGTCGAGCCGATGAGTGTACGAGCCTCTGAGGCTAGATGTCCTATGAGAGGAGGTAGCCCAAGGCGACCTACAACATCAGGTGAGTTGATTTTTTTTCCTTAGTTTCATCCTTACGCATTAATTTTATGTCTATGCATTTCTAGGTTGATTTAGAACCTTGGAAGAAAAGTTCGCAAAGTGTCCCTTTTTTTGTGAAGTGTCCCTTTTTTTTGCAAAGTGTCCCCTTTTGTCGCAAAGTATCCCACTTTTTCACAAAGTGTCTCGTTTCTTTGCAAAGTGTCCCAAAAGGGAACTAAAGTGTCTAGGACCCTTAGAAAAGTACACTAGAACAACTTGAATACACTTTTTTTATTGTTGATGTATACATTTAAGATTTTAGAATGCTTATAGGACATATTTTTTCCTTTTTGTTAGGTTCTACCTCGGTCACGACAGCATCTTAGCGGTAGAGAGTTATGTTGCGTACGAGACTTAGTCTCAACATTATCAAAGGAGGATACACAAATACTATAGAGCATTAGATTATATTTAGTGTACCTCATGCCTCCCATGAGGTACCATGACGCTATGTTGATGGCATTGGTTGAGAGGTGGAATGTAAACACCTATATGTTTCATCTTCTGATGGCGAGATGATGATCACCCTAGAGGACATCCATCACATTCTTCGAGTTCTGATTTGAGGTGAGAGAGCCCATTTGTAGGGGATCAATCATTTTGTGAGATGAAATATGATATACAATTTTGTCTTGGAGGTCTGATTTGGGATGACATCATGGGGCCACATGAGCTATTATAGATACTTTATTCGCGAGCACCACTTTTGGCATAGATCATGATTTTCACAATGGCACTAGTAATTGTCCCCGATGGCCAAGGAGCACATCTAGATGGAGGACTATTTCACATGATACGATAGATAGCTTAGAAAAGAACCATATATTCCTGGGGCCACAACATCCTTGCACACTTGTATTATGATCTAGGATGGTGATGAGCCTAGTTTTTGGTCTAATTTTGGGTAGAATCCATACTTTATTTGTTGGAAATTGTCATGGACTTTGATTTTAAATGTTGATATTTTCATAATGTTTCCCTCAAACCATAGACAATGGGCTTCAATCCTACCTCTGCAAGTTTTAATGACATTGGCATATTATGTGGATTATCTATATTTATTTTGCATGTGGTTAATGAATGTTCCTTAAGGTGCTTATAGATGTGCAGTTATTGTGTGTACTGACATTGCCATGCAGATTTAATGTTGCTAAGTTGAGGAAGACACCGCCAACTAGGAATTCACCATAACATCCAGCAAAAGAATCGCTCAAGGTCAAAGGAGGTCGACGACAGAAGATTCCTCATGCAACCGAATGTAACCGCCTTGTAGTGGACTTTAATGATTGATACGCACGAAATCAACGACATGCTAAATCTATGTGGACCCTCGCATGTCCGACGCATTCCGCCGCACGGTAATTGTTATCGCTCCACTTTCTTTATTTTCCTAAATGGCATCTCACCGGATCTGGATTGTCTTGTTTAGCTGATAGGTACCAAAATATTTGATACTCCTCGAGGTTGCACGATTTGATATTGTAATTTGCACTCAAGCTTTAGCAATACGCATTTACTCTTTGTACCAAGGATTTACAAATGAATAAAAATAAAGTTTCTTTAAGCTCTTGAGCATCCTCGAGTTCCCATTAGCCTTTAGATGATTACCTCTATCTAGGGCTATCCAAGCACCTGCTATTAACTGGCCTTCATTTAGCATTTGTTTAGTATTACTTATCGCTTAGTAATTAATTAGCTAGAAATTTGGCATCATTTTCCTCAGACACCAAAATTCCCCATCTCCTCAAGTGGATCGTTCCTGGATACTGTATTGTGCAACAGAGTAGTTCCCTCATTTTGCCTTTACATTTTCATTCCCACATGCATCTCTTTACTCTGGATGCAGCTGTGATTGATGTTTGGCATTTATGGTATTCCCCTTATAAGCAATTTACTTTAGCATTGTGTGTCCTTTAGCTGTAGAAATGAAATGGCTCACTCTGGAGCCTTAGTGAACAAATGTGCTAACCCATTTCCAAGTTCATGTCTCCTGGGTTGAAAAGCAAATGCACCTTCATGATGTGATTTATTGAAATATCTATTAAGGTTAGATGTCCAATCTATAAGTCATGGTTGTAAGGGATTATTTATTAAATCATTGTAGGAGGCCAACATTTTTGGCATCATTGTCGGGGATGGTGTCAAACTAGGGAGTCTTTTAGAGTCATTGGTATTTTTTATTTCTATAATGTTTTTGGAAGTTGTTCTTAGTATATCCTCATTTAGGAAGTAATGACCCCCCTTATTCTTTACCAATTCTTTGTGTGAGTTGAATGATAGTGAGTGATACCATATGCATAGAGGAAGGAGAAGGGATGCTTATGGGAAATTCCTTCCTAACTATCCTAATCCATTCCAACTAGTTGAATATCAAAACCTACCAAGAGAAGAAGAAGAAGAAGAAGAAGAAGATCCACACCCATTTTTTGATGCATTTCTTGATCTGACTAGCTCTGAAGTCTCCTTTGAAGATCAAAATCGGCTTGAGAATCCCTTCACTTTGGAACTACATCAAGGAGGCATGGGTGATGCAAATAGGAACAGACCTAACCAACTAGCTTTTCCTTTCCCCATTTCCCACCAGAATGAGGTTGACAACATCAAGAACATCCCTGCCTCAGCACTCCCCAAGTTTTATGGACTTGTCACAGAAGATCCTGATACCTTTTTATTTGAGTTTGACATACTTTGCAAGAGTTATGATTATACTACCAATTCCCATAGGCTTAAGCTATTTTCTGCAACTCTAAAAGAGGTTGCATTAAGATGGTTCATGAGCCTAGGCAGAGATACTGTGGAAACTTGGGAAGACATGAAGACAAAATTCCTTGAGAAATACAAGGAATATTGTAGGGGAAGCGACATGAGAGGAGGTGAAATTTTTAGGATGCAGAAAAAGGAAGATGAGAGCCCCAGAAAATTACATTGCGGTTTTTTTTCCTACAAAAATCTCCACACCATACACACTTAATGAAGACTCAAAAATTTGCTTCTTCTTGAGAAGAATAAACGATAGCTGTGACCGATTCCTTGACCTAATGGAGGGAGGGGAGATATCCCTCAAGTTCCCGAACATATCAAGAAAATATGATAGAACTAATTTAGGTAGCCTTTCAAAGAAGGTGGAGCTACCACAATCTTCCATGGGTAAGCCAAATACCAAAGTGGAGTTTCAAGAATGGAGACACACTACCTGTTGGAAGACCTAAGCAAGATATTATAAATAACGAAGCAATTTTACCTAGATACACTTTTAGGCCAAGAAGCAGCTAAGAGGAGGTAGAGGCAATGTTGAAAGAGCATCGCCCCACGCGCATAAAAGAAGAAGGACTGCAGATGCAAGATGGTAGCTAATCTTGAAAGTAAGAAAATTCCATCTGAGTTCAAGCCAATATATATTGAAGAAGACCATGTCTACTATGTTGCACAAAGGAAGCCTTGGGCTCCAAGACAAGGCATGCCACCAGATCCACTATCCTATACTGGGCCATATTTTAATTCTTATTTATCTAGTAACCAATGCCAACCCCCATATCCACCCAGTTATGGAGGATATCCACCGCAGCCTTGGAGAAACCCTCCAAATGCTTGTCCCAGTCATAAGAGTTATCCACCCCAGTGGCAGCAACCTCAGGAGAATTGGCAGCAATTTCAAGGGCATTGGCAGCCACCTCTAGGAAATTGGCAATAAACAAATCAATGGAGAGGAGGACAACAATGGCCTACTCAGACAACCAATTATATGCAACCACCTTCTCATCCCCAACAACCTGCTATAATTCCTCCACCTACTATTCCAAGCTCAAATGCACCTAAACCTACTCAGCTACCAACTCAACCCACACCCAATCCAAATAACAAACCACAACAACAACCTGCATACTCTACTAATTCAAATCAATTCCCTGCATATGCTATGAGTTTAATTGGCATTAACTTGCATTTAGGAACTACTCTACCAACCCCTTCCAAGCCCATTATCACTAAGCTTCCTATGGAAGAGGAAGAGGAACCTCTGAATGATCCCATTCAACCAAGTGTACCTAAAAGTATTGAACCAGTCCAAGTCAAGCTGACTGAACAAGAACCACCATTTCCTCAGAGATTATAATTTTCCAAGAAGAAGGAAGAAAAAGAGGATACAACTTTTGATATCTTGGATCAGCTAAAGCATATATATTTCTAGATACCTCTATTTCAGGCCATAAAGGATGTTCCAATCTATGACAAAGCAATCAAGGAAGCATGTCTCAAGAAGCTAGGTATGAAAAAGAAGGACCCAACTACAGTTCATGTGGTGGGACAACTAGTTGACATCATGCTGGGAAAAAGTGACTATCCCCAAGTATAATGACCCAGGTAGTCTTGTGGTAGCAGTTGTTATAAATGGGATCCAAGTAAAGAATGCTCTGATTGATTTAGGGGCATCAATAAATATAATGACCAAAGACATCATGCATCAACTAAACAGTGCAAGCATGAGATCTACTCCTACTTTCCTATAGCTTGCTAATAGCTCTATTGTTAAGCTTGATGGTGTAGTGGAGGATCTTGTGGTAGTTCTAGACTCTTGGGAGTACCCAGCAGACTTTATGATTCTTTCTCCTAAAGCTACACTAGGTGGGTATCCCATTATTCTTGGAAGGCCTTGTTTAGCAACTAAAAATGCATACATTGGATGTTGGTCAGGTGACATGACCATTTCAGATGGGAGGAGCACTAAATTTTTTGTTCTTTATCCACCTACTCAACCATCTCATGATGAAGATAATCTTGTATGGCCACATGCTGGTGAAGAGGCCGAGGAAGTTAATTCTTCGGCACAACTTATGATGCTAGGAAGAAGCTCTTTTGTACAGCTCCAAGATGAGGATTAAGCATTGGCTAACATCATTTAGAACCATTGTGAAGTGGAGGAAGCATCATCTTCTCTTTCTGCTACTCCAGTCAAGACACTTCTGCCTCCTCTTCCTGCAGCCACTGTTCTTGTAGACGTTCTTCTTCCTGTAGACGTTCTTCCTATAGCCACTCTTCCTGCAGTCACTATTCCTGCAGATAGACTTCATGCAACAACTGGTATGTCCCATACATTTCTTCCATATGAACTAAAGGTACCATGTGTTAATGAAGCATCCATGATAGAGCTAACTACACAAGTACATGTGCTAGAAGGAAAATATCTGAATGTTAATAGTAAATTAAATGAAGAACAACAATTGTCATTGGAAAATCTATTAAGGACCCATCAGAATGCATTTACGTGGGATTATCATGATATGAAGGGATTGGACCTTTAACTTTTTACACATAGAATTTACATCAGAGATGATTGCACCCTAGTAAGACAACCACAAAGAAGAATTAACCCTGCACTAAGAGAAATTGTGAAAGGAGAATTGCAAACATTACTAGAGATGCAGGATTTATCTATGCCATTTCAGATATTCAGTGGGTGTCTCCATTAGTGATTGTTTCCAAGAAAGGAGGGAAATGGATAGTTTGTGTTTATTATAAGGAACTTAATGCTACCACCAAGAAGGACCACTTTCCCTTACCCTTCATTGATCAAGTTTTGGACACACTTTCAGGAAAGCAATACTTTTCTTTTCTAGATGGATTCAACGGCTACAACTAGATCCAAATTACACCAAAGGACCAGGAGAAGACCATATTTACCTATCCATGGGGGATCTATGCCTATTTGGTACTCCCATTTGGCTTATGCAATGCACCTGCAACTTTTCAGAGGGCAATCATTAGCATATTCTCAAACATTTCTCATGATTGCATGGAAATTTATATGGATGACTTTACCACTTATGGTGTTGATTTTAATCAAGTGTTGGAAAATCTTAGGAGAGTCCTACAGAGATGTGAAGACCAAAAATTATCCTTAAATAGTGAAAAGTGCTTCATGATGATGCAGAAAGGTGTAGTTCTTGGCCACTACATCTCCCACAAGGGAATTCAAGTAGATCTTGCAAAGATTGAAGTAATCACAAATCTACCCACACCTACAAAATAGAAAGATGTTAGGAGTTTCTTGGGTCATGCAAGATATTATAGGTGTTTCATCAAGGATTTCAACAAGTTAGTAGGACCATTGTATACTCTTCTCATTAAAGATGTTGAATTTCAGTGGATTGAAGCCTATGACAAGACATTTTCTGACTTGAAGGCAGTTTTGACTCATGCTCCTATACTCAAAGGGCCTAATTGGGAGCTTTCTTTCCACATCCATACTAATGCATCAAATTATTCCATAGAAGAAGTCTTAGAATAGAAAGGAGCTGTTGAAAATTTCATTTACTTTGTCAGCAAAAAATTACAAGGAGTTGAATTCAATTATATAGTGATAGAGAAAGAAATGCTAGCAGTAATCTATGCAATGAAGGAATTTAGACATTATATAATAGGCTACCAAATATTTGTGCACATTGATCATGCAACCATTAGATATCTCATGAATAAACCATTGATCACAGGTAGATTGGCAAGATGGTTATTATTGATGCAGGAGTTTGATATAACCATTGTGGATAAGCCAGGGAAGGCCAATGTTGTTGCAGATTTTCTTTCAAGGTTGACCACATCAGAAGACAATCAGATCATAAATGACTATTTTCCTTATGAGCATTTATTCTCCCTTAGTGTACAAACACCCTAGTATGCTAATATAGCCAATTATTTGGTCACAGGTAGAGTTCCTTCTCACTTCTATCCAAAAGAGAAAAGGGAACTCATCGAAAAATATTTTCATTTCTCTTGGATTTTTGGATGTTTGTTTTATACTGGACCATACCATGTCATGAGGAGATGTGTGAGAGAAGATGAGACATGAAATTTTGCATGCATGTCACAACGAACCATGTGAAGGACACTTTGCAACCAAGAGGACAACAATGAAGGTTTTGAACACATGATATCACTGGACAACACTCCACAAGGATGCAAGAAGGTATACCATAAAATGTGATAGATGTCAAAGAATGGGTAGACCAACTAGATCTAATGAGATGCCAGTTTACCGTCAAATAGTAATCACTCCCTTTGACAAGTGGGGATTGGATTTTGTGGTACCCATTGACCCTCCATCAAATGTTAAGTCTTATATATTGGTATGCACTGATTATGTGACAAAGTGGGTAGAAGTTAAGGCCATGAAGCATGCGAGAGATAACAAGGTTGCATAATTTCTTTATGAGGATATTTTCACAAGATATGGAGTCCCAAGACAAATAGTGACTAATCAAGGGGCTCAATTCACATCAACCCTTGTTGCAGCACTAGTTAATGAGTACAACATAAGGAATAGGAAGTCTACTCCTTATCACCCCTAGGCTAATGGCCAAGTTGAGGTGACCAATAGAGAAATTGAAGCCATTATGACCAAAATAGTAGCTATTCATAGAAAGGATTGGGAAAATAGATTACCAAAAGTTGTTTGGGCCTATAGGACAACCTAAGAAGAAACACAAGCT
This sequence comes from Sequoia sempervirens, assembly GCA_007258455.2. Taxonomy (NCBI): domain Eukaryota; kingdom Viridiplantae; phylum Streptophyta; class Pinopsida; order Cupressales; family Cupressaceae; genus Sequoia; species Sequoia sempervirens. The sequence continues at coordinate 2,080,485 of VDFB02000009.1, read as the reverse complement.
TCACTCCATTTGAGGAGTTGTTGTATGGAAAGATAGTTATGACCATGCACCTAGGAAACACCAGGCAATGGAGCAATCTAGATTGAATTTTGTTTGGTTATGTTATTTTTAAGGTCATGTTGACCATATAGTTAGCATTTGAGGTTGATGAATAAGTCCCGATTTGTTGTGATCAGTAGAATAAGAAGTGAAGAACACCAGGCAATGGAGCAGTCTAGATTGAAATTTGTTTGGTTATGTTATTTTGAAGGTCATGTTGACCATCTAGCTATCATTTGAGGTTGATGAATAAGTCCTGATCTATTGTGATCAGTAGAATAAGAAGTGAAGAGGATGGATAAGTTTAGGAACAAAACTTGCTTAGGTTGCTAACATTTGGCAAAAGTTGAAAAACACAGTGCATTTTACAACTTTGCCATTTGATGTCTTACATGACCGACCTAAGGAGTCTAACTATTTTGAAAATATATTTAAGACATGCCACGACCTGAATGTGTGGTTGGAAAGCATCGACATTGTAGTGTGACTTTGTGAAATTGAAGGAAAGACAGTTTTTGTGGGTCATTTTTCTGATTTTTGCTTCAAGAAGAGCTCTAATGGGTTAAATATATTACTGTTTTGAATGTAGGATGTAGTTTTACTAGTATACAAGCATTGTGTGTCAGTTTTGTGCTTTCTTCATTCATTTCCATTCATTTTTTGTAAATAACTTGTTGGCACCCTGTTGCTGGTCTGAACCAGATAGGTTGAAGAGAATGGAGTGCTAGACCACTTTCCCACCGTACAAATTGTACGGCCATTTGGGAACAGTGCCTAAACTCCATGTATGTACATATGGTAGGTCTTAGGGTTAGGGAATAGACAGGAGCTGTTGGAAAGATTTTGCCCTAGACGAGCCAGAATGGTGCCCGGTTAGGAAGGCAAGAAGTGCAGAGCATAGAATTTTGCAGGGGTTCAAGTTCTTTAAGAATTTCCTTTTGGAAGTGTTAGGTAAGTGTCTTACCTAGTTGTGGCATGAAGGGGAAGGATCCATCAGTTCAATTGATGTGAGAACAAGTTGATAGTTTACAATCAACCAGACAGTGGCTTAAAAAACCCTAGAAAATACCCATTTTCATATTCAAGCTTTGAACGGACTATTAAGGCTTAAGACCTCAAAAACCCTTGAGAGGTGTGCATTTGATCCAAGAATCCCAAAGAAAGAATGGATGTATTTTGGGAAGTTTTTGAACAAAGACCGGTTTTCTAGGAAAAGAAGGCCTAATTGGGGCTCAAGGCTAGTAGCCCTTTTCAACCCTAAATGAGGGTTTGATGAAAGCAATGGAAAGAAGGAGTTTAGTGGACCTTTAAGAACCCTAGAAGGATGATTTAAATTCAATGAATACATCTCTACACCCCTGCAAGATCAATTTGTGTGTTGCTAATGGATTATCCTTTAGGGTAGATTAAGGGCTAAGGAAGTGTTGAAGCGTTGCCCAAAGGTTGGTTTGGTTGGCAAGGTGAACCAGGGGAGTCTACACAAGCAGTAGGTCCTATAGGTTAAGGTGGTGGAGTGTGACACCATAGGGTCTTCCTAAACAAGATCCAAGGCATGGAGCAGTGAGTGTTTCCATCCAACCCTCCCTATCAAGGTTGCTAGGACCATATGAAGTTGATGAGGTCTTTCCTAATGGATTTTTTTATCTTACCACCATTGAACCTATCAGGTTCAAATTACTTGTCAGTGGTCATCGCCTCAGATTATATCACAAGCCAACTTCCAAAGAAGAGTTCCTATAGCAATTCACCTAGTATTCAACACTCGAGCTTCCTACAACCAAAGGAAGTGGACCTAGTGTCCCTCCTTCTGGCTAATTAAGGTACGTACTTCTCATAATAAAGACTTCCACTTATGTGGAAGTCCATTTCTTCGCTCATCCGCCCATCCACCCATCCATCACCACCTTTCTCTCTCTTCCATCACTTCATTCCAACTCACCTCATTCCACTTCATTTTCATTAATTGCTCAGTTTATTCCCTAAAAGGAAAGCGGTACTTTCTCCACAATCTTTGCAACAAATCCTCCACACATTTAGGTATGTGCACATTAATTGTTATCTTTAATCATCTTTTAAGTGCATTCATTTAATCACTGTACGTTAGTATAGATGTTCACATAACATGTCATTATTCCCTATCAAATCACCACTCCCATCTCGCATGTGTGGACACATGTCCAAATTTAGGTTGGGGGGGAAGAAAAAGATGCAAATATATTTCCCATGTGTCAATTTATGCTAGGCTACGTCAAAAAATTTAAAATGAGCCAATTTGAAATCTGAGTGAGAGGATGGCTTGCATGTGTGAAGTGACATTAATTGCAACCACCATTTCTTGCCATCATAATTCTCCTTTATCACTCCTTTTCTTTCCATTATTGACCTTGTCGTAATCTTGGGTTGCAAGAAAAAAGGTGAAAAAAAAGAAAAGGAAATTCAGTCGATATTGGCATTGGAAATTTATCAAGTATTGCAAGAAAGTGAACTTGATTTTCAAAAATGAATTGCAGGAAAGAAATTGCAGAGCATTTATTTTATTACAGACAATGGGAGGTGGATTAATTTGAAATGAACCCACAGTGCATGATGTTTTATTGCAAGATGTACAATGCTTGGCCGAATTTAGAAATTGTGGATGGTTAGATTACTTCCTGAAGCTAGATGGCTTTGATGAAATGCATTGCCCTTGAATTTTCCAGACATTTTCTGAAGGAAAAGCCATAGTAAAAGGGTTGGAAGTTGTGGCAATTGAGGAAATAATTGTAGAGGTTATAGGGTTACCGGCTGATGGTGAAAATTTCCCTGCCTCCAGAGACACCAGATCAACTAGGGCCAAATTTATAGAGCCAAACAACCCCCCATTGAGCATAGATTAACAGGGTGCAAAGATAATGTCTCTTCCTGAGCCATGGAAGCATATAGCCATTTATGTTATCAAATACATCACCTGTGAGGGTCGCCAGTCAAATTTGCATTCCGTGCACTTCAAGCTTTTGAATCACATGAGCCACAAAAGGAGGATGAATGTGTCTAACATGCTATACAATCTTCTCTCAATCATGGCGGCCGGGACCCAAAATGGTAGGGATAATTTTGTTTCCCACCATTGTCTGATTAAATTGCTAGTTGAAAAGTCTCGGCATGATGTATCTAGAATGACCTAGGAAGAATTTATAAATGATGATCAAATTAGACCTGAGCACTTGCAACCTAGGGCTTTAACTCAACCCCGTAGGTCTAGCAGGAGATTGAGCACGGCTAGAGCCACTCTTGGTGCTTCAACCTCTAGTGTTGGCTCTAGTGTGAATCCTCCTGCAGCAAAAGAAACCATAGAAATTAGTTCTTCTAGAACATAGCACTCAGAAAAAGAAAGCTCTTCATTAGAATTCGATGATTACATTCCACTTGAAACCCTGATGAAAACTAGGGCACAAAAGAGAGAAGTAGAAACGAGAAAAGGGAAGGCTAAAACACAACCTATAGAAAGAAAGGTGTCAAGTTCTAAGAAGAGGAAGGCTAACATTGTTCATCCTGCAGCCAAAGAAAAATGTAAGAGACCTCCTAGGAAATCAAGACCACCTGGGCCTGCAATTGGTACGCCTCCACAGGAAAGACCTAAGCCTAGTGAGACATCACATGAGGACCCTAAAGCTCCAATGGGGTAGGAGAATGTCGAAGAAGAATATATATTTGGGAGAACAACAAATATAACACTAGCCAATCTTGCTAACATTGCAGAAGAGTTTGAGGAAAATAAGGATTTCCTGTAGCATGAGCAGGAAGTCCTACAACAAGAAGTCCTACAGAAATAGCCAAAACCAAAGCAGGAGTTCCTACAACCACAACAAAAACAATAACAAAAGACCTTGCAGCAAGAAGTGGAAGAAGAAACAGTACCCCTACAACCAGAGATAACTAAACAACCTTAGTCCGTGCAGATAGTGATATATGAGGAGCCACCATCGACAAAAAGACTGGTAGGAATTCATAATCCTCTTGATTTTATAGTAAATACAAAAATTTTGAATTTATGGAAAGAAATACAAAGGAGGGAGGAAGTATGGAAAAAGGAAAAACATAAATTGAAGAAGGAAATTCAAAAGAGGGATGAGGAGATTGAAGATAAGGATGCAAAAATTTCCACCCTGAAGCAGAGGGTGGATGATATGGAAACCTTGGTACCACAAATTTTGGAATGTAGGACCCCTCCAAGGGTCTATGCTCTTCTCCTAAAAGAGAAATATCTCTCTTTTAAGTTTTCAAGGATTTCCTCAGGTTTGAATCCTTCCATTGACACCCCTGTTGAATTTTTCAATGCTTATAGGATTGCCTTACCTGAAATGAAGAATTTGTTGTGTGAGTTTTATTTGCATAATTATGTTGTAACTAAAGAACATGATTGGAATCTATTGTTGTATGTTTTGGATGTCCAATTAATGGAATTTACATCTTGGGTACAAAATGAGATTAGTTGGGGAGAACAACGTGGGGCTTATAAGCAATTGTAGTCTAACATCCCTTTGCCCGTTAGGGCTGAATCAAGCAACCCAAGGGATATTTACAAAGAATGGCATAGAATGTTTCTCAGACCTATTTATGGCAACAACATTATGCCTTGGATTGAGGCATTTTATAGTGAGTATGAGGTAAAGAAAATAGAAAAGGAGGAGACTATGAGAAGATGTCTATCACAAAGATGGAATAGCCTAACTGATGAGCTGAAGTAAGTTGAGCCTCATTCCATCCATAATTATGTTGCAACACTAAAAAGGATTGATAGGTATATTCAGGTTGGGAGAACACAG
>VDFB02000009.1:1961554-2075541 GCA_007258455.2 Sequoia sempervirens | reverse complement strand
TCTTTGCTTGTGAGAGGGATTTTGGAGCTATTTTTCACTTCCAATTAGCTTCTTCTACCACCTCCTAGCTCTTGGAGTTACTTTTTGTATATATTGAGAAAAGAATTAGTCTTTTCTCAATTCTTGCTTCCTTTATTCTCTTACACATTGTAGAGAGATTGGAAAGACTTGTAACTCATCATTATTTTTATAGTTTTAATACAACAATACTTTATTTTCAGCAGATTCTTTAGAGTTTTGTAGAGTTTCCTTCAAGATATTCGATAGAAATAGAGTTTACCTTCACAATTTTTGGTGTTGTGTCTCTTTTAAATGATTTGATGCAAGTTTAATGTGTTTTAAATCATAAACCTTGAAATTTTTGTCTCATTTACTGATGCATGTACACAGTAGCAATTTATCATAGGTCATTGATTGTTCTCTTAAGTTTATCTCTCTTCTTAATTTGTGAAAACCCTATTTTCCTTAGTAAGGAAATTTTAAACAAATCCTTTTAGTGAAATATTTTTGTGATCAAGGTGCCCAAAGTTGAGTTGTGTTAACATATTTTTGAGAATATTAGTTGTGAATAAGTCTTCATAGTAGTATTCTTTGGTGCATCACCTCCTAGAAATAATTTACAATTCAAGTTTCCTTTAGTTTCATAGATTAATATTTCTCCCTTTTCCCATACAAGTTATTAGATTCTAGGATATCAAAAAGGGAACCAACCCATGATCTGGAGATTCAACTTCAATATGAGCATACCCATAGGCTCAAAGGTGTTTCCATGTTTCACGAGATTTTTGAGCTTCAAGCTTAGCATCTAGGGTGCAATCCTTGTGACAACAGTAATGTTTTTTCTCCCTTGACCAACCTTGAATGACTCATTTTCCTCCAATTTCATCTTCAAATTGCTATCTCATTCATTCAACTAATCTTCTTTTCATTCTACTTGATCATTCTCACTTTTACGCACTTCATTCACAACATTCTCACCTCCATTGAAGTTGAAAGTTGGTGTTTTGTGGACTCAATCTCCTCCTTGTTGTGGAAACATCAACATTTGCATGCCTATGAGCTCACTCCTCCCATTTTCCTTGAGTGCACATGGTTGAAGGTGATATTATTCCATCTTCCTTTCAATTAGCATTATCGTATCATTTTCATAGCATATTGTTGTTTAGCATAGTTCTTAGTATTTTCACTTTAATATCTTTCTTTATCACATTTCTCCTATCGTTTCTATATTGGTTGTTTATGGAGGTGGGAACACCAAAGAGGGGACTGACTGTGGAAATCCTCTATACATATCCCTAGAATTTTTCCATCTTGTGTGTATAGGTTTCTCGTCGAGTGAAGACCTTGAGGATATCAACTCATGGGTAGGAAGGTGTGCTTTCCTTACTCTCATTTTTCAATTTGTAGTTGGATCAAGTTAAAGTATTCTTCTTGTTATTTAGATATTTAGTTACTTTCTACTTTATGTTATCATGTTAAACTGTACTTGTTAGGATTATACTAGGTTCTCTTTTAGTTTCAACTATACTTTATGGTCTTTGTCTGTACGGACGCTAGTGCCCCATTGAGATGCCAGTGCGATGCACTATCATCCATGTCATGCTTTGTAGTTCTTTGGTAGTGAGCTTCCTAAGTTATAGTCTAGACTCTAGAAAATTGCTCACCTAGCTTCCTTAAACTCTCAGGTTGGCAAAGGGAAAGAGGTAGATTAGTTGTCCTTCCTTTTCACCCCTTTAAACACCAAACCTATCTTAAACATTCATCTAGCTTGAGGTAGATCAAGGAAGCCTATTGTTCTAGACCCTCCCATGACCTGGGGTTCTAAGTAGTCGGTCCCCCTCCTCTATAGAAGAAAAGGGGAAACTTAAGACCCCCTTTTGGTCCCCCATTTCCTTGCACATACCTACCACTTTATTAGAATGTTTTTCTATTTTTATCTCTAAGATTTCTAAGTAGATTTTATTGCAAGTATGAAGGTGTTGTTATTAATGTCAACAAGCTAGTGTTGTCATTGATGTGTTGAGGAAGAATTTTTTATGATGAAGATGTCGAGGATATTGAGAAAATTATGTTGTAGTTGGTGTATGTATGGAATAGTTTTGGTTGTGTATGTATAGTTGAGATATTGAGGAAGTGTTGTGAGTACGTGGAGCTATCTTTATGTTGTTTTTTGTAGAGATGTGTTGGAATAGTGTAATGTGATGAGATGATGTCTCTGGTATTTGGTTTCCAAGTGCTTTTGAGAAAATTTGATAAACCAAGAAAACAATGTTCTACAAGTGTTCACAACGTGCTCTAGGATGTGCTTTGTGTTTCTTTTATGTTGATGTTATCCATGCATGGATCTAATATGTTTCTTAAGGGTGTCAATAGTTGCTATATCTGGAGTTTTGGTTTCTAGATCATTGTGCAGAATGAGATGTATTCACTAGTGTGTGAACTAGGTTTTTAGTGGTATTTGATGTGGTCTAGGAGAAATGTATTTGCTCCGCATTTCTCCATAGTTTAGTTTTAGGTTGCATGGATATGGGATTTTGCTTATAATGTTTGTATCTTTCTGAATTTAAGGTTTCTCTCTATTTGGTATAGTACAACATGTGTTTCATGTGTTGATGTGCACATAAGGTTAACCAAATGTTCTCAGTTGAAATGTTTCTATCATGCGAGTTTGGATGAAGTCTTTGTTGGATCTCAGGTGGTTCATGGATTGTTCTAGATTGTGTAAAAGATATTTTTGTGATCCATATGTCATCTTGATCAAATAGAAAGCATGTACTTAATATTTTTTTGGTGTTTAGCATGGGTAACGACCGACCTGGTGTTAACACTACATGTGAATCTTTTGGAATCATGTTGAAGTGTGTTAGGATATATTTGGGTCCTAAATAAGGATTTATATGGGTTTCCCTCATTCCTATCCACCATGGGAATATTTGTGTGTCAACCTAATTTGAAATTATAAGTGTAAAGGATGTGTTTTCGACCTTGGAGAAGGTTTTAAAGGTTGAGGATGATATAAATAAGAGTAGTGTTGTTGTAAGATGCAAGGAAAAGGGAAGATAGATGCGAGATAGATTTAAGTGATGAATGTGATGTGAATTATAGAAGTATAGATGTGAATTTGAGCAGAGTAGTGTGAACTTTAAAGTGTTGGATTCCTGAATGTAGTGAGTTGAAGGTTTCCACAATCATTCAAGCAATATTGCAAGAGTGTTGGAGCAATTGTGATGGATTCTCTATTACATTTAGAAGTTGTTATGTGTGTAACATTTCTCTTATATCTTCCTTTTTTTCTTCTTTCTATGGTAATGAGCCCTGGTTGTGAGTCTTTTTTGGACAGTGTGTCCTATTCTGGCAATGAGCCCTTGTACCAATTTTGCAATTACTTATATTTTGAGCTAATCCTCACTGTAGTTTTTCCCTCATTGGGATTTCCACATAAATCAAGTTTCCTCTTGTGCATGGTGTTATTATTACAGTTTTTGTTTGTAGAGAAGGGGGATTCGTTACTCACAAGTTCTCTTCATTCAAAGAGCCTCACAGAGCGAACTACCTTAAACTACCTCAAGGAACAACAAAGAGAATTCTAGAATTTGAAAGAGCAGGTCACAATTTTTTTTTGGACAGACTAATGGGCTCTTGACCAAAGGATGTCAACAAGGGATAAGGACGACAGTGCTGTGCGTTGGCGTCCAAGAGGCATGTTGGCATCTTGTACAGATTAGAGAGCAATTTGTCACAAAAAAATACCTAAATGACTACTTCTACCCCAATTGCTAAGAACTTCTAAAGAATTGAAAATTAACAAAATGTGATAGGACTAAAGCAAAGTAAGGAATAAATGATAAAGTAAGAGAATAAAAGATAGAAAATGCTCATGTAAACCAAAGTAATGAAGACTCTAGCAAGTAGATATCCTCAATACCTATGTCTATAAGATCTGGAGAAAATTTTGGGGTTGTATAGGGGTTTTCCTCAGTCAAACCCTCGTTTTGGTGTTCTCACCTCCACAAATAGCAAAAAAGATAGAGAGAAGTGAACCGAAATGGAAAAAGCATGTGGTGAAAGAAAACCCCACTTTAGGAGTAGAACCTACACCACCAAGTATGAGTGATAAAAGCAATCCTCGCTCGAGCAGGAGAACCCATATCACGAAGTAAGGATGCAATGGATAAGGGATATGGAATTCCAGGATGCTCACAAGCATGAGATAAGGGAGATGGAGTGACAAGAGCCAAGAGTGTTGCAAAGGGAGTGTTATAAGAGCTTGGGAGTACTAAAAAGAGAGCTTGAAAGGATGCAAGAATGTTGTTGTAGTGAGTTGTGAAAGCTTGTGGCTATTATAACAAACAAGAGGGTTGTGCAAGAAAAATGGTAGAATGTTTGAGAGAGAAACCCTGAAGGAGAAGGGAAAATGCATTGAAAAGGTGAATTTTAAAGAGGGAAAAGAAACTTCCTGAGATGTTTCAAGGCATCCCAGGCCATTACCACTAACAAAATTCACTGAAAAAGTGGCAAACATGCATGGAAATGATCGTTTGAACATTGAAACATTGTAGGATGCTAGCACAATGCACAGATGTCCACACGGCACACTAGTGTCCGAACACATCATGCTACAAAATGACACGAATGGGAAAAGCACAAAGGTTCAATGCAAAGTTGACACACGAAGGTAGCTGATGAAAAGGGGTGCTAGAGCATCCTAAGAGGGGAAAAAGGCTGATGCAAGGGCTAAAATGAGCCTACACAAGTTCTAAGGGAGTGGACACTAAAGTGGATACAAGAATGTACATGAAATTGCTAAGGGTGCAATTTTATGACATTACATTTTTCCCCCACTTTAGCGAGCATGTGAATCTACAGTAATATGCATGCTAAAGGAAGTCTACTAAATAGAAATAACATCATTATGTTAGAAGGATACTGTAGAGGAAGCACAAAATTATTTGAACCACAAAAGCATGCCCCCAGGCTAAAGACCTGCAAAACAAATACATTAGACAAGAAATACCTGCATCGGATAATAATGTTAGAACATAAAAATCCACTAAAGGATTTGAGTCAGCAAAGTAAAAGAGACCTTGATGTAGAAGGTTGTCTCAGTACTATGCATCATCCCCAAATTAAAAATAATAACAAATAAAAGAAATCTAAAATGAAGAGAAGAATAGAATATACTCAAGATGAAGAAGATTGAAATCTTTGATCCGGTATATACAAAAGAGAAGAGAAGAGAATTTAAGAGAAAGAGATGGAGAAGCTAAAAAGGAATGAAGCAAGCACCTCACAGGCCCACAAACCTATAAGGAGGTGACCCGCAAGATATATCACATGGAGGAAACCTAGATGTAAGCACCTCATAGGCCCGAAGACCTACAAGGAGGCAACCCCCAAGATCTCTTACATGGAGGAAACCTATATGTAAGCACCTCATAGGCCCACAGACCTGTAAGGAAGGTGTCCTCCAAGATCTCTCACATGGAGAAAACCCAGATATATAAGCACCTTACAGGCCCGTAGACCTATAAGGAGGTGTCCCCCAAGATCTCTCACATGAAGGAAACCTAGAAAAGTGCCTTACAAAACTGTAGACCTATAAGGCAGGTGTCCTGCAAGATCTCTCACATAAAGGAAACCCAAGGAAAGCACCCTACAGATCTAAAGACCTGTAGGGAAGGTGTCCTCCAAGATCTCTCACATGAAGGAAACCAAAAAAAGCACCCTACAGACTCGTAGACCTATATGGGAGCAACCCCCAAGATATTTCACATGGACGAAGCTCATAGGAAGCACCCTACAAGCCTATAGACCTGCAGGGAGGTATCCCCCAAGATCTCTCACTTGGAGGAAACCCAAGGAAGGGGACTCGACAAAGTAAAAAAGTAGCTTCATAGGAACACCTGTAAAGCGACATGTCTACCCACAAATAGAACATGTCTGAAAGAAGACATGTAGGAAAATAAGAGGATAGTCACCAAACCATCAATTGATTGGAAAGCTTTCAAAGGGGTCCCTTGGGAACCCTTCAAAAGAAGAGGGGTCCATGCAAGGGACACACTGTTTGAAAGTGGATGAATAAGAGAGGGGGTCCTTAAGAAGAACACACATCTCTAGAACAAGTTATCACAACCCCCAACGTATAAGGGAGGAGAACCATGCAAGATATTTAGGACATACATGATAGAGGTAAACCTCAATATCACTTTTCATTTGAAAAAGAGGCAGGTCCATTAGAAAATAAATGAGAAATGGCACCTAAATCATAAAGTTTTTTTATTTTATCCTTCAAGGCCTTACATTCACTAGTGGAATGGCCATGCACTCAGTGGTATGCACAGAAATAATGTTTTTCTTTATCATGTTTATGAGATTTCTTATGTGTAGGAGAAGGAAGAGTGATGGAGAGAGATTTTAGAAGCTACAAAAGAATATGCTCTTGCTTAGATAAAGAATGAGGAGTTGGAAGCAACCCTTTCTCTTGTGGAGAAAAGTTTTATTGCTCATAAGAAGATATGAAGATATAACACAAAGGAGGATGAATCAATCCAAGAGAACGAGGTTGAGAAGAATTCATGTCACTCAACCATGGATTCCATTTAGATTATTCATTCAAGCAACCAAGCCCCAAATTACACATACGGGGTGTGAATTCTATAGGGCCCTAAATTCCTAGTTCATTACGCCCACAACCTTTATGCCCATAGCCATATTTAGAGTAAAGCCTAAAGCCAGGGCCATAACATGTTTTCAAATCTTGAGAAGAAGGAGGATCTTTATAGAGAGAATTTTCCCAGCAATGGGGATTATGCTCCTCTATAAGATCACCATTATCCTTACTAAAAGGACTACCAACATTATCCTCTTTAGCAAAAGTGTAATCATCTTCCTCAGAAGGAGGATCAACACTATGAACATTACAATTTATGCTCACACTATCCCATGATACAAAAGAATCATCTTTGATAGCAAGTGTGGATGATGTTATAGGAAGGTCTAAGTGGATCAGATCAACTTTATATTCTCTAGTGAATGATTTTGTAAAGTCTAAAGAACCACAATCATCACCAAGACATATATTCTTTTGAGAAGTAGAAGGAGCAAACTTAATATTTCTTGCTTTAGAAGGGTCTTCTTCGGGGACATCTATTTCAAGAGTATCCTTTGTAGTAGGCATTGTTGGAGTAAACATTGACACATTGGAAGACACTGAAGGGATAAGAGTAGGCACAACTAAAACTTGACTGGAAGCTACCATTTCACATAAGTGCATAGCATCAGGGTCAGCCCTGACTATGACTACCTTATTTTTACAAACAAAATTAATAGATTTATGCAAGGTAGATGGGACTGCACCCATAGCATGACTCCATGGTCTACCAAGAAGAAGATTATATGGTAGCTTTTCTAACAGAACTGTTGGAGTAAATGAGTCATTATATAATAATTAATTAATCAAAAATTAATTATTAGAGGCTTCTTTACTTTAGTTCACTTAAGATAAACATAGAAGTTGCATTTTAATCTTTAGTTTAATTCTTATTATTAGATTAGACTAAATTTAGGACAAGTTGTCTCATTGCATGAGATTAATACACTTGTCACTATCTTGTTAATCCGTGAGTAGGGTTTTCTTGTGCTTTGCTTATAAGCATGCACATTCATTTGTAATAATTATTCAGGTTATTTGCATCAAAAATAATTCTCGGGTTATTGAGCACAATCTTGCTTGTTGATCTTTTCTATATTGTGATAGGTAATCGCTTGCAGGTATTTCATGGGAGATGTGGATTGAATCAGTCAATTCCATCAATAACATATACAAGGGTGAGTACAGTAACAGGTCCCAACCTCAAAGGAAATACTATTGTGCCTAGGGCTTTTCAACCGACATTATCGAACCCACAAATGTCAATAGAAGAAGCATTAAGAGAAGATGAATCAATATTAATCTTAGGAAATAGATTAATACTACACACATTTAGTGTTGAACCAACATCAATGAGAGTAAATATAATGCTGATATTATTAATGTTAACTATAATCATCAAAGGATCCACTTATTTTTGCACATCCGAGGGTGGAAGTTCTTGTGGATAAAATGTAATATTCAACGAATCCGCATGAATATATGCCATCAATGCATTAGCATCTGTCGACCTAGCATAAGAAGGAAAGATGATATTTTGCAAGGGTTCCTAAAGAATTCCTTGATAAACTGAAGCAGACTGAAGCAACTCCCATAGTGAGATCTTAGTCAGAGTAACATGAAGTTGCTCGACAAGATCATAATCACCTGGTGCTTTAGTCACAGGTTTAGGTGCTTGAAGAAGGCTTGGTTGTTTATTCATTTTATTCTCATAAGTATGGGCTACCACTCTATAAGAGGGATCCATAGAAATATTAGGAGAATCAACATTAAAAGAACAAACCTTTTTAGGAGAAGGACTAGATGGAGTCAGATAAATGACTGGTCTCTTAGGCCTTTGAGGGGCAACAAAGACATAGATTACATTTACTAAATCATCACCACTAGTAGAATAATTATTTGAAGACATATTCTCAACATCAATCCAAACAAGATCAAATGTGGAAGGAGATTCATCATGCACTAATGTGTCATCTCTAGAGGAGAGCGCATCATAATAGAGAAGAGATTCTACATTCACAAATGCATCATCTCCAAAGGGGAGTGCATTGGAATGAAGAAGAGATTCATCATTCACTAATGTAATGCCTCTAGAAGAGAGTGCATTGGAATGGAGATTAGATTCATCATTTACGAATGCATCATCTCCAGAAGAGAGCGCATTGGAATGAAGAGAAGGTAGAGGGACATTAAGAAAGGTATCAATGATTTCATCTTCTTGCAGCAAAATGTCCTCTGAAGTAAGAGGGCCTTCGTGAGAAGGATCAAAGACACTAAGTGACATGGGTAAAGCCAAGTCACCATCACATGCATGAAATGGAACATCATTAATGCTTTGAATAAAATCAGATACTGAACTAATAAAAGAAGATATTAAATCCATTTTGATGATAGAACTAAGAAAAACCAAAAATCTAGATTTTTTTATTTTTTTGGTATTTTCTAGGTTCTAGTAATTTTCTTTTTCGGAGGTCTTCAGAGCAAAATTTGGGGTTGAAACTTGTGTCGGTCCCTAAAATTTGGTTGTTTATGGCACAATATTTTAGGGACTGAACTAGTCCTCTTAGAGACCTTTCCAACGGTGCAAACGGTTTTGAATTCTAAGCACCAAGTCAAAAGTTATGACCCTGCCAAGTAGGGGTAAATAAATTCCTAGTTTTTTTGAAAAGTACCCTCTTCACGTCAGGTTCACCAAAATGTAGAGAAGGGGGATTCACTACTCACAATTTCTCTTTATTCAAAGAGCCTCATGGGGCGAACTACCCTAAACTACCTAAAGGAACAACGAAGAGAGTACTAAAATCTAAAAGAGCAGGTCACAAAGATTTTCTAGATAGACTGATGGGCTCTCGGCCAAAGGACGTCAGCATGGGATAAGGACGAAAGCATGGCGCACTGGCATCCAAGAGGCACACTGGCGTCTTGTATGGACCTGAGAGAAAGTTTGTCATAGAAAATAGCTAAATGGCTACTTCTACCCTGATTGCTGAGAACTTCTAAAGCATAGGAAAATAACATAATGTGATAGGACTGAAGCAAAGTAAGGAATAAATGATAAATTAAGAGAATAAGAGATAAAAATTCTCACGTAAACCCAAGTAATGAAGCCTCCAGTTAGTAGATATATTTAATACATGCATTTGTAAGATCTGGAGAAATTTTTTGGGTTGTATAGGGGTTTTCCTTAGTCAAACCCCCATTTTGGTGTTCCCACCTCCATGGACAACCAAAAAGATAAAGAGAAGTGAACCGAAATGGAAAAAGCATGTGGTGAAAGAAAAGCCCACTTTAGGAGTAGAACCTGCACCACCAAGTATGAGTGATAAAAGAAATCCCCTCTCGAGGAGGAGAACTTGTATCATGAAGTAAGGATGTAATGGATAAGGGATATGGAATCCTAGGATGCTCACAAGCATGAGATAAGGGAGATGGAGTGGCAAGAGCCAAGAGTGTTGCAAAGGGAGTGCTATAAGAGCTTGGGATTACTACAAAGAGAGCTTGAAAGGATGCAAGAATTTTGTTGTAGTGAGTTGTGAAAGCTTGTGGCTACTTTAACAAATAAGAGGGTTGTACAAGAAAAATGGTAGAATGATTGAGAGAGAAGCCCCAAAGGAGAAGAAGGACAAATGCATTGAAAAGGTGACTTTTAAAGAGGGAAAATAAGCTTCCCGAGTCGTTTTAGGGCGTCTTGGGCCATTACCACTAAAACAATTAAGTGAAAAGTGGCAAACATGCACATAAATAGTTGTTTGAATGTTGAAACATTGTAGGACACTAGCATGGCACATAGACGTACATGTGACACGCTAGTGTCTGAACACATCACACTACAAAATGAAACGAATAGGAAAAGCACAAAGGTTTGATGTAAAGCTAACACACGAAGGTAGTTGTTGAAAAGGGGTGTTAGAGCATCCTGAGAGGGGAAAAAGGATGATGCAAGGGCTAAAATGAGCCTACACAAGTTCTAAGGGAGTGGACACTAAAGTGGATACAAGAATGTATGTGAAATTGCAAGGGGTGCAATTTTACGACATTACATTGTTATGTGCTTTTCATGTTTAAACATTATAACAAAGTAAGGGCTTGATAAATGCATGTGGATCTAATTACTATTGAGGGTTGATACAACTGATTCACCCCCCCTCCCCTCAGTTTTCATGTTCATTTCAATAGATGAACTTTACACCTTAGTGCTTACAAAATTTTCTAAAAATGGATCTTAAAGGAAAAAAAAACTCTTTATATATAAAAGTTACAAGGCCCATCTTACATGGATGATTTATGTTTTTCCCTTAGTTTCATAATCTCTACAAGGTGTTCATTACTTAAAGTTTAAATTAGGATTAAAATTTGGTAAGGTTGCAATTCAAATTATTATTGGGGCCTTAATTGGAATCAAGTGGTCTAATGAAGGAAATTATTGGCCACCAAAGTACCCTTAGGGTTTTCTTGTCAAATGAAATTTAAGAGTAATTTCCTTAAAAAATTATTTGCCTCTTTTAAAATGATACACTTACATATAAAAATACACTGTGGCTTACAATATTTAACAATCTCTTTCAAAAAAATTAATTGGAAGAGACATATACTATCTCTTCCCAACTTTCTTACATAATTTCTCTAATAAGAAGCCCACATCAATATTTTGATAGATAGATTCCACCTCCTTGAATTATTTCTCTAGTTATTCATAAACGTAGAGCTTCGATGACTTGATAACCAACTAAAGCTAGCTCCATTCTCTTATTTGACCTCTCATAGAATATCCACTTAAAGAAAATATAGCTAAATGATTCATCATCTCAATATTTTAGACTTAATTCCCCCTTTGTTATCTCAAAAATACCTCACATATTCTTCCATTGGGATGCAACACATTGGCATCCCTATGATTCCTTTTGTATTTTTCAAGTATAGTCAAATCAACTCTTTGATGTTGTTGTTGAACATACCTTGCCATATTTCCACTACATAGAACTTGCATTATTATATAAGAATATTTTGTGCTTTATTTATTTATGAATTGACTAAATAATTATTTAATGATTGAATAAATAATATATGTAGACACATAAAATTGTCCTAGGCTTGCAACTCTTAGATTATTCAACATTGCCCCTTTCATTCTTAATAATTAAATAATTTTTAATTATTTAATTATTTTCTAAAGTCATAATTCTTCTATTTTAATTATTTAATTAATTCATTTTTATCTTTATTCTCCTTAATTAATTAAATAAATTTTATTTATTTAATTACGTCACTAATTGGGTCCCCTTCTTTTCTAAAATTAAATAAATTCTTATTTATTTAATTTTTGTCACATTCCTCTATAATTAAATAATTGGTTTTATTTGGTATTCATTAGTCTTTTCTCTCATAAATTAAATAAATTTAATTTATTTAATTTAATCCACTCTCTTGAATTTTGAATTAAATCATTATTTAATTCAAAATAATTCTTATAGTCACATTCCTCTATAATTAAATAATATCTTTATTATTTAATTATTCATTGGTCACCTAAATTAAATAATTTTATTATTTAATTTCTCCAGCAACCTCTTTGTCTGTGCCAATCTTATCTTCCAAATCAAATCTTATCCCTTGACATCTCATTTAATTTCAGCCCTTGATTGAATTATTTTATAATTCAATCTCAACCCTTCATCTTTATCATTGCCCTAATTTTGACCTAACCCTATTTCACACTGCAACATTCAATCTTGACCATTGATTCTAGGGTATTTGTCATCTTCTCATCCTGGCCACACATTCAAAATTGCAGTTTTTATAAAATGGCAATTTTGTTCTTATTAGTCTCTCTCTCTCTCTCGCTCTCTCATGCTCATTTCTGTCCATTTTAGGTTATGGTCATTGTCATTTACAGTCATTGTCATTTTAGTGTGAAGTCATTTCTTTTATACAAATCCTTCAACACTTGCATAGGGCTTTGTCATTTGTCATAGTTGCTCATTTGAAATCTGAGGGCATCTTTATTTACTGCAAGCTAGGAGGTGTAACAAAGGTCAACCATGGAAGATGAAGACTGAGGGTAACATTGTTCCTTTTGTTTTCATTTTATTTCCTTTGTGCTTTGTTATTTCATTGGAATCTTAATGTTATTGTGCTAACCCCTCTAACAATAATCTGATTTTCCCTTGATTACATTGGTGAACCTGACATATTTTAACACATTTTGAGAAATCTTGGAGTTGGGTTTCTTTTTGTTGCAGGTTTTGTTTGATTTTTGTTGCAGGTTTGACATCATTGTGGACAAAACCCTAGTTTCCAAAGATTCGCCATAACTTTCAAACGGCTACGTATTTATTCACAATTTGTTTTTTACAGATTGGAGACAACGTTTAGAGATTTCATTCCAAACATCAGATTTTTTGGGGCCGATTTGAATTTTTTATAATTGTTTTTCTGTTTTTCATAAAAAATAAATTTCGGGAGCAAATAATCGAATTTTTCAGATATGTTTACATTTCTAAAAAGATCTTTGAATTTTGATAGGGGTCTACTCTTTAGTTTTTAAATTTGGATGTGAAATTATTAGTCAAATAACAGATCTTTTAAAATTAGGGTTTCACACATATTTACCTATATCTCACAAACGGTTGCTGATCTAATCACAAATTATTTTTTGCAGATTTGAATGACAGAATACGACTTTAGTAAAAAAATCAGAATTTGTGGAGCTGTTTTGTATTTTTTATAATTTTTTTATTCTTTTTCATAAAAAATTAATATTGGGCGCAAAATAGGGAATTTTTCTGACTTCTTTACACTTCTGGAAAGCTCTCCGAAAAATAATATCAGTCTCTTGTTTTATTTTATATTTTTCAGATCAATAATGTCTTCAAATAATCGAATCTAATTCGGCTATGTTAAAAATATGTATCTGAAATTGCAATTTTCTAATGAGTTTATTTATTTTTCATGGCTGCATTATGATATTATTTCTTTTGATTTTGTAGGTAATCATAAGGAGTCTTAGTGGCAGAAATATCATTCATACACAACAAATTGGAAAGCGAATAATCAGGTGCACATATTCCATCTTCCATTTCTTAATCTTGTTTGTCACACATTTGGATTTGGGCTCTTAAAAATGAATTTTGTCTTCAATCACATCTCAAAATTGGGTCTAAAATTAACCATTGTCTTCCTACACATTTGAATTGGGGTTAAAAAGAATAAGTGCTTCTATTGTTTGCATACAAACATTTCATTTCTAAGGGAAATTAATCACTGTGAGTGTGAATCAAGTGTGTGTGTCCTCCAAAACACCTCACTTGGTTTGCTTTTGTCATACCCTTTTTAGGAGGCCTGCTTGGAGCACACACCCCTCCAAGGGACGACCTCAATTGAGTGTGAATCTAAAGACACGCTCATTTGGGAGTTGAAATCTTGTCACTCTAAGCTAAGCCCCAAAGAACTTTATACCTTTGGGAAGTGAAGGTGAAGGGTGGGTTACCCCTTTCTCCCAGCTTATTGGCAAGATTTTTCTTTCAAAATTCTTCCTTAGTCAACCTTGTGCAATCTAGCTTGAGACCTAATTGGCCATACCCCACTTGACTAGTCATAGGGCTTGTTGTTGTGTATTCAAGTGTTTTCCTAATCATAACATTTAATCTTGGAAGAAAAATTTATCATTGTGCTTGGTGTGTGTGTTCATGCATTTACATGTGAGATCTTGTGTTTGATATTTCCCAAGTCAAACTTCCAACAAAATTTTTCCACATCGTCCAAGTCATCCAATCTTCTCATTCCACATCATATCCTAATCATCATCATCTCTTTAATCTAATCAACATCATTTTACACCATGACAACATTTGAAGACATAGCACTAGGGCTTATTCACATGCTTCATAAAGCTCAAACAAATCAAACACCTTTAGACCAACAAATCATTCAAAGCACCCATAACATTATCCAAAAACTTCAAACCAACCAATCACCACAAATGCAACAACTCATAGCACAAATCCAATACCTCATGGCCAACTGTCAAGTCCAACAAGCACATTATCAAGTCCAATCACCACATCAACACATTTCACATCAACCCTATGTGTCACTTACATCATCATATCAACCTCATCCATCCACATATCATGTTACCCCTTCGTCAACCTATCACAACTCTTCTAATTTCAACTCTTATCCACATCAATCAACCTTTCAACAGTCATTATCCCATTCAACCCCTCAATCATCATCACAACAACAAATCATATCACAAGTCCAAACACCATTCCAACCTCAACACATTCCACCACAATCCTATGTGTCACCTTCATCATCATGCCCACAAAACCCATTTACCTTCCATGTCAATGCCACATCGACATGTCCACCCATATCACAACAACAACGTAGCTTCCCAAGTCCACCTTGGCAACAACATCAAGAGCCTTTAAGTCTTAATGCCACCTTTGACAAGGGGAACACCAATCTAGTCCATGCACCCTTACCACCATCCAATCAAATGTCTATCCCTAAGCCACCATGTCCTAGTCCTAATCCATTGGCCTCTCCACCTTCTAACCAATCAAACTCTTCATTTCCCCCACCATCATCTAATCCTCCTTCAAATCAATGCCTTACATTTAGATATTTAAAACATAAATTGATGGCATTACATAAATCCACCAATCCACCTACAAAGGATGTGACCCAAGGGCTACAAGAAAGGAATCAATTGCCACCATGTCATTCAACTCATATACTTGAATATACAAAAGAGTCCTCAAACATCATGCCAAGTCCTTCAAGTCAACCATGCCATCCACAACCCCTTGAGCCAAGTCAAGATTCTCCCCTCATAAGTCCAATTCAACCTCCATCATGCTCCTATGTTGTTGACCATCTAGAACATGTCAAGTCTCTCCAAGAGTCATCCCCTTCTACTTCCATTCAAGCAACCCAAGAGGCATGTCAAGAGCCTACTCCTAAGCATGTGGAAACATCAAGCCCTAGTCCTAAGCAAGATCAAATCACTTCCATCCAACCTATCCATAACGTATATATTTTCTATGATCAAGATATTACCTATGAAGAAGCTATTTATGAGCAACTTGATCCTATACCCATCCATGAGCAAGAAATCAAAAATACACCTACCCTTGACAAAGATTTCAATCCCAATTATATCATCCATGACAACCCCATCTTTGACCAAGACCCTACCATTGACCAAGAAGTCCAAAATGATCCACTCCTTGACTGTTATGCCATTCATGATCCCACCCAAACCCCATCAAGATCCACTTTCCTTGATGAGACACTTGCCTCCCAAGCTAGTATAGAAGATCAAACCAATAATGTGGATATAAATGAACATACTCAAGATCCTTCAAATCCTCCATCATCCACTATCGACCCCATTGCAAGTCCTCCATCATATCCACTTGGTCTTTCCAATAAGGAACTCGTGTCTAGTGTTCCACCTACACCTAGTCCCATTGTCCATTGCATACCCCAAGTACACCAATCTCAAGATGTCGGTACTTCCCCCATGTCTCCTAAGTCCACCCCCTTCCATTATAAGCCCTATCATACCCCCAAAACATACATTGCCATCCCCTCTCCATCATCCTACAAGTGTCAAAAGCATGTGACCATACACCTTCCTCCATCCAATTTACCACCATTACTTCCAACTCCTAATACCCCTCCATCTGCTTTGCCACCATTACTTCCAACACCTAATATTCCAATCTTTCATAAATACCCTAAATATCCTAGTCATGACCAACAAATGCACACATTGTGTAAACGTAAAGCTTCCACTCATTCCATCCAACACATGGGATTCAAAAATAAAAAGTTGGATGACTCTATTTATAAAGTCAAAAATCCTAAGGACCCTCATGCCTTAGGACATCAATACAAAAAGTCAAAGCAAAATCCATCTAAAAAGTTATATAAGCCCATACCTCCAAAAGAAGCGGCCAAAACTAAAATGGTTTGGGTCCCTAAGCAAAAAGAAATCAAGTCATATGAGGCATCCATGTCACAAAAATCCCAACCATCCCCTCCCATCCAAAATGCACATTCCATTCAAAAATATCAAAGTCCTAAAACCCACAAGCCAAATAAAAGTCATAAAAATACTAAGTCTATGTGGGTACCTAAAACACTTCATCACCCATATCCTAAGCAAACATTTGCATTGATTCCTACACCCCGTCCACATCAAAAGCTTCAAAGTTTATCACGGTGTGTGCAACCATTGGTCATGATTCCATTCCAACATACCTCTATCTTTCCATCACCCTTCACTCATTATCCTACATATCTCCCCCACCACCTTCCTATGGTCCATGCTTTTGGCTAAGCCTCCCCATTCATCTTTTGCATAAGTCCTACATAATCCACTATCTTCCCTACATAATCCACATCATAATCCATCATCTACCTAATCCATCTCCCTTTCATGTCATCCCTTACCAACATCTATGAGCATAATGACATTTGACATAGTCCATGCAATGACATCCATCTCTAGTGGGACTATCACCTTTCATGGAACTAGACACTTCAGTCCCTCTTATCCATATTCCCCTTCTCTATCCAAAAAGTCAAAAGGTCAAAAAAAAAAGTCAAAAAAAGAAAAAGAAAAAAGTAAAGAGAAATCCTTTCGTCCAACGGTGAAAACCTCGTAAACAGGCGCCTTGGATAAGTACCATGATGAAAACCTGGAAAATAGGCATCATGTGTAGTTTGATCTTCTATGTCACTTACACTTGGGGGCTAAATGTCTTATCTATCCAACCTATCATTTTTATGTCATATCATTTCCATCCTACCTACCATCTTTAGCCATCATACATACTTATCATATTGGACCCACTTATCCACCCTTCTTCTTTTGATCTTGATGAATAAATAGGGGCAAACTGTCGACACATGTTTTTTGGGTATCTCTTGACATACCTCATCCTATCTAAACCAATCATATCATTATCCTATTGTCATAAGCTTTGTACCTAGAATGAGGCATGTCATTCCTATGCGACATAGTCTTTGGAGATCACATCCTTCCTCTCTTATGATGCATACATCCTTTCCATCCATCCATTTATCATGTGCCTTTTATCCCTTATCCTATCACCCACCCTTGCACCTAGACTTGGTTTTCCCCTTGTCATTGGTATCTAGCACAAAGGCTACCCAAATTTTCATCCATTGACACCTCAAAAATGTCAAAAATCTAAAAAAACAAAAAATCATAAAATTTCAAAAAATTCCCAAAAAAATCATAACATGTCAAAAATCCAAAAATGTCAAAATCCTAAAAATGGAGTCAAAGTCAGTCATGTCGATCAGGTCCATGTCATTGTCGAACTCTACGTTGTCTCTGGCATTTGCTATGTAGGCAAGGCCATCAGTCGATGAGTCCCGAGACATTAGGTCAGTCCTTTTAGGTTGGTCAAAATAAAATCATGGCATTTGTCACAATTGTCACATCGGTCAAATAAGTCAGACATAGTCAAACTCGAACACAAGATAGTCATTTGAAACGTCAATGTCAAAATTGGTCAAAATTAGACAACATAAGCCAATCAATCATACAGTCAACATCAGTCAACTTGCCAAAACATATTACTCAAAACAATGTCAATCTCGTCACTCTTTGGTCCTCTTCAAGATGTGTCCTTCTTGGAGTTAGACCTCATCAAAATGTCCTTTGCCTTTTTCAGGATGTGTCCTTCCTGACAATAGGCCCTGTCAAACCGTCAACACCGTCAAATTGGCAAAACTCTTAAACTGTCAAAACTATCAAATCGACAAGAAATCAATCTTTGGCAAACAAACATTGGCAAACAAAATAAAATGGATGTTAATATTTGGTCTATCTTGTCTTATCTTTTGACTATCTTGGCTATTTTGTCTTATATTTTTACTGTCTTGTCTTTTTGGTCATGTTACTAGCTACCTCGAGGATGTCCCATGAAGGATTTAGAGGTGCGATGCGTCTCCTGGCCTATTTTATTTTCTTTGGCTATGCGTGGATTGTCTTGACAAAAAGGCTGGGGCAACATGACCCTTAGTATGAGTTAGGACATTCCTTGTCTGTGACTGTCTATTTTTCAAGTGGATGACCTTGCACACCTTGGTCTACGTCATACCATGGTGTTTGTTGTCCATTTGTGTCATTTTTACTACCCAATGATGATTAAGAGCAATAAATATTAAAAGTCCTATGGTAAGGTTTGAAGGATTTGGTCTAGGAACTTACATGCATCTCCTTTAGTCTTGTCATCTTCTCTCACTCGTCTCATATAGGCATTGCATCCATATCATCATCCATATCATTTTCATTAACATTTCTTTGTCTCTTCATATTCTAGTCTTCTCATCCATTTCGAGAGCACACCCATGTTCTTGGAACCTGTCTGTCCTCGAGGGGGCATACCACAACCCTCCTCGTCATTCTTCCTCATCTTATTTTTGGGGCATATTTTTGACTTATTTTCTTTGTCACAATGACATGCTACATTATGACAAAGAGGGGCAAAATGTAGACACATAAAATTGTCCTAGGCTTGCAACTCTTAGATTATTCAACATTGCCCTTTCATTCTTAATAATTAAATAATTTTTAATTATTTAATTATTTTCTAAAGTCATAATTCTTCTATTTTAAATAATTTTAATTATTTAATTAATTCATTTTTATCTTTATTCTCCCTTGATTAATTAAATAAATTTTATTTATTTAATTACGTCACTAATTAGGTCCCCTTCTTTCTAAAATTAAATAAATTCTTATTTATTTAATTTTTGTCACATTCCTCTATAATTAAATAATTAGTTTAATTATTTAATTATTCATTAGTCTTTTCTCTCATAAATTAAATAAATTTAATTTATTTAATTTAGTCCACTCTCTTGAATTTTGAATTAAATCATTATTTAATTCAAAATAATTCTTATGGTCACATTCCTCTATAATTAAATAATATCTTTATTATTTAATTATTCATTGGTCACCTAAATTAAATAATTTTATTATTTAATTTCTCCAGCAACCTCTTTTTCTGTGCCAATCTTATCTTCCAAATCAAATCTTATCCCTTGACATCTCATTTAATTTCAGCCCTTGATTGAATTATTTTATAATTCAATCTCAACCCTTCATCTTTATCATTGCCCTAATTTTGACCTAACCCTATTTCACACTGCAACATTCAATCTTGACCATTGATTCTAGGGTATTTGTCATCTTCTCATCCTGGCCACACATTCAAAATTGTAGTTTTTATAAAATGGCAATTTTGTTCTTATTTTGGTCTCTCTCTCTCTCTCTCTCGCTCTCTCATGCTCATTTCTGTCCATTTTAGGTTATGGTCATTGTCATTTACAGTCATTGTCATTTTAGTGTGAAGTCATTTCTTTTATACAAATCCTTCAACACTTGCATAGGGCTTTGTCATTTGTCATAGTTGCTCATTTGAAATCTGAGGGCATATTTATTTACTGCAAGCTAGGAGGTGTAACAAAGGTCAACCATGGAAGATGAAGACTTAGGGTAACATTGTTCCTTTTGTTTTCATTTTATTTCCTTTGTGCTTTGTTATTTCATTGGAATCTTAATGTTATTGTGCTAACCCCTCTAACAATAATCTAATTTTCCCTTGATTACAATATAAAATATTCTCATTCCTCATGATAGTACTTCATTTACACTCATTTCATTCCTTGTCATTGAGCTAGTTATTACTAACCATATCCCTCGTCTTGTTCATATTGATCTAGTATTTGGTGTATAATGAAACCCTTATTTATTTGATGAAACTATTCACATTCCCTTATAATTTAATGATTTTATCCACTTAGTGGCTAAAATATACGATTTCCACCTTGTCCTTTGTTAGAATTGTTTCAAAAATGATGGTATGAGGTATCTTTTTCACCATTAAGGAACTCAAGTGCGAGAAATTTTTTAATTATACCAAAAGAATATATTCCTTTCTTTTCACATCTAATTCACCATAGTTAATTTCATATAATTATTCACTGGCGTCATAAGTTGTTTCCATTTTGATATTTCTACCTTTAAGTGGAGTGTGGAGTGAAAGGCTGAAATAACTTACACTTTATAAAGGTATTAGTCATTGTGTATTGAATGTGGTAGATTAGAATAAATACAATATTAATGACTTTAATTAATTAATTACATAGTCAAACAAATAAATGGTATTAAAATAAAAGAGCAATATACATTTACAAAGAGATATAGCTAATTATCTCTTACTTGAAAAGTTTAGGTCCTTAAGATGATTTTCCTTTCACAAACACTTAAAATTATAATTCTCAATCCATTCACTAATAAGATGAACCATATTCTAAGATAGAAAGAGTTTTGGACCTTTCTTGGATGACCTCCTAACTAGAATTTAGAATATATGCATCAAAACTGTACTTAAAAAATTGCTATATTTTCATATACAACCAATAGATAATGATAGAATTCAAAGAAAATTTTATAGCAACTCAAGATGTTACTCTTTCAAGATAAGTATTTACACAAGGAGCTTACAAAATTTCCAATATCATATCCTACTTTATAAAAGTAAGTTAATATTTTATATAACTAAGAGATATTTCTCACCTAAAGAAGATGTTGACACTTGTATTTTAGTTTGATGATTCTTTGAAATATGGTTACTACTTAAAATGATACTTAGGACAAGAAGTTAGCAAGACAACTATATATATGACATAAAAATTCAATTGTGAAACCAAAGGATAATAGTAAACAAAAACATTCACAATCAAAAGATCATATCAATAAAGAAAATAAAGCAAGTTGAATCCAATGCAATGTAAACCTACACATATATAGAAACATACAACCTTCCCTAGCATAGCTCCATTATTCTCCACTATTCACCTTGAAGAATGGTGTTATAGTACTTGCTCTCAGATTTTTGGTAGCACAATAGCAATAAAGAACTATAAATACCAATATAGTTTATCTACACGATCTAGGACAAGGAATAAATAATAGGAAGGCTGAATTTATAGATTTTTGGTGACATCGATTGATGGTCAAGATTAGAGGGAAAACAAAGAAGATCAACGGTTTAGGATTGATGAGAGGAATTGATGGACAGTTAAGTGACTACATGATTGCAAGTAACTGATCATGTGTATCAGTTAAAAGGATTGATTGGAGTGATAATTGAGAATGATGGTTAGTGGACCGAATTGATAGCTTAGTGAACTCGACGTGAGTGGGAATGGACTAAAACTAATTAAAGAGTGGACTAAGAGTAAGTCTCAATTAGTTGGTGAAGTGGAATTGCATGAATATTTAATAATTAAATAAATTTATTATTATTTACATGTGCAAGGTGGAAATAAATAAAATAAGTAAATAATTTTATTTATTTTGGGAAAAGATAATGTTGAGCAATAAATGGATAAACTAAATAATTAAAATAATTATTTATTTAATTAATTTGAGAAGAATAAGGATAGTTAGTGAGTTAAATAAATAAAATTTATTTAATTAATCATAGAAGAATAAATAATAATGTGAATTAATTATATAATCCAAAATTATTTAATTAATAGTCAAGAGAGAATTTAATAATAAATAATTTAAAAAATAAAATTTATTTAACTATAGAAGATTGTATTAGATTAATTAAATAATAACATTATTTAATTAATATTGGAAGAATAATCAATGTGATATGATATCAGGAAAGTCAAATCTTAAGTGTCTATATTTTATCACTCTTTGGGACAATGCATTTTTATAGCATTGTCTCAAAGAAATTGAATAAATGGAAGTGGAATCCCCCCTCGGGAGTTTGGCAAAAAATATTATTAAAAATATTTTTTAAGATGGACTCATGAAAATGTATGCATTTAATGGAGGATATTGGATAATGATAAAATTTGTAAAATGAAGTGAAGTTATTTGATGGGGGTATTGAAGGTGAAAAATAGGTTAGGGGGATGGAAGGAAATTTAAAAATGGTAAAATTAGGGTTAGGTGGGAGTATAAAAAGTGGGTGGGGTGGGATTCCTTCTCATTTTCACTCCTTGAATTATGGAAATTAGAGAGCTCTGAGTTTTGTGAGAGGGAGTTTTTGGAGAGAAAGGTGGGGATTTCAGAAGGTATTCATCACATGGAGCAGGTGTGGAAATTTGGATGGATGGATGGCATGCCAAGTGAGGTAGGACTTCTAACTATCTATCTCAATTGTGTGACTTGATTATTTTTATGGTAGGAACTAGGGAAAACTTGGGTTAGGGTAGCAAATGCACCACACTAGTGTTTTGGCACAATTGAGGGATAAATAGGTGTAATTTACATGGAAATGGTGCAATTGCTAAGGCATTGCATAATTGCTAAGGTATTACATAATTGTTGAGGCATTGTACAAATGGATAGGCATAATTTCCATGCAAATGGTGCAATTGTTAAGGCATTGCATAATTGCTAAGGTATTACATAATTGTTGAGGCATTGCACAAATGGATAGGCATAATTTCCATGCAAATGGTGCAATTGCTAAGGCATTGTGTAATTATTGAGGCATTGTGCAAATGGATAGGCACAAATGTGGCCATAAATAGTTCATTTACTAGCATTGACAAAATGTTCCCTAGATGGGTGCATTTGTTGTAGGGACACAATTGTGCCATAAATGGGCATAATTGTTGGGGAGGGGCGCATTTGTGCCCTTAAATGGGTGCAATTGTTAAACCAACAAATACAATGTTGCTAAATGAGGATAAATGAAGGGGGAAATAAAAAATTGCTAGAAATGGCACCAATATTAGGTTTGACTCAATTTATGCCAAAAAATAAATTAAATTGTAAGGTTTTTTAGAAAAATGATAACCTAGATAATCTTAAGTTGTTTTGATGGGTGCAGGGTGGTTAGGAGGCATTGATGCATCATGAGAGGTATCTTGATGCTATGAGGTGGAGATGGCATATTAGCGAGGATGAGTGAGATTTATTGGGGGCGATAGGTTTATACTATACTACCTATATGCCAAAGGTGGTATAGTGAGAATATATCTTCCCTATTAGTGATTGAGGAGGAAATGATCACCCTCAAGGATGTGTGGAGGATTATATGGATCCCAATCCATGGAGAGCATGTAGTTTATGACACAAATGGTTGAGATTTGGTGCTCAATTGAGTGTTTATGACAACTGACCTTGGGATAGAGGATTATGAGAATAGCTTGAGATACATATAGGAACACTTTGATACACTATTTTGTGTTGTTTGTGGTGGTTAGCAGCATCTTAGTCCCTAACAAGAGAAGTCATGGATTTCCTATTAGATACAAGATAATGATTGATTGGATGATTGATGATGGTGTTGTGTATGCATGGTGCCCATGTATATTAGCTACTTTATATCATCAGCTCCACCAAGATGCATATAGACATGGTGCTATCATAGTATGTGGAGTGAAACTTCTTCACATATGGGCATGGGATCACATAGCGATCATGGGACCAGTCACAAAGTGAGCATGAGTACCTAGATTACCATATTTTTATAGTTATGATTAGGAAATGACATATCGTAGGTTAGGAGATGTTCCCTATTGGTGACAGATGATAGATGACATGGTGAGTTTTACATGGAGACCATGGAGATGATGTGAGGCTTGGTCAGATGATGAAGAGCATCTGCCATATTTTCGATAGAGGCATTATTTTATTGGGAGGACAACTCAGATCATTAAATTTTATTTTCCAGATAGGATATGTAGATAGTTTGGGGAATGATTAGGTGTACCAGTCAACGAGGTTATACTTGTGTGTACCTCCAAAGAGGTGGTGCATTGGGGACCTATGATTAGTGCAGAGATAGTGATTAGAGATTTTGGGGGGTTGGTACCAATGCAGTGGGTGTTACAATTGGATATTATTGATGTAGGGACAACACAAGATTATGATAGATGGTGGGTGGGGATGAGACCTACATGACTGATAGATCTTGCAAGTGGGGATGGTGGAGGATAGTAGGTAGGGAGGGGAGAGCAGAGGAGGAGGAGGAGAGGTAGGAAATTACATCACTGATTTGATCATGGGGATGATGAAGAGGGTGGTGACGATGGGGGAGAGGGTGTATTAGGACCCAATGGTTAGCCAGTAGTAGTGCCACCACCTATGGTATAATAGGTAGTGTCATCACCTTCAATACGAGAGTAGACAATATAGTCTCCACCAGTAGGAGATGAGGAAATGTACTCCCCACTAGTAGGGGAAGAGATAGTGGTTCATGATGGGGATAGACAGGTTATATCCCTTTAGGCTCATGTATAATGTTTGTAGGAACAGTTAGTCAGTGCATAGAGTTAGGCATATAGGTTGATGATAGAAAGAGATGCAACAATTATTGAGTTTTAGTGAGTAGAGTGTTTGTTCCTAAGGATCTGATATATTGCATAGGGTCTTGCTACATTAATGGTTTCAAAGATTGGATGATATGCATTACCAATTTTTCACATACAACTCAAATTTGCGGAGCTGAAACAACTTATGTTAATTTTAAGCTGAACATTGAATTTTAAGAGAAACGGTTCAGTTTTATTGTGCAATGTGTTTTCAACAAAAGAAAGTATTTAGTTTCCATTCAATGTTTTATAGCATAAAAGAGATTACATGATATAAAAGAATATTTATTTTATTCAATTTTGTGATGATTTATTCATTTTACAATGTTGCATACATTTTTCAAAAGAGTTATACAGAATTGCACAAGATTGAAAAAATGTTTTTTGTCATATTCATTGGAAAGAAGGGAGTGAAAAATTGTCCCACACAAGAAATGGGATTAGTTGAACAAAAACATCATTAAGAATGCACTATACAACTAAAGATTAAGAAGGGAAAAGAAGCATATAATAAAAATATATATCCATCATTGCTTGTTGGTGTTTGATGTTGGTCTTAATTGTAGCTACTCCATCCTTGCTCCCAATTCTGAGTGAACCTACATCATGATGAGAAAAGTTGTTACAGCTCTGGATATGAATTTCACTATGTTCTCTGTTAACATAAATATAGTATGCAAACGTGTTCATAATACTCAAATCAAACATGTTTCCTATCATAAATATGGATTTGAATAAACATCAGAAGTATGCAAGAGAGCCTAAAAAATAAAATATCATAGGAGCATTGAGCTTCACTATTTTTTTATCTAACTTGTTTGTTCACTGTGCAAGTATAGGATAAATCATGTTGTTGATCCATTTTTGAAAACATTATAGCATGTGGTGCAAACATGTTCATAATACTCAAATCAAACATTTCAGCTGAAGGAGTAACTCATAAGTGTCTACAAGAGCCTCAAGCATTTATCATTCATAGAAACCAAGTCAAAAGTGCATACAGCATCCCTTTCAATTAGAAAATACAAATGAGCAATGGGGTTATCCAAAATTCCTAGGTAAAATGCAGTAGAAACTGAATGAGAATGCATCATTTGCATCATGGTTTTACATCATACATTGTTGTCATAACATCATCCCTACTGTTTTCATCTTATGAAATGCATATAAAAAGAAAATATAGGTAGTCAAAGTCATCTTGACTGATAGAACAAGAAAGAGTGCATTATCATGGATGTGATAGTGAATAGGCATACATAATAGTCTTCACATATATATGGGACAAAAAATAATCACAATAGATTTCTTCATGCATGCAAAGAAACAAGATGCAGACCTTTAATGGAATAACAAGCACTCAAGCATTTTAAATGTTTTTGTATCCTTGTTTGAGCCTCTCATAACACTATCCATTGTTTGGGAGAGTATCATTTCATAAAAAATCAAGCATACTTATGTCAAGTTGTAGTTGTTTCCAATGAAATCTTAAAAATGCATGAAGAGTACAAAGATTCCATATAAAGGCATTTTAGGAAATGCAAATATGCAATTGAAGATGTGCAACTTTGAGGTGTTACACACAATAGTAAAGAGAATGGATAAATCCATGACTTGAGAGTGCAAAAGAATCTATAAAACATCATGAATTTGTATTCAACATTTGAAGGAGAACATTCATAAAGAGGGTTTGTTGATGCTTCTAGATGGTGAAAGGAAGTAGTGCCTCATGGAATATTTCAAAATATAGAAGAGTTACAACCTACAATAGTAAAGCTTCATAGTTCCTATAGGTAAATATTGCTCTCCAAATGCAAGTATTCTAAAGGAAACACCTAGGGTTCATTGTTACATATGTGATGCAGCTATGTATAATCTTACAAAATGCTAAACAGTGCAAAAGTTGACAAAATGGAGAGAAAATAATAGGTAGCCTGTGTGTGCATTAGATATGCATTGGAAAGCCATGACAAGAGAGAGAACCAATGCCATAATGGGGTTTCATTTTATTTACTTTCCTAAAAATAAATGGTGGATTTGCAAAGACTCAAAACCCAGAATAGAGAAGTGATTTATTTTCCTTCAGGGAAGTGAACAATATTTTTACCATATTCAGAAGAAAATGGGAGGAGATGCAAATATTAAAACCCAGATTGCTCTTGTAAATCCCATAGCCTACAAGTAGTGAGGAAGCTTTAGGTGAATTGAAAACCTCAAGAAAATGCTACATTGGAGTTAGAAACCGAGATCCACAGAAAAGAGAAGGAGAAATGAGTGTGGCTTTTGAACCCATATCCTAAAGTTTAAGTAGAAGAGCCACATACAGAAATGAGAAAACCCATGATGCCTTGTGAAGCCACGACCACAACAATAAAAAAGGGTTCCATAAGTGAAAGAAATTTTGAGTCTATCATACAAAAATTTGCATTTGAAGTAAGGAGAGACAAAATTCTTCACTATTTTGTTCAGATTGAGCTCAAAATCAAGCATTTTGTTTGTAGATAACAAAGAAATGGTGCATAGAAAATTACCAAAATTCTTGTTTTTTGAAGAGATGCATTCAATCTTCAAAAGTCCATTGATGTCAGCCTCAAACAAAAGAAGGCTTAACAAAGGATGCAAGAAAAGAGAAATACATCAAAAAACTAGTCAAGGCCATGCCCATGAAGGCCAAATACTCAAAAAAAATTAGGGTCGATGCCTAGATTGGTGTCAAATAACTTACCTATGTGTTTCTTCCTTCAAAATCTTTAGGAATTTTGACACAAACAACAGAAAATGTGCAAGATTGGAGCTTGAACCCTAAGTCTTCATGGCAGCTCGAATAGAGAAAGTTTTCTCCAAAACGCCAAAGTGAAAATGATGAGAAAAAGTAGGGGTTCCAATGAGTTTTTTTGTTAGGGTTTCCACCTTATGGCCTAATTCAAGATTGCATTTTTCCACATTGCTTTAAGATTTTCAAACTTTGCTAATACCTTATGGTATTTCTATTTTTTCCTTTGCACATTTTTCAAACCTAGGCCATATTACACTTTAGGTTTTCCTTTCTATAATTTTTGAGAAATCATAAGATTGCACTTTATTCCATTTTATGATTTTTATAAAAATCAAATGCATAGACCTCAAATTCCTTTAGCATACCTTAGTCATTATTCTCAATTTTGGAGCAAATAAAAATATCTAGGTGGAGAGATGTTATACTTGGAAAGTTTCAAAACAAAATCACATAGTTTCCTTGTATTTTTTGCAAAAATCAGAGGATGAAATCAAGACTAAGGTTGATCTTTCTATATTGTAATTTTGAAACCACACATGATGTAAAAAATCATTAAGGTAATATTCATATTAATTTCCTTAATGTTTGTTATTTAAAAAATGTTGTTAGTGGGGATAGAATCTTTCTATTTCTAAGTTTGAGTTCTTGGGAAAAATTGGAAAACAATGGGAAAATTGAACCTTCTATTTTTTAGTTCTTAGTTAGTTTGAACCTGATTTTGTGAGCCTTTTGGATCGACCTAATGAAGAAAGGAAGTTGCCATCTTTTTCAACTAGTTTGGATCAGTTTTGGGCACTATTTTGGATTTTTTTCTCTTGAGCTCGAAAATGGATCAAAGTTGCTTTTCTGAGATGCAGTTCACTCTGATTTTTTCTATTTTCACTATTGGAGATACCTTGGAGCTATAAGTTGGAGAAAAGTTTGATTTTTCTCAGTTCAAAATATTATTTCTTCCTCTCTTGCTCATTCCACAGAGTTTTGTAAACACTTTTGCACTCAAATTTTGATGTTGACACTCCTTCAGTTTTAATAAACTTAGAGCTTTTCTTCTCATTTCTTGTCTCATATTTGCAATAATAATCTAATGTTCATTGTGATTTGAAAGGTTGAATCCTTTCTATGTCTTGTTATTGTAAACTTGTGTGCAAGAGTTTCATATGATTCAGGTTGTATTTTGTGTTTAGTTTTGTGAACATTCATACAAATTACTATTGAATTGTATTTGTTAAGTGAGATTGTGAGGGTTAAAATTTGGAGAATTTTTTTGTGAGTATAAAGCCAAAAAGTGGGATGCTAGGTCCACCACTTTCGGCTACAAGAAGCTCATGAGCTGAACGCTAGGTGAATTGTTGCAAAAACTCTTCTTTAGAAGCTAGCTTATGATATAATCTAAGACGATGACCATTGACAAGTAACTTGAATCTAACAAGGTCAATGGTGGTGAGTTGAACATATCCATTAGGAAAGACCTTAGCACCTTTGTATGGTCCTAGCCACCTTGTCTACATTTTTCCTACAAGTGAGTCCATATCTTGATCAATGAAGGGAAAAGGAAATTGATCCTTCTTAGTGGTAGCATTAAGTTCCCTATAACCAACACAAACTCACCATTTTTCTCCTTGATTTAGCACAATCACTAATGGAGACACCCACTGGATGTCTGAAATAGGATAGATAAATTCATCTTCTAATAATTTATGTAGTTCTGACTTAACAATTTCTCCCAATGTAGGTGGATTCTTCATTGAGGCTACCCTACTAGTTGAAAATCATCTCTGATGTAGATCCTATGAGTGCAAAGCTTAGGATCCAGTCACTTCATATTATGATAGTCCCATGCAAATTCATGTTGATGAGACTTCAGTAAGTCTTTTTTTGTAGGAACAACGTTTGTAGGAAGAGTGGTTGTAGGAAGAACATTTGTAGGAAGAATGTCTACAGGAACAGTGGTTGCAGGAAGAATAGGCAGAAGCGTTCTAAACAAAGTAGAAGATGATGCTTCCTCCACTTCATAATGGTTCTAGATTATACTAGATAACACTTCATCTTCATCTTGAAACTGCAAGAAAGGAATTCTATCTAACATCATGAGCTATGCCACTGAGTTAACTTCCTTAGCCTCTTCACCAACTCGTGGCCATAAAGAATCCTCTTCATTATGGGTCGGCTGAGCAGGAAGATAAAGAACAAGCTTTTTAGTATTCATGCCATCAGAAATAGTCACATCACCTGACCGACACCCAATATAAGCATCTGTTGTTGCTAACTATGGCCTTCCAAGAATGATAGGATATCCTTCTAGTGTGGCCTTAGGAGAGAGAGACATGAAATCTGGTGGATACTCTCAAGAGTCTAGAATTACCACAAGGTCTTCTACTATACCATCAAGCTTCACAGTAGAACTATCAGCAAGCTGCAGTACAATAGGAGTAGATCTCATGCTTGTAACACTTAGTTGTTGTAGGATGTACTTAGTCATCACATTTATTGTTTCCCCCAAATCAATCAGGGCATTCTTTACTTGGACTCTTTTGATAACAATTGGTACCATAGGACTATCTGGGTCATTATACTTGGGAATAGTCACTTTTCCCAACATGAGTTGTCCCATCACGTGGACTATAGTTGGGTCTCTCTTCTTCCTACCTGGCTTCTTGAGGAAAGCTTCCTTGATAGATTTGTCATAGATTGGAGCATCCTCTATGGCCTGGAATAGGGGTATCTGAGCACATATATGCTTTAGTTGATCCGGGATGTCAAAAGTTGTATCTTCCTTGTCTTCCTTATGCTTGAAAACTTTCAATCCCTGAGGAAATGGTGGCTCTTGTGCAATCTTCTTGGCTGGAACTGGTTTAGTATTTTTAGGTATAGTTGGCTGATAGGATCATCAGAGGTTCCTCTTCCTCTTCCACAGGTAGCTCTGTGATGGTGGGTGTGGAAAGAGTTGGTAAAGTAGTTCTTGAACGCAAGTGGATGTCACTTACACTCACAACATATGTAGGGAATTGATTTGAATTAGAAAAATATACTAGTTATTGTTGTGGTGTGTTATTTGGGTTGGGTGTGGGCTGAGCTAGTAGCTGAGTAGGTTTGGCTGTATTGGAGCTTGAATTAGCAGGTGGAGGCATTATAGCAGGCTACTAGGATTGAGAAGATGGTTGCATGCAACTGGTTGTCTGTTTTGGCCCAGAAAAAGATAGTGGATCTGGTAGCATACCTTGTCTTGGAACCCAGGGCTTCCTTTGTGCAACAAAGTAGACTTGATCTTCCTTAGTTTGAATTGGTTTGAACTCAGGTGGAATCTTGTTGTCAATGTTAGCTACCATCTTTCATCTACAGTCTTCTTCTTTTGTTTGTAATGAGGGCAGTATTTTGTCAACGTTGCCTCTTCCTCCTCATGTTTTTCTTTGGTCTGAAGTGTATCCAATTGAGTAGCTAGATTTTTTGTAATATCCTACTTGAATTCTACCAACAAATTAGTAATCTCCATCCTGGAAACTCTACTGGTAGATGACTTACCCTTAGAAGACTAGTAAGTTCTCTCTTTCTTTGAAGCTACTCTAGAATAATTCTGACATATTTTCTTGATATCTTCCCAAGGAACTTGAGTGATGTCTCCTCTTACCATCAAGTTCAAAACATCAGTACAACTCTCATTGATTCCTCTTAAGAAAAGAAACTTTTATGATTCTTCATTGAGTGTATGGTGTGGATATTTCTACAAGAAAAACATAAACCTTGAAATGTAATCTTCCAAGCTCTCATCTTCATTTTGTTGCATCCTAAAGACATCACCTCCTCTCGTATCACTTCCCTTGCAATATTCCTTGTATTTTCCAAGGAAATTTGTCTTCATGTCCTCCCAAGTCTCCACGGTATCTTTTCCTAGACTCATAAACCATCTAAGTGCAACTTCTTTTAAAGTGGTAGGAAATAGCTCAAGCCTAGGAGCATTAGTGGTATAGTCATAACTCTGGTAGAGCTTTTCAAACTCAAAAAAGAGGGTATCACTCATGTCTTCTTGATGGATTCCCAAGGAAAAGGGGTTATCAATCTGGTTTTGATCTTCAGTGGAGGCTTCAGAACTTAATCAGATCAGGATATGCGTCAGCAAAGGGGAATGGTTCCTCTTTCTTCTTTGTTTCTGGGTAGATTTGGAAGCTCAACTAGTTGAAGTGGATCAAGATCATTCTTCTATGCATACGGTATCAACTTAGCATCAACTAACTCACACAAAGAATGAGCAAAAGAATAGCAGATCATTACTTGTCTAAGCAAGGGGATATTTTAAGAACAACTCAAGAGAAATGCTATGGCAGAGAAACTATCAATGACTCCAAAGGACTTCCTAGCTTGACACCATCCCCAAAAAGGGCGCCAAAAATGTTGACCTCCTACAATGATCTGATAACTTCACCTTTACAACCATGATTTAGAGATTGGACATCTAACCTGAATAGGTACTTTAATCATCATGAAGGTGCATTTAAATTTTCAACCTAGGGACGTGAAATTCAAATGGGCTAGCATTGTATGTGCACTAGGAACTGTTAAGTAGCCATTTCTAATCTACAACTAAGAAACACACAATACTGGAAGTAAATTGCTTGAAAAGGAAATAAAGTAAATGTTAAACAACAACCAACAACTATGCTAAATCGAAATGCATAACAGGAATAAAATATTTGGGCAACAAAAAGGAACTACTTTGTCTACTTTGGTTGTAGGAACAAACACAGAATCAACTTCTAGTGGTTGCAGGAACAGTCGATGCCAAATTTCTAACTACGTACAAAACAAGAAATAATAACTAAACTAATTACTCTAAAGAATGGATTACTCACCAAGTGGCCCCCCTTGGATGATTATCCACTAAAACTAATACAAACTCAAATAGTTAAACTTAGACTATCATCTCATTCATTGAAAAATGTATGAACAGAGTAGCAGCATGGTTGTATTGAAAAGGGGAGAATGATTAATACATCATCAATATCATCTAACAACAATAATCAAGAACTAAGAACCCCCAAGAAGAAGATTCAAATTCTTATTTATAGTACTAGCTAAATAGGGAAGTCAACTCCCACTAACTAAGAGGACGCCATTTAGGGAAAGCGAGGAAAAGAGTGGCAGAGTGGTTACGTCTGCAGGGAATCCATTCAAACGTGCATGCCCAAAACGTGGACTCAACGCTGCAATAAAGCCCATGATTGCTCAATGCCATAAATACAAGGTAGTTACAATTGACTATCATGGGGAATTCGTTGTCGTCGTCCTTCAGTTGACTCCTTTGAATGATTCCCCTGTATGGTCATCTGATGGTTCCCTTTCTCAACTTAGCATCCACAAATTGTGTCTTGCATAGCAATGTCAGTACGCATAATAATTGTACATCTATAATCACCTTGAAGAACATTCATCAACCATACACAAAATCAATATAGACAATCCACATAATATGTCAATGTCATTAAAACTTCACAAAGATAGG
Organism: Sequoia sempervirens; assembly: GCA_007258455.2. NCBI lineage: Eukaryota > Viridiplantae > Streptophyta > Pinopsida > Cupressales > Cupressaceae > Sequoia > Sequoia sempervirens. The sequence continues at coordinate 2,042,220 of VDFB02000009.1, read as the reverse complement.
GTTAAACCTAATGTCAATGGTTTGAGGGAAAAATTATGCAAATATTAACACTTAACTACTAAATTTCATGACACTACCAGCAAATGGACTATAAATTCTACCCAAAATTTGACCAAAAACTAGGCTCATCAGTCTCTACGCATTTGCTATGTAGACAAGGCCATCTGTCGATGAGCCCCTAAGAAATTAGGTCACTCCTCTTAGGTTTTCAAAATAAAAATCATGGCTCAATCTTTGGTCATTCTGACAAAGTCATTGGTTGTGTCAAACTACGAGGTCTCTAAGTGTATGACATAGGAAAGGCTATATGTCGATGAGACCCTGAGGCCACACTAGGTCAGTCCATTAGGGTTCATGACATTGCACTGGCACACATGTCAAAATTCTTCAAGTCAAACAAGTCATTTCACAACAAAAAAACTCCTAAACCAAACTCTGGCAACCATTTAATCAACATGTCAAATTCTATCAGCATGTCAATGTCAACATGTAGTCACTTTTGTCAACAAAAGTCAAACTTGATCAGCTTTAGTCAAAATCAGTCAAACTGTCATCTCTTGGTTATCCTCTGGGTGTGTCCTTCTGAAGGATTTCATCTATCATTTATCTTTACCTTAGGATGTGTCCATCATGGGTATTATCACCATCATCTAGCATTTTGAGGGATTCTCTTGACATTCGACGATCGCTCCTCTTGGCATCACAATTATTCAGGACATGTCCTTACTAAATTTGGAAAACTTTGACAATTTACACTCTAACATCGTCAAACATGACACCTTTGGAATTTGACATCGTCCAACCTGACATCTTGACATTAAAACACTTGGAAAACACTTGGAAAACACTACATATTGGTATTTGTCTTTGGATCCTTCATCATGCTACTAGTTTCTCCACGATGTCTTGACAACATGATTTAGAGAAGTAGCGATGTATCATGGTGATGGGATTGTTTTGTCTTTCTTTAAGCATTCATGTTGCTGGTTCCTCAAGCATGTCCTGGTAACAGGATTTAGAGGAGCAAAAAAATTTCATGACTTTTCTTTCTTGTCTGTCTTATGCTTGTGGTTGGTTGTGACAAAAAGACTGGGGCAATTGTGCTCTTAGTATGAGTCATGATCATCCTTGTTTGTGACTGTTTATCTTATGTGATGGTACAACCTTGCACACCTTGATTTATGTCCTATCATGGTGTTTGTTGGCCATTACAATAATCTTCCCAATGATGATTAAGAGCAATAATTGTTAAGCCTTGTGGTAAAATGTTGAAGTATTTGGTCTTTGCACTAGCATTCATCTCCTTCTGTCTTGTTGTCTTGTCCCATCCATCTCATGAAAATATCTAGTGGCATACAACATAAATGTAGACATAATTGTAAAGTAATTACATTAGGTCTTTACACATTCATATAACATGTAGGTGCATACATCATTTATGTCATTAAACCACACATATCACATCATGAGATTGCATTGTCCATACATATACAATCATGCATTAACATACATAAGCATGGCATCCATTACAATCATACATTATGCATCCATATCATCATCATTAGAACATAACATCATCATGGCATATAAGCATCAATAACCATCATATCATCAAGCCATCTCATCATCAATAACCATCATAAATGCATACATCATATAGCATATAAAAGACATTATCGTAGGAATCATAAATGAATAAATCAAATCACATAGGCATCATATAGTCATCATCATAATCATCATCATATAAATATATATCATAAACATCATCAACACATAATGCATCATCACATAACATAAAGCATATAGGTCTCATCAAAACTACATCATATATATAACCTCAAAAATCATGTCAATGGATAGAGTCATGAGATATCTCAAAAAAAAAATAGAGCTCGCAAGCTTGATAGTCACAATATAAAGTGTCATAAAAATGAATGTCTGAAATATGATAACAATGTCAAATACCCCTATGGTGTGCTCTCCTCATCCCCTTGTGGAGAAGAGTGTGGTGACTAATGACATGTGACTGGTGCTGACATAACCTATGAGACATTGTGGCCTGCGTCTGTGAAGCTGAGGGAACCGTTACTGATGGCATCATCTCAATAGTAACATGAGGTTGTGAGGACACTGCAACTGATGGATCTGACACTGGAGGCTAGATGTGTGCTGATATGTGCCTTCACTCAGTGGAGCCATGGTTGTGACCTAACCTGTGACTGGAAGAATGCATGCGGGAGTGGCTAGAACTATGCCCTAATGAATGTCCTAAGGAAGTGGATCCCCTCGCACTGCTCACTGTCCTGCTGCTGCTACTGCCACTCCATGTCTGGTTGCCACTACCTATACTCATCCAAGACCGTGTCAGAGTAGGATCCTATCTCTCGAGTGGCATAGCTTGCTCATATAGTAGCATATAACATCCTCTTCTCTCACTAACTCTGGCCAGCTCTCTCGCCATGTCCCCTGATGGTCCTAAACATAACTCTGCAAACTCAATGCACCATCTTGTGAACTCCTGTAGGATCACTAACTGATCCCTCTCTACCCTGGAAACCTCCAACTCTGCCTATAGGGCCCTAACCTGTGTTGCACTCAAATTGAGCCTCCTCTGCATATCATCCAATCGCTAGTCTATTATCACATCATGGGACAATTTGTCAGTATGTCATCCTCTTCCTCCACCATCCACCATCTTAGCAACCACTCTGCCTCATCTATTGCATCCTCATCATCCCCAATCTCCTCATCATCTCCCACATCCTCCTCTCCTTTGACAACCCCCTCCTCCCTCAACATCTCTACCTCCATCTCCCCCTCCTGCCAAAGCCTCCATCTCTAGTAATCCCTCCTGCATCTCTCCCTCCTATCTCCCCTCCTCCTGACCACCCATAACATCAGGCACCACATCTGGTTCTCTCTCTCCCTCCTTTCGCTCAGCCTCCACCTCTCTCTCCTCCTCCTCGGCCACCTCAGGGATCGGTACCAAGGGTACTCTATCCACATGCTGCCTCACCCTCCTCCCGTATCTCCCACCATCACCTCCTCTCCTCCTCCTCCTGCCATCTCCACCATTGTCTCTGTCATCTCCATCCCTCCCTCCACCTCTACCTCCATCCCTCCCTCGGCCTCTTCCCCTATCCCTGCCTCCATCTCTACCTCCCCTACCACCTCTGCACACCCGTAGTATCACTAATCTCCTATCCACTGGCGTCAGTCCATCGGGATCTATCAAGGGGACTGTTCTATGACTCTACCACCATAGATCAAAATCTGCTATAGTCCCTAGATCTGCATCCCCCCCTCTCCATCCCCACTATTCATCCACTAGACCATCAATCTAATACTCTATAAATGGAACTGAAATCGCCATACCCTAAGCAAACTCTCATGATGACCTAGCATACTCTGTTGTACCCATCGGAACACCCTACTACTCATCGAACTATCGTAGCACCCTCTAAGGTTGGTACATCTCAATAATAAGCTGGATCTAGATAGTCCATCCAATAAGATATCTAAACTGTTTGTAGAAACTCAAATGGTCAGCCTCGTCATCCCACTGCCTGCGGTCCTTGTATGACCTCCAGATAAATGATACCAAGGTGTGAATCTGGTGTCGCCACCAGCCTATCTCTCCCACTCTAGTCTGTTGTAAAGCACTTGCATTGTGGTATACATATGGCATACCATCCGCCAACTATGGTCTCTGGATCAGTGGATAGAAGAATGCAATTTTCTCCCACGCCTAGATCATAAGTAGTGTCGTCCCATAGTCGATACTTTGTGCTCCTCTATAAGAAATCTCATGGAGCTAATGGTACAACATCCCTAGCAAGCAAGGTCCCCAGGCATATACAGTCCTATCTCATCCCATCCCCACTAGCACATCACCCCAGCCAATAGGAAATTTTTGTCCTTGTCGATCGGGTATTAGTACTCCTGCAATCAATGTCACCAACAAGGCATCAAACTGAGAGTAGTGCTCTACCACAAACTCCCAACAGATCTCATACCCCTCAATCCCCAGTCCTGCACTAGTCTCCTCATGATAATACGCTATAAATGTCTGGTACCCATGGTGTGGATCGTACACAACTTTCTCTCCTCGAATTAGTAGGCACAAAATCCGGTATACATCCTTGAGTGTCACTATAGCCTCCCCCTTCGGAAAATGGAAGGAGCATGTCTCGGAGTGCCATCTCTCGCAAAGCACAGTCAAAAGACCCCTATTTTCCTAAACAATGGGCATATAGGAAACATAATATAGTCCCAGTTACATCAATCATCATCATTCCCTGTCCCACAACTGATTTCAGAATCCATAGGTGGATGGTCTTCTCTCCTATGTATAAATCAGCGCTAACTATCTCTCCACATGTCAAAACACACATTAGCACCTTATTGAAAATCATCATTACCATTTGTCTAACTCAAAGGCATTTGGAAATATGAACTTAAACAAAGTCAGCCTTGGTCAAAGTCAACATCAAATGCATCATGTTGACTTCATTTGCATCGCTGTTAAGCATTTGCGTTGTTCCGTACTTCACTTGCATCGTGATCCAGAATTTGTGTCGTTCCAGCTTGCATTCACATCTTGACATGGCATATGCGTCACAATTCTTGTCACATGTGTCACTCTAGTCAAATGTGTCACCTAAGTTCGTGAATGCGTCGCAGTCTTTCGAATGCAGCATTACACCTCTCATTTACAACATGACTTAGCAAATGCATCCAGTTTTCCGCACATATGTCGTACCTAGTTGACCTATCCTAAAGACCTATTGTGTTTGTATCACGATGCATCAAATGCATCAAACACGAATGTGAATGCGGCTTACACGCACGCATATGCATTGTGACACATTCGTTCATTGCCCTAAAACCCTAAAAACAACACACAAAATAATAAAGTGACAAACTGGGTTAGATGCACTCACCACTGGCTCTGAGCCCTCTGGCCATTTGTATGTCCGAACAATCTCCCCATGGTGCTCAGTCACTGGAATCACCATCTTCGTCAAAGTCCTTGCTCTGAGCTCTCAAATTTACTATTGGTAATGTGAAAATGAATTGACTTTTACCCCATTCTCAACCTATTTATAGGGTCAAACTAGGATTTGTCAAACTTTTTTATTACTAGAGGCTCTTTTGACCGACTTTGATTGACCTTTTTGCTCTTTTAAACTCCTTGAGATCCAAAACCATCTGTGCCATTGCTTTTCTTGTCATCAAATTGACTTATCGGGACACTTTCCAAATTTTCTATCACCGAGCCAAAATTTGAAAATTCTCCAGAGGGGGCATAGGTACTCCGTACCTTCGCTAGGGCATATTTTTGACTGAATTTCTTTTGTCACAATGCAACAAGCTGCATTATGACAAAGAGGGGAAAAATGTAGACACATAAAAATGACCTAGGCCTACAAGTTCTATGTTCATCATCTTCTTCCTAGCATAATTAAGACATTTTAATTATGTCCTTGGTCCACTTTTGACTATTAATTAAATAATTCATAATTATTTAATTAATTCATGTCTTTTCAGTCTTCTTGATTATTAAATAAATAAATTTTAATATGTCACTAATTGTCTAATGTCTTTCCATAATTAAATAAATTTCTTAATTTATTTAATTATCTTTGTCCACCAATTTCTGCTTGATTATTTAAATAGATAAATTTTATTTATTTATTTATTTAATATGTCACTAATTCTTAAAGGTCTTCTTATAATTAAATAAATTCTTTAATTTATTTAATTATTTCCACCTTGACATCTACCCTATTTTAAATAAAATTATTTATTTAAAATAATCCCACTTTCTAGTTTCCCTCTTTTTAGTAAATAATTTGCATTAATTATTTACTATCATATGGCCCCACCTTTTGAATTAAAATAATTTTTAATTCAAAATAGTATTTTTCCTCCAAAAATCATGTAATTGCTAATATTATTTGATTTTTCTAGCTCCCTTTTTTTTTGTGCCAATTTTATCTATTGTCACATGCATTGTCAACCCTTGATTTGATTTTCTAAAAATCAATCCTTTCCATTCATTTTAAATTTTCCCTAATGTTTCCCTAACCCTAATTGTGGGTTGTCATATTGAATCTTGACCATTGATTCTAGGGCATTTGTCAACTTTTAATCTTAGCCATTCACTCAAAATTGCATTTTCTATAAAATGACAATTTTGGTCTCATTTGGACATCTCATGCAATCTTGTTTTAGGAAATCTTGTTATTATCTTGTAATCTTGTCATCTTAGCTCTTGTCATAGGCATACTACATCTCATTTGGCATTTGACATAGTTTAGACATAGTTTAGATTTGCTTACTAGTTTTTAGTTGCATAGTATTGCATTTTGTCATTCAAATCCTTCAACATTTGCTTAGGGCTTGTCATAGTCATTAGATTGCTCACATAAAATCTAAGGGAAACAACATATTTCTAGCAAGTTGAGAAGGAATAATGGAGGTCAACCATGGAGAATGAAGACATTGGGTGAGATCTTTTCATTTGTTTTCATGTTATTTCCTTTGCACTTCATTATTGCTTTGGGTTTTTGTGTTTTGCATTTAATCTGCTAACCCTAGAAAATTTCCCTTAGTTACAGGCACATTCAATCAATGTATATTTAAGTTCATAGTGGACTAGAGTATCACAGATGTAATAGATTTCCCTTTCTTTTCTTAAGTCATAATGTTGTGCAAGGATAGCACCCAGTTCTTTTGATGTGGTAGATATCTAATAACAAAGGCTTGCCCTGAACTAGTGGTATTAATACTAAAGGAGATGCAAGATAATATTTTAGTTGTTGGAATGCCTTTTGATAATTTTTATCCCACTTAAATGTAACACCCTTATGCAAAAGGTGTGTAAAGGGATGACATTTATCTGTTAGCTATGAAATGAACCAAAAAATGGATTGGAGCTTTCCTTGAAAGTTGCATAATTGTTTGAGATTGGTGGCAGGAGGCATGTCTATTATGGATTTTACCTTTGTTGGGTCCACCTTAATGCCTATTCTAGAGACAATATATTCAAGTAGCTTTCTAGATATCACCCCAAAGACACACTTATTAGGATTTAGTTGAAGGTTATACTTCTCCATTCTATCAAAAAAATTGGCCAATATCTAAATGGCCTTCTCTTGTGAGTGATTTTTCTAGTAGATCATCAACATAATATTCCGTAAATATATGCATCATGTCATGGAAGATAGTGTAATAGCCTATTGGTAGGTAGTTTCAACATTTTTAATGTCAAAGGGCATGAAATTCTAGAAAAAGGTTCCCCATGGACAAGTGAATGTTGTTTTATGTTGATCTTTGGGGGCAATACAAATCTGATTATATCTCAAGAATCCATCATTTAAAGATAACATTCCATGCCCCATTGTCTAATCCATGATCATATCCATATTAGGTGAAGGAAATCCATATTTTGGACATGCCTTGTTTAGATCCTTGAAATCAGTGCATATTCTAATGCCCCCAATGGGTTTAGTGACAGGTACCAAGTTTGATATCCACTCGGGATAGTCAAGTGGTCTAATGAAACCAACATGTAATAACTTTTGAAGTTCTGGTTTGACCAACAATTCTATTTGGGGGTACATTTTTGTAACTTTTGCTTTGTACTAGTTTTGTCCCTGATGTTACTATTAGATGATGTAGTACTAGATTGGGGTCTAATATTAGCATGTTTGTTTAGGGGGTGAAAGAAAAAAGTTGAGTCCACTTAAGGTGGAAGTTTCAAACTTGAAAAAAACCCAAAATCAGGAAAAATGAAACAAGATCTTGTTATTTAACAAATAGGATCCCATTTCGCTTTGGGGCCCCGAGCCAAAAATGAGATCCCAAAAATGGGATCCCGTTTTAAAATGGGTCATTAAAAAATGAGATCTAATTTGTTAACGGTCAGTTTTATAATAGGATCTTGTTTTTTAACGGCCCATTTCATAAAAAAATATATATATTTTTATGCTTTTAAGAAACGGGATCCCATTTTCAAAACGGGATCCCATTTCATTAAAGTATAATTTTATTTTTTTTATGAAATAGGATCACGTTTTAGAACGAGATCACGTTTTTTGAATTTTTGGTTGGGTTTTTGCTTTGTTTTCGGTTCAGGAAAAGGATTGGGGACCCAAACCTAAGCTTTGAACCTGGTTTGACTTGCAACTTGAAGGCCATGTCAATGTCACAAGAAAATAGTGACTTTGGACACATGTTTGAAGACCTTTTTTGTAATTTTTTTTGATGAAATTAAAACCCATTATAGATGAGATAGTGTAGATTCCAAATATGTAATTTTTTTTACAATTGGATTAGCTTTTCTATTTTTTGATTAATTTCTAATGAAACTGGTCCATAAACTTGAAATATCAGGGGTTTTTAGTATTTTAATAACTTTTTATTAAAATATTTTTTTGAAAAATGAATTGTATGAAAGCATACTTCAGATAATTCTTTTCAATTTGAAAAAAGAAGAAGATAAATTTAGGTCATCTTATGCGCGACGTACAAGATTTTTTAAAACAACAAATATGGCCAATAAAAAAATAACAAAAAGAAATTCAATAAAAAATTACAAAAAACTTCAGTGAGTTACAAATCTTTTCCCAAAATGATTTAGAAAAATATGATTATTTAGGTCAAAATATGGATGACGTACACGTGCATGGTATGGTAAAAAAAAGTGACTTTTAAATAGTGGTTTTTAGAAACGCCTATTGAAAATAAATTTGTATCATATGGGTATTAAAATAAATTACATATTTGGAAACTAAACTCCAAGTACTAAATTTTATGGTTAGTGAATTTTTTAAAGATTCCATCTCTAAGTGCTTCAAATTTTAAGGTCAAATGTGATAAATTTTGAAAATCAGGGAAGACACTTCCACTTTTTGGCCAAAAAGTGGACTCAACTTCCTATACACACCCTAGGACCATGTGAATTTCACTTGTCTATTTTGGGAGAGTTCCGTGAAATTAACCCTTTCTTGCTCAAATAAAGAATTTGCAACATATTTGATCCTGATATTGTCTATTGTACTAATGTCTGCTTCCTTGGATTTTCAATAAGAATTGGAGATCTCTCTTGATCCATGGGGTGATTGTCAAACCTTTCATCCTTGGGTGCCTCAGAAAGTTTTTCACCCTTAGATACATCCTTTATTTTTACTATTTTATGGTTTGAAAGTACCGTATGGTGGTTTCCAATAAGGGACCTATTTATAACTTTTATGTTTTTGCAACTAAAAGGCTTGGCATCCTCCCTAAAGTATGTCATTGTTTTGAGTTCTATGGTAAAACCAACTCTATGATCCCATAGGGGTATCCCATCTCAAATTCCTAAGAACTCAACGATAGCTTCATTGTTTTGGAATGTGTCCATAGTAGGTCGATCTTGTTGGTCCCAATCAATGAGTTGGGGGTAGACAAGTGAAAGGTCGTTGGAAGGTGAAGGATCAAAAGACATAAGATTGGTACAAATGTTATGATCTTGGAATAGTTTGATGATACACTCAAAAGAGTCATTGAAGTTATCCTCATTAAACAACCTAGCAATGGAAGGAGTTTTATCTCCATCTACAAGTGTATTTTCAATATTTGAAGACATGGTTTCTAGTTTCCCAAATTATACCCCTTGAAAGTGTGGTTTGGCAGTTATTGAGATAGGTTTTTTCATCCATTTTTTTGTAGACCTAGTCCACTATGACCATCATACCTCATGTGTTCCATAGTGTGAGATCCTTTGGTGTACTTTGCAACTGGGAGTATGACATTATCTTCTTTGTCTTTGTAAATCCACTTTGATATGTCTTCTTCCACATTTTCCTTATCAACTTCACCCCATTTGAAAAATGTGGTTGGACTGCATTTGATTATTAAATTGGACACTTCTTGTTATTTGAATAGTTTATCATATGATATAGGTGATGATGGAAGATGACGGATACAAAAATACTGAGTCATGTCATATTCCCCACACCCCTTGTCCTTGACCTAAATCTTGACTTTGGGAACAACTGTGGACTAAGTGGATGTCTTAGTTAGTGCTAGGTCAATGTAGGATTTGGAGGATGCTTCAAGGTATTGTTAGGAACATGAAGTGTGGTGTATTATCTCAAGTTTCTATAATATGGGAAAGTATCAAGATCATCTATAATGGTTACTTCATTTTCATTATGGTAGAACTTTAGACACTTGTGAAAATTTAATGGTATGGCCTGCATGTCATGTATCCATGGGCAACCAAGAAATACATTGTATGGGAATTCTAGATCCAATACTTGGAATATTGTATCCTTGATTACTAATCCCTTTGATTGAAAGGGTGATGGTACCTTTGGAGGGTCATTTTGTATCATCATAACTTTGATCATTATCTTCTTAGTTGGATCTATAGGTTCCTCAGAGTATCCTAGTGGTTTCACCAGTTTTAAGGTGCAGATATTCAAACCAACAACACCATCTATTAGGACTCATTTTATTTGATGCTTATGGACAAATATTTATAAGTGAAGGGAATCATTATGAGTGGGAAAAAGGGATGTCATATCTTTATCAGAAAATTTTAGATGATGGGTAGAGGTGAGATGCCCGACCATGGCTTGAAATTAGACCACATTCATATTTGTTGATATTGATGATTCCTTGAGAGCTTTCTCTAAGATATCTTTATGATCAGTGATATGCACAAAATCTCTAGGATATATATTTGTGTCGATGTTTACAAAAATTGATCCATAAGATTGTATTATGGTGTAGTGGGGTTTGTAGATGTGGCTCCTTGCAGAGTGATTTTACCTCTATGGGTTGTGATAGCACATTCTAGGTTCATGTTCTTTATAGTAATGGTGGCTACATGGTCATCAAATTCTTGAATATGGTTAACTGTATAGTCATAATTGGCAGTTGTATAGCTAGTATAATTGTTGGAGGTACTACCCTAGTTGGGGGCATTTTTTTCCATGATTGTGTAAAGGATCCTTGAAGATCACATAGTCATTGTTCAAGGAATTGGTTTTCTTCTCCATATCAATGTCTCCTTTGTTGATTAAGTCCTAGATAAGGTTCTTTAGTTTGAAACAGTTAAGAGTAGTGTGTCCTTTCACTCTATAATAATCACAAAAATCAATGCGCTTCCACCATGTGGGTTTGACTTGTGGTTCATATTATTTGATTTCTAGTAAAGTAACTAGTTTTTATTAAATTAATTTGTAAAGTATAGAATTGATAGGCTTTCCTAGAGGAGTATACTTTTGTTGTTGGATGTTATTCTATCTAGGAGGCTTTCTTTGTGTGTTATCCTATACATTCACTGAAGTCTAAACATTATTTGGCACTTGTATGTGTAAGGTGGGTTATGTTGAGCCATATTAGCATCAACCACATCATCATTAACGACATTTCTATTTTTTTTCCAATAACGAGATTTATCATTTCAAGAAATTGAATAATCTTTGTTATCTTTGAAAAAATTATAAGTCCTTTGCTAATAAGGCCTTTCTCAATAGTAATCCCTTTTTCGATAACTTTGTCAAAATAATTTGAGCATAGCATTTTTAGATGGAACCCTATCTTACTATTCATGCTTTGAATGAAAATTTCAACTATTTATTTCTCAGGCATGTGACATGGACATTTACTAGCTAGGTTTCACCATCTCTACAAGAAAGAGGCAAAGGTCTCTCCAGCATTATGTTTCGTAGTGCATAATTATGTCATTGAGATTACATGCTCTATATTATGGGAGAAATATGAGATAAATTTCTTAGTGAAATTCCAGTTGGTAGTCGAGAAAACCACTCCATAGCTTGCCCTCCTAAGCTTTTGGTGTAAGGGCACCTAGTCAAATGTTGTAAATAGGGTCCAATGTTGGGATTTTTGGTGTTTTGAGTCATTTTTGATGTAATAAGGTCTATTTAGACCATTTCTAATGTGTTGAGTCTTATGGGGTCGATTTTGCATAAAGTTGTCAAGTTTTTGTAAATGTTGTAAAAGTTGCAATGCAACTTTGTAATTTTAGCTTGTATTGGAAGATGAATGGTCAAGTCATTCAAAAAGCAGTTGGTACCATTGGGTTTTGTTGGAAAAAAATTAAATATGCCTTGAAAGGCTCAAGGCATTCTTTTGGAGTTGATTTTGTTGATCAAGAAATAAGACACCTTTATTTTTTGTGTTTTCATTGAATTTTGCTACTACAGACTTTTGTACAGTTTTGTACTATGTACTAATGAATTGAAGTGCATTGAATTTGATGGAGGGATGAATTAACTATGTTTTGGTTTTGGTTTGAGTTGATTTCATAGGGTTTCAAGGTTTCTAGAGCCAAATTACTGAAAGTATTCAGAAACCCTAATCCAAGAAGGTTTTGAGAGAAAAAATAGAAAATTGAACCATTTCACCAGTGAAAACCTCTGTAAATTGGTGGAATGGCATTAGGTAGGGTTGTTTTTATGTTTTTTAGGTCTATATATTTAGGGGATGGAGGTAGGGTAGTTTTTGATCAATCCCTATCCTAATATCTCAATGTATTAGGCTTTGGAGTGTAGGTAGGAGTAGGGTTTTGTAAAAAGGTGATTGGATGATTGTTGCAGTTAATGAAACCTATATTTACAAACCCCATGTGACTTGGTTGAATTCTAGGATTGAAATTTTGTGGTTGGGAAAGTGTTTAGGTGGAAGTTGCTTTGGAAAACAGGCCTAATTGGGCTTAAGGGCAGCGTAGCAGTCAATTTTAGGGGGTGTTGTTACTAAAAAAACCTATTCACAAATTGGATATGTTGAAGAAGAGCATAATGGGTATAAATAATGGTGATTCTTTTGTGGGTTTAAGGACTTCTCTAAAATATATGTTGAAAAGTCACTGTTTGGTGACCTACAAGCAAAATTGAAGGAATTGTGAATAAGACACCGAGTTAGGGTTTTCAAGTTCAATTTTTTTTTGAATCTAGTTTGAATTGTAGACCTCCACCTTGCTCTGCATCAACTTCTTGGGAAGAGACACATGAGATAAGTATCACAATGCATAACCTCTAATAAAGCTACGTAAATTTCTCTAATATGATCGTGAGGGTCTCCCTTTCCTTTATACTTATTAAATTTTGGTATTTTGAAGTGATGTGGAAAAGGTGGTGTAGGTATAGTCCTGTCGAATGGATAAGGGTATATTTCTTCTATCATATAGCTTTTTTTATTGGCCCTATGTGGATATTGGAAATATGTTGTCATAGATTTTGGATTTGAATAGCTAAATCATTGGGATGTGTGAAAGTGGGTATGTTGATGTTATTATAATTGGATGTGGGATGTGATTATGGATGACCTAGGGGGAATTTTTATGTTGAATAATTTTGATGAATGTATGAATGGTTTAGGGGAATGTAAGTATGAGTGGATGTGTTTGAATTAGAAAAAGTGTTTAATGAGGTGGATTGCTATTGTTGGTTCATGATATTCTTATTTTGGTATTGTATATGGATGTTGTGGTGTGGATGTATGTAATTTAGTGGGTTAGTATATTGTTGTGAGGTCATGATGTTTTGGTGAAGTTGTGTTGGTAGGTTTTTTTATTGGATGGGTGTATGTTAGGGTTTGAAGCAGAACTTGTGGATGTTGTGTCACAAGTTTATAGTTCTAAAGGGTGATGTATTGATTATGTGGTATATGAGTATGAGAATTAGATGAATGTGCTTTCATATTTTTTATTTGATCAAAAATATTGGAATTATTAAGTGGAATGGTATATTGGCATAATAGATTATTAATGACATTTTGATTTTGAATTTTTTTTATATTAGTATTCAAATTAGGTGATGGTGCTTGGGAAAATTGAGATGGTATTAATGATTTTTTTGATTTTTCATAGAAGCAGATGTAATGGTATTATTAGATGGTGTATTGTATAGTGGATTAGTTATTTATATGGTGTAGGCAGGAGCCTAAGTATGCATGGGAGGTACCATTACTTGTGTAGAGTTAGTGGGTATGGTTTTTTGTGGGATAGCCACAATAATTTATGAAGAATTAATGGGAGGATTGTTAGGAAGTTGGATAGTAAGGTTATTATTTTATTTTATGGAAGGTGGTATGATGCTAGAACTGGTTTCCCCAAGGTCAAGGATGCAATATTATTGGCGACATCATAGATAAGTGTCATGTCAAATGTGGAGGGAAATTTTGTACCTTGCTATGTGAGTAACAAGAAATACTGGTCACAATTGGCTGCTAGAATCATGTCTACCAGTTTCATCGTGTTAGGGTCCTGTTGGGCTTCATCCAACTCCACAGGTGTCACATCTCTTACTAATCCACCAATGGTGGTACTTTTTATAGGGCTCAGTGATGGTGGTGTTTCAAATCCTCTTTCTACACCTATGTTTGTGAATTTTCTTGATGTTTCAAGAAAAGGATTTGAAATGTTAAATTTTGTCATTCTACGCTTGGGAGATAGAATAACAATCTTCTACACCTCTCATTCAAGGAAAACCCTAGAGATCTCAATCTAAGATATGAAAAGGAGAAATAGATATTACAATAGGGTTTTCCTAGGGTTTATTATAAACTAAAGAGGGGTTCACCACCAAGCTAGGGCTTGGAAAGACTAATGAAATGCAAGACCTAATGCTTAAACCTAATACAATGCAAAACTTCACTAAATGACCTAAAAATGCATGTAAATCAGAATAGAAAACTAAGAAATCAAAATTGTGCACTTGGGAATCTATAGAGGCCTAGAATGAGCTTTGAAACACTGAAAATATTGGAATTAGGGAACACTAGGACTCATACGCAAGTCTGGGCATACCAGTCCCAAACTAGGGTTTCTAGTCTAGAACAAGTTTATGATAGTGTAGATTCAAGATCTGCAAAAATCATAAAATTTTCTTGTAGTGGGACTCATACACCACTTCTGGCATATCAGTCCCATTCCGCTTTTTCAAGAATTCAAAGTTCAGATCTATGCTCCAACCTCTGCTCTTCCCTTCCAAACTGATTTTTGAATATGAACCTATAAAAAGACCTGCAAAATAGAATATATTGTTGATTTACTTATGGGGGGCTTGCCTCGTTCAAATCCCTAGTTTGGTAATTAAACCTTGATAGAAATAATGAAACTTGGATGTAAATACGAACATGAAACCTAACCTTAAGTGTGTCTAAGATTAGTAAATCTAAAATGCAATACAACCCTATTCTATTGTGTTAGAATGAGTTTCATGAATGAAACATGAAGATGAATGACTCACTTTGAGAGATCTCTAATCACCCCAAATGAGCCCTAATAATGTATGTACCTTTCTTAGGTTGAATGTAAAGTGATAATGGAGGATAAAATCACTTAGGAAACAAGTAATTAGGCTTGGTTTGATGGCTAGTTGCATCTCCCCAACCTAGAATCCATCATGATTCGCTATAGGAAACCATAGTCAACCCTTGACAATGCTAAATCTTGGATGAAAGTGAGCTTGAAGACCTGCAAAAACACAATAATGTTGCTCCAAAGCTTCAACTTTGTCGATTACTTTTTCTTGAATGCTCTTGTGAAGAATGCTTGAATGCTCTTGAATGCTTAGATCTTGAAATTTCTCTTCTAGATTATTGCTTAGATGAAATAATGACTTACAAGGTTGTTTATATAGGCAATACACCTAATTTACCGTTATTTAGATCTCAAAAGCCAACATCAACCAAAAATTTGAATTAAAAAGTTGAATTTCCCACTCAAACCCTAAAAAGGTCCCAAATGGGACTCATACACCAATTGTGGTGTATGGATCCCACCTAGGGGGACTCATATGCCCAAGGTCGCGTATGATTCCCACCCTAGATTTTTGAGATGGGTTGTTAGGAATTTTAGTTTTTTTATGATTTTGTCAGGTTTTTGGTCGAAATAAGTGTCAAGATCCAAAATAAATGGTCTTAGGGGCCTATTAATGATTATTTAGAGTATTTAATGCAAGGGTGCTAAAATAGGTCCAAATCAAGTGTGAAATTGTACTATTTTCAAGAGCGTACAATTTTCTACATTACATTTAGCCCCCACTTTAACACCCATATGACTCTACGTGCATATGTAAGCTAAAGGAGTCCAAACAATAAACTTTTTTTCATAAAAGGATACTCATATAAGTTCATTCACAACACGGGAGAATGAAGCCCCCACTATAGCTATCTGCAAAACCACAATGTTAGGAACCACATCCCACAACATGAATTCGTTAGTCATTCAAAAACCTCCTATCTAACCTCTTCTAGAAATCAAATTCAAGGGTAGATGAATGCCCCCCCTTGATTTCGCTTGCTTTATGGAGGTGGAATCAAGG
Source organism: Sequoia sempervirens (assembly GCA_007258455.2). Classification (NCBI taxonomy): domain Eukaryota; kingdom Viridiplantae; phylum Streptophyta; class Pinopsida; order Cupressales; family Cupressaceae; genus Sequoia; species Sequoia sempervirens. The sequence continues at coordinate 2,025,871 of VDFB02000009.1, read as the reverse complement.
TAGCAATCTAACCACATCGAATAAAGCAAGTCATATCATAGGGTATTTCCAAGTACCATACCACATAATGATAGACATATGATGAGGACAAGAGTAGGATAATGATTCTGACACAACAAAGAGCGTCGAAAATGGAGTTCTCTAACCCCCAATATGCTAGTTTGAATGAAAAGGTACTTTTAACCATAATATAGTAAAAACCTAATTTTAACCTATATAAGAGAAAAAGGTGAAGTAACTTGAACTAATTTTATATTTTACCTTATTGTAGCTTGACTTTATTGGAGAGTGATTGAAAATGTCAAGCCGATGAGTGTACGAGCCTCTGAGGCTAGATGTCCTGCGAGAGGAGGTAGCCCAAGGCGACCTACAACATCAGGTGAGTTGATTTTTTTTCCTTAGTTTCATCCTTACGCATTAATTTTATGTCTATGCATTTCTAGGTTGATTTAGAACCTTGGAAGAAAAGTTTGCAAAGTGTCCCTTTTTTTGTGAAGTGTCCCTTTTTTTTGCAAAGTGTCCCCTTTTGTCGCAAAGTATCCCACTTTTTCACAAAGTGTCTCTTTTCTTTGCAAAGTGTCCCAAAAGGGAACTAAAGTGTCTAGGACCCTTAGAAAAGTACACTAGAACAACTTGAATACACTTTTTTTATTGTTGATGTATACATTTAAGATTTTAGAATGCTTATAGGACATATTTTTTCCTTTTTGTTAGGTTCTACCTCGGTCACGACAGCGTCTTAGCGGTAGAGAGTTATGTTGCCTACGAGACTTAGTCTCAACATTATCAAAGGAGGATACACAAATACTATAGAGCATTAGATTATATTTAGTGTACCTCATGCCTCCCATGAGGTACCATGACGCTATGTTGATGGCATTGGTTGAGAGGTGGAATGTAAACACCTATATGTTTCATCTTCTGATGGCGAGATGATGATCACCCTAGAGGACATCCATCACATTCTTCGAGTTCTGATTTGAGGTGAGAGAGCCCATTTGTAGGGGATCAATCATTTTGTGAGATGAAATATGATATACAATTTTGTCTTGGAGGTCTGATTTGGGATGACATCATGGGGCCGCGTGAGCTATTATAGATACTTTATTCGCGAGCACCACTTTTGGCATAGATCATGATTTTCACAATGACACTAGTAATTGTCCCCGATGGCGAAGGAGCACATCTAGATGGAGGACTATTTCACATGATACGATAGATAGCTTAGCAAAGAACCATATATTCCTAGGGCCACAACATCCTTGCACACTTGTATTATGATCTAGGATGGTGATGAGCCTAGTTTTTGGTCCAATTTTGGGTAGAATCTATACTTTATTTGTTGGAAATTGTCATGGACTTTGATGTTAAATGTTGATATTTTCATAATGTTTCCCTCAAACCATAGACAATGGGCTTCAATCCTACCTCTGCAAGTTTTAATGACATTGGCATATTATGTGGATTATCTATATTTATTTTGCATGTGGTTAATGAATGTTCCTTAAGGTGCTTATAGATGTGCAGTTATTGTGTGTACTGACATTGCCATGCAGATTTAATGTTGCTAAGTTGAGGAAGACACCGCCAACTAGGCATTCACCATAACATCTAGCAAAAGAATCGCTCAAGGTCAAAGGAGGTCGACGACAGAAGATTCCTCATGCAACCGAATGTAACCGCCTTGTAGTGGACTTTAATGATTGAGCATGCACATTAATTACTGATATGATAAATCTATGTGTGGACCTGCATGTCTGACCAGATTCCATGCACGTGTAATTGTCATCATTCCACTTTCTTTATTTTCCCTAAATGGTATCCTCCCAGTCATGGATTTGATTGCCTTGTTTAGCTGATAGTATAAATAAATATTTGATGCTCCTTCCCCGAGAGGTTGCACAATTTGATATTGTACTTGCACTCTCAAGTTTTTAGTAATACAGATACATTACTCTTTTGTACTCATGATTTACAGTGAATAAAATAAAGTTTTGAGTTTGAGTATCTAAGTTCTCATTAGTTTTAGAGGATACTTATCTAAGGGGGCCCACTTGGTGAGTAATCCATCTTCTTAGTTTATTATTAGTTTAGTATTACTTATTGTTTAGTAATTAGTTAGAAATTTGGCACCAATTGTTCTTGCAACCACCAAAATTCCATTTTGTGACTGTTCCTGCAGCCAAAGAAAACAGAGTAGTGCCCTGTTTGTTGCTCATATTTTCATTCCTATTATGCATTTTCATTTGATGTAGTTGTGATTGATTTTTGGTATTTATGGTATTCCCTTCTAAGAAATTTAATTTTAGCATTGTGTGTTCCTTAGTTGTAGAATGAAATGGCTACTTTGAGTTCCCAGTGAACATAATGTGTTGACCCATTTCAAGTTCACATCTCTAGGTTGACAAGTTAAATGCAACTTCACGATGATTGAAATATCTATTAAGGTTAGATGTCCAATCTATAAGTCATGGTTGTAAGGGATTATTTATTAAATCATTGTAGGAGGCCAACATTTTTGGCATCATTGTCGGGGATGGTGTCAAACTAGGGAGTCTTTTAGAGTCATTGGTATTTTTTCTTCTATAATGTTTTTGGAAGTTGTTCTTAGTATATCCTCATTTAGGAAGTAATGACCCCCCTTATTCTTTACCAATTCTTTGTGTGAGTTGAATGATAGTGAGTGATACCATATGCATAGAGGAAGGAGAAGGGATGCTTATGGGAAATTCCTTCCTAACTATCCTAATCCATTCCAACTAGTTGAATATCAAAACCTACCAAGAGAAGAAGAAGAAGAAGAAGAAGAAGATCCACACCCATTTGTTGATGCATTTCTTGATCTGACTAGCTCTGAAGTCTCCTTTGAAGATCAAAATCGGCTTGAGAATCCCTTCACTTTGGAACTACATCAAGGAGGCATGGGTGATGCAAATAGGAACAGACCTAACCAACTAGCTTTTCCTTTCCCCATTTCCCACCAGAATGAGGTTGACAACATCAAGAACATCCCTGCCTCAGCACTCCCCAAGTTTTATGGACTTGTCACAGAAGATCCTGATACCTTTTTATTTGAGTTTGACATACTTTGCAAGAGTTATGATTATACTACCAATTCCCATAGGCTTAAGCTATTTTCTGCAACTCTAAAAGAGGTTGCATTAAGATGGTTCATGAGCCTAGGCAGAGATACTGTGGAAACTTGGGAAGACATGAAGACAAAATTCCTTGAGAAATACAAGGAATATTGTAGGGGAAGCGACATGAGAGGAGGTGAAATTTTTAGGATGCAGAAAAAGGAAGATGAGAGCCTAGAAGATTACATTGCAAGGGTTTTGTTTTTCCTACAAAAATATCCACACCATACACTTAATGAAGACTCACAAAAGTTGCTTTTCTTGAGAAGAATCAATGATAGTTGCACTGATGGGAGGAGGAGATATCTCCCAAGTTCCTTGGGAATATATCAAGAAAATATGATAGAACTACTCTAGGGAAGCTTCAAAGAAGGGGGGAGCTTACCAATCTTCCATGGGTAAGTCAACTACCAGTGGAGTTTCAAGAATGGAGATTACTCATTTGTTGGAAGACTTCAAGAAAGACATTATAAATAATCTAGCTACTCAGCTAGATACACTTTAGGCCAAGAAGAAGAAAGAGGAGGTAGAGGAAATGTTGACAGAGTATTGCCCCCATTGCAGACAAAAGAAGAAGGACTACAGATGCAAGATGGTAGTCAATCTTAAAATCAAGCAGATTCCATCTGAGTTCAAGCCAATCTAGATTGAAGAAGACCACGTCTACTATGTTGCACAAAGGAAGCCTTGGGCTCCAAGACAAGGCATGCCACCAGATCCACTATCCTATACTGGGCCATATTTTAATTCTTATTTATCTAGTAACCAATGCCAACCCCCATATCCACCCAGTTATGGAGGATATCCACCGCAGCCTTGGAGAAACCCTCCAAATGCTTGTCCCAGTCATAAGAGTTATCCACCCCAGTGGCAGCAACCTCAGGAGAATTGGCAGCAATTTCAAGGGCATTGGCAGCCACCTCTAGGAAATTGGCAATAAACAAATCAATGGAGAGGAGGACAACAATGGCCTACTCAGACAACCAATTATATGCAACCACCTTCTCATCCCCAACAACCTGCTATAATTCCTCCACCTACTATTCCAAGCTCAAATGCACCTAAACCTACTCAGCTACCAACTCAACCCACACCCAATCCAAATAACAAACCACAACAACAACCTGCATACTCTACTAATTCAAATCAATTCCCTGCATATGCTATGAGTTTAATTGGCATTGACTTGCATTTAGGAACTACTCTACCAACCCCTTCCAAGCCCATTATCACTAAGCTTCCTGTGGAAGAGGAAGAGGAACCTCTGAATGATCCCATTCAACCAAGTGTACCTAAAAGTCTTGAACCAGTCCAAGTCAAGCTGACTGAACAAGAACCACCATTTCCTCAGAGATTAGAATTTTCCAAGAAGAAGGAAGAAAAAGAGGATACAACTTTTGATATCTTGGATCAGCTAAAGCATATATATTTCTAGATACCTCTATTTCAGGCCATAAAGGATGTTCCAATCTATGACAAAGCAATCAAGGAAGCATGTCTCAAGAAGCTAGGTATGAAAAAGAAGGACCCAACTACAGTTCATGTGGTGGGACAACTAGTTGACATCATGCTGGGAAAAAGTGACTATCCCCAAGTATAATGACCCAGGTAGTCTTGTGGTAGCAGTTGTTATAAATGGGATCCAAGTAAAGAATGCTCTGATTGATTTAGGGGCATCAATAAATATAATGACCAAAGACATCATGCATCAACTAAACAGTGCAAGCATGAGATCTACTCCTACTTTCCTATAGCTTGCTAATAGCTCTATTGTTAAGCCTGATGGTGTAGTGGAGGATCTTGTGGTAGTTCTAGACTCTTGGGAGTACCCAGCAGACTTTATGATTCTTTCTCCTAAAGCTACACTAGGTGGGTATCCCATTATTCTTGGAAGGCCTTGTTTAGCAACTGAAGATGCATACATTGGATGTTGATCAGGTGACATGACCATCTCAGATGGGAAGAGCACAAAAAAAATTGTTCTTTATCCGCCTACTCAGCAATCTCATGATGTAGATAATTCCATATGGCCACATGATGGTGAAGAGGTCGAGGAAGTTAATTCTGTGGCACAACTTATGATGCTAGGAAGAAGCTCTTTTGTACAGCTCCAAGATGAGGATTAAGCATTGGCTAACATCATTTAGAACCATTGTGAAGTGGAGGAAGCATCATCTTCTCTTTCTGCTACTCCAGTCAAGACACTTCTGCCTCCTCTTCCTGCAGCCACTGTTCTTAGACGTTCTTCCTGTAGACGTTCTTCCTATAGCCACTCTTCCTGCAGTCACTATTCCTGCAGATAGACTTCATGCAACAACTGGTATGTCCCATACATTTCTTCCATATGAACTAAAGGTACCATGTGTTAATGAAGCATCCATGATAGAGCTAACTACACAAGTACATGTGCTAGAAGGAAAATATCTGAATGTTAATAGTAAATTAAATGAAGAACAACAATTGTCATTGGAAAATCTATTAAGGACCCATCAGCATGCATTTACGTGGGATTATCATGATATGAAGGGATTGGACCTTTAACTTTTTACACATAGAATTTACATCAGAGATGATTGCACCCTAGTAAGACAACCACAAAGAAGAATTAACCCTGCACTAAGAGAAATTGTGAAAGGAGAATTGCAAAAATTACTAGAGATGCAGGATTTATCTATGCCATTTCAGATATTCAGTGGGTGTCTCCATTAGTGATTGTTTCCAAGAAAGGAGGGAAATGGATAGTTTGTGTTTATTATAAGGAACTTAATGCTACCACCAAGAAGGACCACTTTCCCTTACCCTTCATTGATCAAGTTTTGGACACACTTTCAGGAAAGCAATACTTTTCTTTTCTAGATGGATTCAACGGCTACAACTAGATCCAAATTACACCAAAGGACCAGGAGAAGACCATATTTACCTATCCATGGGGGATCTATGCCTATTTGGTACTCCCATTTGGCTTATGCAATGCACCTGCAACTTTTCAGAGGGCAATCATTAGCATATTCTCAAACATTTCTCATGATTGCATGGAAATTTATATGGATGACTTTACCACTTATGGTGTTGATTTTAATCAAGTGTTGGAAAATCTTAGGAGAGTCCTACAGAGATGTGAAGACCAAAAATTATCCTTAAATAGTGAAAAGTGCTTCATGATGATGCAGAAAGGTGTAGTTCTTGGCCACTACATCTCCCACAAGGGAATTCAAGTAGATCTTGCAAAGATTGAAGTAATCACAAATCTACCCACACCTACAAAATAGAAGGATGTTAGGAGTTTCTTGGGTCATGCAAGATATTATAGGTGTTTCATCAAGGATTTCAACAAGTTAGTAGGACCATTGTATACTCTTCTCATTAAAGATGTTGAATTTCAGTGGATTGAAGCCTATGACAAGACATTTTCTGACTTGAAGGCAGTTTTGACTCATGCTCCTATACTCAAAGGGCCTAATTGGGAGCTTTCTTTCCACATCCATACTAATGCATCAAATTATTCCATAGAAGAAGTCTTAGGATAGAAAGGAGCTGTTGAAAATTTCATTTACTTTGTCAGCAAAAAATTACAAGGAGTTGAATTCAATTATATAGTGATAGAGAAAGAAATGCTAGCAGTAATCTATGCAATGAAGGAATTTAGACATTATATAATAGGCTACCAAATATTTGTGCACATTGATCATGCAACCATTAGATATCTCATGAATAAACCATTGATCACAGGTAGATTGGCAAGATGGTTATTATTGATGCAGGAGTTTGATATAACCATTGTGGATAAGCCAGGGAAGGCCAATGTTGTTGCAGATTTTCTTTCAAGGTTGACCACATCAGAAGACAATCAGATCATAAATGACTATTTTCCTTATGAGCATTTATTCTCCCTTAGTGTACAAACACCCTAGTATGCTAATATAGCCAATTATTTGGTCACAGGTAGAGTTCCTTCTCACTTCTATCCAAAAGAGAAAAGGGAACTCATCGAAAAATCTTTTCATTTCTCTTGGATTTTTGGATGTTTGTTTTATACTGGACCATACCATGTCATGAGGAGATGTGTGAGAGAAGATGAGACATGAAATTTTGCATGCATGTCACAACGAACCATGTGAAGGACACTTTGCAACCAAGAGGACAACAATGAAGGTTTTGAACACATGATATCACTGGACAACACTCCACAAGGATGCAAGAAGGTATACCATAAAATGTGATAGATGTCAAAGAATGGGTAGACCAACTAGATCTAATGAGATGCCAGTTTACCGTCAAATAGTAATCACTCCCTTTGACAAGTGGGGATTGGATTTTGTGGTACCCATTGACCCTCCATCAAATGTTAAGTCTTATATATTGGTATGCACTGATTATGTGACAAAGTGGGTAGAAGTTAAGGCCATGAAGCATGCGAGAGATAACAAGGTTGCATAATTTCTTTATGAGGATATTTTCACAAGATATGGAGTCCCAAGACAAATAGTGACTAATCAAGGGGCTCAATTCACATCAACCCTTGTTGCAGCACTAGTTAATGAGTACAACATAAGGAATAGGAAGTCTACTCCTTATCACCCCTAGGCTAATGGCCAAGTTGAGGTGACCAATAGAGAAATTGAAGCCATTATGACCAAAATAGTAGCTATTCATAGAAAGGATTGGGAAAATAGATTACCAAAAGTTGTTTGGGCCTATAGGACAACCTAGAAAGCAACTACAAGCTTCACTCCATTTGAGTTGTTGTATGGAAAGATAGTTATGATTCCCATTGAATTTGAATATAAGACTCTGTAGACTACAGTAGATTTGGGGATGGATATTTCTGAGGCACAAAGAGAAAGAATCATGCAGCTAAATGCTTAGGATGAGATAAGAAGAGCAGCCCTGCAACATACAGAGGTAGTGTAGAATCAGGGAATCAAGTGGCATGACAAATTTATCAAGGACAAGAAATTCCAACTAGGAGATTGGGCCCTTCTCTATGACTTAAGATATGAGGACAATGTGAGAAAATTGTAGACAAGCCATGCACCTAGGAAACACCAAGAAATGGAGCAGTCTAGATTGAATTTTGTTTGGTTATGTTATTTTGAAGGTCATGTTGACCATCTAGTTAGCATTTGAGGTTGATGAATAAGTCCTGATCTATTGTGATCAGTAGAATAAGAAGTGAAGAACACTAAGCAATGGAGCAGTCTAGATTGAAATTTGTTTGGTTATGTTATTTTGAAGGTCATGTTGACCATCTAGTTAGCATTTGAGGTTGATGAATAAGTCCTGATCTATTGTGATCAGTAGAATAAGAAGTGAAGAGGATGGATAAGTTTAGGAACAAAACTTGCTTAGGTTGCTAACATTTGGCAAAAGTTGAAAAACATAGTGCATTTTACAACTTTTCCATTTGATGTCTTACATGACCGACCTAAGGAGTCTAACTATTTTGAAAATCTATTTAAGACATGCCACGACCTGAATGTGTGGTTGGAAAGCATCAGCATTGTAGTGTGACTTTGTGAAATTGAAGGAAAGACAGTTTTTGTGGGTCATTTTTCTGATTTTTGCTTCAAGAAGAGCTCTAATGGGTTAAATTTGTTACTGTTTTGAATGTAGGATGTAGTTTTATTAGTATACAAGCATTTTGTGTTAGTTTTGTGCTTTCTTCATTCATTTCCATTCGTTGTTTGTAAATAACTTGTTGGCACCCTGTTGCTGGTCTGAACCAGATAGGTTGAAGAGAATGGAGTGCTAGACCACTTTCCCACCGTACAAATTGTACGGCCCTTTGGGAATAGGACCTAGACTCCATGTATGTACATATGGTAGGTCTTAGGGTTAGGGAATAGACAAGACCTGTTGGAAAGATCTTGCCCTAGGCGAGCCAGAATGGTGCCTGGTTAGGAAGGCAAGAAGTGCAAAGCATAGAATTTTGCAGGGGTTCAAGTTCTTTAAGAATTTCCTTTTGGAAGTGTTAGGTAAGTGTCTTACCTAGTTGTGGCATGAAGGGGAAGGATCCATCAGTTCAATTGATGTGAGAACAAGTTGATAGTTTACAATCAGCCAGACAGTGGCTTAAAAAACCCTAGAAAATACCCATTTTCAGATTCAAGCTTTGAACGGACTGTTAAGGCTTAAGACCTCAAAAACCCTTGAGAGGTGTGCATTTGATCCAAGAATCCCAAAGAAAGAATGGATGTCTTTTGGGAAGTTTTTGAACAAAGACTAGTTTTCTATGAAAAGAAGGCCTAATTGGGGCTCAAGGCTAGTAGCCCTTTTCAACCCTAAATGAGGGTTTGATGAAAGCGATGGAAAGAAGGAGTTTAGTGGACCTTTAAGAACCCTAGAAGGATGATTTAAATTCAATGAATAAATCTCTACACCCCTACAAGATCAATTTGTGTATTGCTAATGGATTAGCCTTTAGGGTAGATTAAGGGCTAAGGAAGTGTTGAAGCGTTGCCCCAAGGTTGGTTTGGTTGGCAAGGTGAACCAGGGGAGTCTACACAAGTAGTAGGTCCTATAGGTTAAGGTGGTGGAGTGTGACACCATAGGGTCTTCCTAAACAAGATCCAAGGCATGGAGCAGTGAGTGTTTCCATCCAACCCTCCCTATCAAGGTTGCTAGGACCATATGAAGTTGCTGAGGTCTTTCCTAATGGAGTTTTTTAGCTTACTACCATTGAACCTGTCAGGTTCAAATTACTTGTCAGTGGTCATCGCCTCAGATTATATCACAAGCCAACTTCCAAAGAAGAGTTCCTGCAGCAATTCACCTAGTATTCAACACTCGAGCTTCCTACAACCAAAGGAAGTGGACCTAGTGTCCCTCCTTCTAGCTAATTAAGGTACGTACTTCTCATAATAAAGACTTCCACTTACGTGGAAGTCCATTTCTTCGCTCATCCGCCCATCCACCCATCCACCATCACCTTTCTCTCTCTTCCATCACTTCATTCCAACTCACCTCATTCCACTTCATTTTCATTAATTGCTCAGTTTATTCCCTAAAAGGAAAGCGGTACTTTCTCCACAATCTTTGCAACAAATCCTCCACACATTTAGGTATGTGCACATTAATTGTTATCTTTAATCATCTTTTAAGTGCATTCATTTAATCACTGTACGTTAGTATAGATGTTCACATAACATGTCATTATTCCCTATCAAATCACCACTCCCATCTCGCATGTGTGGACACATGTCCAAATTTAGGTTGGGGGGGAAGAAAAAGATGCAAATATATTTCCCATGTGTCAATTTATGCTAGGCTACGTCAAAAAATTTAAAATGAGCCAATTTGAAATCTGAGTGAGAGGATGGCTTGCATGTGTGAAGTGACATTAATTGCAACCACCATTTCTTGCCATCATAATTCTCCTTTATCACTCCTTTTCTTTCCATTATTGACCTTGTCGTAATCTTGGGTTGCAAGAAAAAAGGTGAAACAAAAGAAAAGGAAATTCAGTCGATATTGGCATTGGAAATTTATCAAGTATTGCAAGAAAGTGAACTTGATTTTCAAAAATGAATTGCAGGAAAGAAATTGCAGAGCATTTATTTTATTACAGACAATGGGAGGTGGATTAATTTGAAATGAACCCACAGTGCATGATGTTTTATTGCAAGATGTACAATGCTTGGCCGAATTTAGAAATTGTGGATGGTTAGATTACTTCCTGAAGCTAGATGGCTTTGATGAAAGCATTGCCCTTGAATTTTTCAGACATTTTCTGAAGGAAAAGCCATAGTAAAAGGGTTGGAAGTTGTGGCAATTGAGGAAATAATTGTAGAGGTTATAGGGTTACCGGCTGATGGTGAAAATTTCCCTGCCTCCAGAGACACCAGATCAACTAGGGCCAAATTTATAGAGCCAAACAACCCCCCATTGAGCATAGATTAACAGGGTGCAAAGATAATGTCTCTTCCTGAGCCATGGAAGCATATAGCCATTTATGTTATCAAATACATCACCTGTGAGGGTCGCCAGTCAAATTTGCATTCCGTGCACTTCAAGCTTTTGAATCACATGAGCCACAAAAGGAGGATGAATGTGTCTAACATGCTATACAATCTTCTCTCAATCATGGCGGTCGGGACCCAAAATGGTAGGGATAATTTTGTTTCCCACCATTGTCTGATTAAATTGCTAGTTGAAAAGTCTCGGCATGATGTATCTAGAATGACCTAGGAAGAATTTATAAATGATGATCAAATTAGACCTGAGCACTTGCAACCTAGGGCTTTAACTCAACCCCGTAGGTCTAGCAGGAGATTGAGCACGGCTAGAGCCACTCTTGGTGCTTCAACCTCTAGTGTTGGCTCTAGTGTGAATCCTCCTGCAGCAAAAGAAACCATAGAAATTAGTTCTTCTAGAACATAGCACTCAGAAAAAGAAAGCTCTTCATTAGAATTCGATGATTACATTCCACTTGAAACCCTGATGAAAACTAGGGCACAAAAGAGAGAAGTAGAAACGAGAAAAGGGAAGGCTAAAACACAACCTATAGAAAGAAAGGTGTCAAGTTCTAAGAAGAGGAAGGCTAACATTGTTCATCCTGCAGCCAAAGAAAAATGTAAGAGACCTCCTAGGAAATCAAGACCACCTGGGCCTGTGATTGGTACGCCTCCACAGGAAAGACCTAAGCCTAGTGAGACATCACATGAGGACCCTAAAGCTCCAATGGGGTAGGAGAATGTCGAAGAAGAATATATATTTGGGAGAACAACAAATATAACACTAGCCAATCTTGCTAACATTGCAGAAGAGTTTGAGGAAAATCAGGATTTCCTGTAGCATGAGCAGGAAGTCCTACAACAAGAAGTCCTACAGAAATAGCCAAAACCAAAGCAGGAGTTCCTACAACCACAACAAAAACAATAACAAAAGACCTTGCAGCAAGAAGTGGAAGAAGAAACAGTACCCCTACAACCAGAGATAACTAAACAACCTTAGTCCGTGCAGATAGTGATATATGAGGAGCCACCATCGACAAAAAGACTGGTAGGAATTCATAATCCTCTTGATTTTATAGTAAATACAACAATTTTGAATTTATGGAAAGAAATACAAAGGAGGGAGGAAGTATGGAAAAAGGAAAAACATAAATTGAAGAAGGAAATTCAAAAGAGGGATGAGGAGATTGAAGATAAGGATGCAAAAATTTCCACCCTGAAGCAGAGGGTGGATGATATGGAAACCTTGGTACCACAAATTTTGGAATGTAGGACCCCTCCAAGGGTCTATGCTCTTCTCCTAAAAGAGAAATATCTCTCTTTTAAGTTTTCAAGGATTTCCTCAGGTTTGAATCCTTCCATTGACACCCCTGTTGAATTTTTCAATGCTTATAGGATTGCCTTACCTGAAATGAAGAATTTGTTGTGTGAGTTTTATTTGCATAATTATGTTGTAACTAAAGAACATGATTGGAATCTATTGTTGTATGTTTGGGATGTCCAATTAATGGAATTTACATCTTGGGTACAAAATGAGATTAGTTGGGGAGAACAACGTGGGGCTTATAAGCAATTGTAGTCTAACATCCCTCTGCCCGTTAGGGCTGAATCAAGCAACCCAAGGGATATTTACAAAGAATGGCATAGAATGTTTCTCAGACCTAGTTATGGCAACAACATTATGCCTTGGATTGAGGCATTTTATAGTGAGTATGAGGTAAAGAAAACAGAAAAGGAGGAGACTATGAGAAGATGTCTATCACAAAGATGGAATAGCCTAACTGATGAGCTGAAGTAAGTTGAGCCTCATTCCATCCATAATTATGTTGCAACACTAAAAAGGATTGATAGGTATATTCAGGTTGGGAGAACACAGGGGCGATCGTGGCTTCCCCTAACTTTCCAACCACCCATGCTCATGTGGCCCGTACCAAACTTCAGATTCTACCAGTATGACATTGCTGCAAAAAAATAGAGATGAAACAGATTTGTCAGATTAGGAGGATTCTATTGGGATCCTGATTCACGCACAAAAGTCACTAATTTTGGACAGCTATCAGTTGCAAATTTCAAAGCCTTGACCAAGAAGAAGAACAACCCTTCCCCTACTGGAGGACCAGCAAAATGTTAGGTTGGGGGGAGTGATGAGCCTAGTTTTTGGTCCAATTTTTGGTAGAATCTATAGTTTATTTGTTGGCATTTGTCATGGAATTTGATGTTAAATGTTGATATTTTCATAATGTTTCCCTCAAACCATAGACATTGGGATTTAATCCTATCTTTGCAAGTTTTAATGACATTGGCATATTATGTGTATTATCTATATTGATTTTGCATGTGGTTAATGAATGTTCCTTAAGGTGGTTATAGATGTGCAGTTATTGTGCATGCTGACATTGTCATGCAAATTTAAAGATGCTAAGTTGAGGAAGACACTGCCAACTGGGTATGCACCATAATGTCCAACAAAGAAATTGCTCAAGGTCAAAGGAGGTTGACGATAGAATATTCCTCATGCAACCAAATGTAACCGCCTTGTAGTGGACTTTAATGATTGAGCATGCACGGATGTTACTACTATGCTAAATCTGTGTGTGGACCTACATGTCTGACCAAATTCCATGCACACATAACTATCATCATTCCACTTTCTTTGTTTTCCCTAAATGGAGTCCTCCTAGTTGTGGTGTTGACTACCTTGTTTAGCTGATAGTATAAATAAAGATCTAATGCTCCTTCCTCAGGAGGTTGCACAATTTGATATTGGACTTGCACTCTCAAGTTTTCAATAATACAAATACATTACTCTTTTGTACTCATGATTTATAGTGAATAAAATAAAGTTCTAAGTTCAAGCATCTGATTTCTCATTAGTTTTAGAGGATAATTATCCAAGGGGGCCCACTTGGTGAGTAATATGTCTTCTTAGTTTAGTATTAGTTTAGTATTACTTACTATTTAGTAATTAGTTAGAAATATAGCACTGACTATTCCTGCAACCACTAGAATTTTGTTCTATGACTATTCCTGCAGCCAAAGAAGACAAAGTAGTGCCATGTTTGTTGCTCAAATTTTCATTTTTGTTATGCATTTTAATTTTGATGTAGTTGTTGATTGATGATTGGTATTTATGGTATTCCCTTCTAAGAAATTTACTTTCAGCATTGTGTATTCCTTAGCTGTAGAATGAAATGACTACTTTGAGTTCCTAGTGCACATAATGTGCTGACCCATTTCAAGTTCATGTCCCTAGGTTGACAAGTTAAATGCACCTTCATGATGATTGAAATAGCTATTTACTTTAGATGTCCAATCTCTGAATCATGGTTGTAAGCGCTTAGTTATTAAATCATTGTAGGAGTCCAAAAAGTGGTTTGTATACCATTAGGTCGATAGTATGGTGCATTGTACGTTATTGTAGGTGTGGTGCCTAGACCATATCACATGCACTAGGTCGACGAGGTTTTTATCGATATCAACCCTAGGATATCCTTGCGCATTTAGTTATCCACTAAGGAAATTATGTAAGTAAAAATATTTACACTTTTGAAGGGTCATATTTGACAGACTGGATTAGGAGATCTTATGGAGACCATACCAGCTGATACCATAGTGGTCAGATGAGACCCGATAATTGAGGAGGCTGCAGATGGAAAAATTTCTAATGGATAGAAATGACTACATAGTATGACCATTCTACTACAATCGTTTCATGTGACAATTTGGGTAGATATAGGTACCATCAATAGCACAACCTTTCTATAGGTGATTAGTATGGAGTGCTCGAAGGCCCGGGGATATGAGATTATTCACCACTGATGATGTCATTTATAGTGACTCATATTGCGAGGATCATGATATACCCTTGGTCTCCGACACTGATGATGTTGGTGCGACAAATGCATGCGAGGAGTGGTGGGTAGCATCATGAACAACTCCTATATTCTTGATGGATGAGCCTATAGGATTTCTAGGACCACTATCAAATCAGAGGGATGAGGAGGAGGAGAGAGTTGAGGAGACAAGGCTCAGGGCTACAGACCTATTCTTAGATGTGATAGATGAGGACTACGAAAAGGCTATAGACCTGTATTATGATGGATAGGAGGAGGATAAGGAGGATGAGGATGAGGATAAGGACAAGGAGCAACTAATGAGTGAGGGTGATGATACAACAAATGAGGATCCAGTTAGTCGTGAGTGGAGAGAGCTAGCTCCCACTCATGTGACTAGATCACATTCAGTAGCTATAGCATGCACCAAAAATGATGGTCATGGAGAGGCTAGCACATCCTTCATGCCTCCTACATAGGATGAGGTTGTATTTACATAGCCAACCAGAGATCTAGGTGACAAAATTTTATTTGTTGTTATGTTTATGCTTATGTTCATGCTTAATATTTTAATTTTATGTCTATATATATCATCATGTTCATTGATTATATTTATGATTTCTATCTTGCAAGGGTTGTGAGAGACTTACATGATTTCTACCAATAGGTTTTTGTAGAGATAGTGCCTCCATCAATCTTCGATGATGCTACCAATACAAACTATGTTCCCTCACCCATCATGGAGCGGGACCCAGAGCTATTTGAGCCATATTTCATACTAAGGGAAGCATATGAGGGTGCTAGGAGGAAATCTCATTGAGTTGAGGTTGTCTATGAGGACATCTGATCATCTTCATGTCCAACAAAGGTTGAGAGACTCCATGCAGAGGTTTCTAGGATACAGGAAAAGTGAGACTATCTAGCGAAAGATCATCGGGAGGCTATTGTACAAGCACATGGTCTACAGTATGCTCTAGATGCATTTTTCAGTTCATGATCATTATCACACATCATCATCTCTCGATAGACTATCTCTAGATAGAGGTGATCACCAAATTCTGAGGAATTCCACAATCACATACCACATTAGCATTGTATACATTGATGACATGTACTCAAAATTTTGGGATATATATATATATATAATCATTTGATGCTTCATTATTTATGGTTATGTGTTTAATTTTAAATGGTAATTTGATTTATTAGATAATCTTTGTAAGACTATTTAATAAATATCTTCATGATTTAACATACTTTATGTGATATAATTAAAACTATTCTAGTTTCTCTCAGATGCAACATTGTGATTGGGTATGTTATGCTAAATTAAATGCACCTATGATCTAATTGTAGAACATTAAATGCATATAAGGATTCAATCTAACACAAAATACAAGATTATCTTAAATATTATCAAGCCTAAAGTAATTATCTAAAATTAATTTAAATAATTAGTTTAGTATTCAATTCACACAAATAATTATTTGTCAAGAACGAAGACATGCAAGAGCACATAGATGGTCATCTACTAACTCTAACACCATTTCTTTATCATTCACAATATTCACGAGGGTTATACATAGTATCGGCGCAAGCGCACGACATTTGTAGGCTCCTTAAGAGGTATACCATCCATTTATATTAGTGTATATGCTCTAAACCCATAACTCTCATTAATTATATAAGGCCCTAACCAATTAGGGATGAATTTTCCTTTTTTAGTCAGGTTGGCATTGACATTATGCTGATTTTCAAATAACACCAAATCACCTTTATTGAATACACAAGGGATGACATGGTCATTGTAACTACACTGCAATTTTCTAGAATAATCTTGAAGATGTTTAAGAGTGTTAATGTGTTGTTCATCAAGCATTTCAAGTTGATGCAATTGTTGTTCTTTATAGGTATTTTCATCAATAAGTCATGCAAAGTGATTCTTAATGAGGGCATCTCTAACTCCAAGGGAATTATCACCTCGGTACCATAGACAAGGTTATAAGGAGTAGTCCTGGTGGATTTTCTTATACTAGTAAGGTAAGCCCATAATGTGTATGTCAATTGTGTGTGCCAGTTCTTATTGTGTTTGTTTACTATTTTCCTTAAGATTTGTTCAAGGGTTTTATTAGTTGATTCGGCTTGACCATTAGATTGTAGGTAGTAAGGTGTTGAGAAATGATGTTGGATGTTAAACATTTCTAGGATCTTCTTCACATCATTATTCTTAAATGGTGTTCCATTGTCTGAAACCAATGTGGAAGGAAGTCCAAAGTGAGCAATAATGTGTTCCAATATGAAATGGCATATCACATCAGTAGATACCTTCTACCCATTTTGTGAAATAAATTGTTGCAGTTATTATAAAGGTGTGCCTAGCTGAAGAAGGATGTGAGATTTTTCCAATCAGATCCAGTCCCCATATTGAGAACAACCAAATAGGAATTTTGGCCCGAAGCTCCGAAGTGGGAGCATGAATCAAATTGCTATGTTCTTGACATTTGTGACATTTCTTAATTTATTCAAAGCAATCTTTTTCCATATGTCTCCAATAATATCCTATGCGAACAATGTTTTGAACTAATGGTCTTCCTCCAAACTGACCTCCACAAGCACCTACATGAGATTCTTCCAATGCTATGGGATTTTAGATTCTTTAAGGCATCTAAGTAAAAGACCGTTAAAGGATCTTTGGTATAGCACATTGGCAAGAATTATATACTTAGATGCAAGTCTACAAAGATTATCTTGAGTATTCTTAGTTTTCAACTCAGGAAAGGTACCTTCTTTTAAATAATTAAATATCTGTGCATACCATTCACTAGAGATTTCCATAGTAGTTGATAATACTTATTCAGCTTTGGACTCTATTGATGGGTTCATAATGGTATGGATAATAAATGTGAAATCCTTTGAAGGGTCTTGAGGAGATATAAGAGAAGTTGCACTTTCCATTGCATCCGCATGTCGATTATCCTTTTGTGGGATGTTATCAATGGTAAATGAATCAAATTTCTCAAACAAAGTCATTGTGAGATCCTTGTATTTTGATAATTTGTCATACTTTGCGTGATATGTCCCGTTTATTTGCTTAATGACTAATTATGAATCATCAAATATTTTAATATATTGAACTCCCAAAGTTAAAACAGTGCATAAGCCAACAATTAATGCTTCATATTATGTTGTGTTGTTGGTGGATAGGAAGTTTAAGCAATAGGATAAGGGAATAGGTTTTCCTGTGGGAAAGACTATTATCACCCTGGTGTCGAAGCCTATTCAACATTTAGAACTGTCAAAATATAATTCCCATGTTTCTTCATCTTTATGAATAGTAAACACATTCTATTAGGGAATGTTTTTGTATTAGCTAACGCTAGGGGCTAGGGAGAATCCGCTAAGTGGTCGGTTAAGGCTTGTCCTTTAATTTCCTTTTATAAAACAAACTTGAGGTCAAACTTTGTTAACAACATAACCCATTTAGCTAAATTCCTAATTAATTTGTTTTAGTGAAGAAATGTTTTAAAGGATCAAATTTCGTCATTACATGTATTCCACCATTTAGTAAGTAATGTCTCAACTTACTAGTAGCGAATACAAGATCAAAAAATTGTTTCTCTACCACTGTGTATCATGTATCATAATCAATCAAAGTTCAACTAATGTAATAGATAGGATGTTCCTTACCATTTTTGTCTTGTTGAGCCAACAATGTTGTGAGAGCATGAGCCGATGTTGTGGTATAAAGGATGAATGGTTTGTTTTGCATTGCAAGTTGTAAAATAGGTGGAGTGGCAAGATAATCCTTCAAACTCTCAAAAGCCTATTTACAATCATCATTCCAATTAAAGTGCACATCTTTCTTGATGAGATGTGTAAATGGTAAAGTTTGGTTTGCTAGGGATGCTTCAAAATGACAGGTAGCTTGAATTCTTCCTTGTAAGTTCTATAATTGAGAGATGTTTCTAGGAGGTGACATGTTAACTATAGAATCAATTTTCTCCGTGTCCACCTCAATGCCTCTGTGAGATACGATAAAACCTAAGAATTTTCCACTATCTACACCAAAGACACACTTTTTTAGATTCAATCTCGTGTTGTATTTTCACAATTTTCTCAAAGATCTTTCAAAGGATATTCAGATTGTCTTGTCGATTCAAAGATTTGGCTAGAATTTCATCAATATAATCTTCCAAAATCTTATGTATGTAATCATGAAATATCAATGTCATAGCTCGTTGATATGTGGCACCCGCATTGTTTATTCCAAAGGGCATCATTACCCAACAAAATTTTCCCCAAACTATCGTAAATGTTGTTTTGTATTGATATTGAGGGTTGATAAAGATTTGATTATACCCAGAAAATTCATCCATGAATGACAACAAAGCATGTCCCACAATCGATTCCACTATCATGTCAATATTAGGAAGGAGAAAATCATCTTTTAAAGATGCTTTATTTAAATCATGAAAGTCCATACACATCCTAATATGATTATCAGGTTTTGCAACTGCGACAATGTTTGAGATCCAAGGAGAATAATCTATAGGTCGTATGAAACCAGCTTCAAGGAGTTTTTCAATTTCACCTTTAACAAGCAAGGCTATCTTATGATTCATTTTTCATATCTTTTGTCTATCTGGTTTAGCATTTTCAACAAGAACTATGTTGTGTGTCACTATCTTAGCATCGATTCCTAACATATCTAAATAATTCCAAGCAAAAAGTTTGATAAATTCATGAACAAAAGTTGCATGGTCCTCTTGTTCATCGTCATCAAGGCACTTTCCTATCTTAATCACTTTCTCTTTATCATTAATTTCCATTGGTACATCAATTTTATCTCCTAGAGGAAGTGCACTTTGTTTTAGAAATTTAGGGTTGTATTCTTCATTTTTCATGTCAATCTCATTACTTTCCTTTTCTTCGTCTTTATTCTTGGCACTAATCATAGTGCATGTAACCCATTTCTTTTGAGGAGTAGATGGTTTTTCATAAACTCCTAACATTTGTTTCAAGGCTTCATCATCTTCAAAGTATTCCCATGATGGTTCACAAGTCATATCAAGCAATTTTGGATGCTTCAGGGTGAGAGTTATTTTAGGTTTGCACATGATGGAATTTATGTTCAATGAGGGACTTTTGTTTTCTTGTGTTATCTTAAAAGGACAATATCCTAAACCCATTTTTGTTTCTTGCATGTTAGTTTATATAGGAACAAAGATTCCTTTTTATTTCTTTCCACATCCTTTTCCACTATAACACAGTTGTTTCATAAGCCTATAACCTCTTCCATAAAGTTTCTCCATTTATTTTGGGTTTGGTGGTTGTTGATAATCTATCTCATCTAAGTTTGTTGTGTAGCTTGTATCTTCTTCAAGGGTAGATGAGGTGGATTCTTTTGAGTTTTATTCCAAATTCTATGTTGACATAACCATTGGTTTCTTTTGTTTCTCATCTTATTTTCTTGTGATTATGTATTCTCCCATAAATGAAGGTGTAAATTTTAAAGAACCCCAATTATCTTCCAATAATTTTGACACTATTTCCATCTCTTTTTCTTCTTCTTTCATAGGTTCTAGATGTTCGATGTTGGAATCAATGTTTTTAGAGGACTTCTCATTCCTTTTTCAACTTGTAAGAAAATTTTAGGCTCAGGGTCTATTTCAATTTGGTATACCTTATCGTTATAGACATACTTCATTATACGATGGAGAGTTGAAGGCACCGCATGCATCTCATGAATCCAAGTCTTCCTAAAATAAGATTATATGAAAATTCATGAGGCATGACATGAATAGGATTTTGTAAGGTAGCCTTTCCAACTGTAATAGGTAAAGTAATCACACCAAGCAATTGCTTTCCTACATTGTAAAATCCTCAAATCGATAAGGAATCAGGTTGAATTCTTGATTAATGCACACCAAATCTATCCAAAAGGGTTACACTACAAACATTAAGGGAAGAGCCATTGTCAACAAGGGTTATTTTTATTCCTAACCTATTATAGATGGCTATTATCATGAAGGAATCATTTGTCTTTCTCAATTCCAAAGGAGGTAGCTCATGTTGATGAAAAGTAATGTCTACATTAACTGTATTCATTCCTTGTATTAGGGCTGCCACATCATTTTCATTTGTACTAGAGGGAACCACTACTTGTTGCAAGGTTTTTTGAAGCATAGTGTGATAATTAGGTGAATTCTAAATTAGGTCCCATAGGGATATCTTTGCAGGAGTATTCTTAAGTTGTTCAAAAATATCATACTCCTTCCCACTATGTGAAGGAAAATGAGGAGCACTAGGCAAGATGGGATTAAGCAAAGGTAAGGTTGTTGGAGTTTGTTTTTTTGGTTGCATATTTTTTCAAGTGTTGTATGTATGAGCAATGGTATTATAATTTGATTGCTGCAAAACATTTTTATTAGGTGGTTGAAGGGTGAAAATAGGCTTGTTTTGAGTTTGAGTTTTGTGTGAAGGTGGGTAAACAATAGGTTGAGGTTGGATCACATTAACATCTCTTGGTTTTGGTTTGTCATAACAAGCCCTAGTGGATAAACTTTGTGAGATGAACTCCTCAAGGGCTTCATCTAACATGTCAAATTCATCACTACTAAAAGGCTTGAGAGGTAGGTTAACTTGGAAAAAGAGATTTGACATACTCAAATAACTATGCTTTCTCCAAGGGGTTCATCGATTTGTAGGTGTTTTTGGTTTTGTTTTCTAATGAATAACAAATGTAATCTAATCTAATTGAACATGAACTAATGTTGAAAATAAAAATTACAAGATTCTAATTCTATCCATAATTACAATGAATGTAAACTACGTTAAATCTAATTATTTGAATGTAACAGAAACTCTACAAACTGAAACAGAAAGCTACCAACAACAAGAAAAAGCCCAGAAACAAAGAATTCAATGTTGTAAAATGTAGTTTAAAACCTGCACTAGGACTAAATCGCCCAAAGGGGCATATGAGTCCTAGTGAGGGGTTTTTTCACAAGTTTAAAAAAAAATTAAGTGATTTTTATGCTTTTTGGTTTGAATGATCAGTAGACTAAATGAAAATGTTGATTTTAGATGATTTTCAATGATATAAGATGCAAAAATGCAACCTATATGCATGATTTAGAAACCCTAGAATGCCAATTAACTAATGCAAAATACAATGCAATGTTAATGCAAGCTAGATCTAGGATGATGATGCACCCCAAATCAGAAATGATGATTTTCTAAATGTAGGTTCACTAAAATGAAACGTTGAATTTTTTCATTCTATGCTTGAGAGATAGAATAACAATCTTCTACACCTCTCATTCAAGGAAAACCCTAGAGATCTCAATCTAAGATATGGAAAGGAAAAATGGATCTTGCAAAAGGGTTGTCCTAGGGTCTAATTATAAACTAAAGAGGGGTTCACCACAAGGCTAGAGCTTGGAAATACTAATGAAATGAAATACCTAATGCTTAAACCTAATATAATACAAAACTTCACTAAATGAACTAAAAATGCATGTAAATCAGAATAGAAAACTAAGAAATCAGAAGTCTGCACCTAGGAATCTATAGAGGCCTAGAACAAGCTCTGAAACACTAAAAATACGGGAATTAGGGCACACTAGGACTCATACGCAAGTTTGGGTGTATTAGTCCCAGACTAGGGTTTCTAGTCTAGAACATGTTTCTAACAGTGTAGATTTAGGATCTACAAAAATTGGAAAATTTTCCTGTAAAGGAACTCATATGCCACTTTTGCCATATCAGTCCCATTTCGCTTTTTTGGGAATTCAAAGTTTAGATCTGTGCTCCAACCTCTACTCTTCCCTTCCAAAGGAATCTATAAAAAGATCTACAAAATAGAATATATTGTTGATTTTCTTATGGGGGGTTTACCTCAGTCAAACCCCTAGTTCAGTAATTAAACCTTGATAGAAACAATGAAACTTGGATATAAATGTGAACATAAACCCTAACCTTAAGTGTTTCTAAGATTAAAAAATATGAAATGCAATGTGTAGACACCTAAAAATGTCTTGAATGATATCATACACTCGAATCAGGTATACTAACATCATTTCATCCTTAAACCCATCCTCTTTTTGCTTAATTGATTAAAATTAGCCTACCTATTTAATTTATTATGTCATTTTTGTCTATTAACCTAATTAATTTAATCTACTTAATTTAGCCCCTTTCATGCTAACATTTCATCTTAATAAATTAAAGGTATGTGCAGGATGATCATGGAAAAAACATGCCCTTAAGTGGCAAAAAACTTAGAAAAATCAAAGTTAGGCAACTTGATGTAAAAATTTGAATAAGTTATCTATATTATTTCAAAAATATATAAGAATAGAATCTATATAAAATTGAATGTAGTTTCTAAACTACAAGGTTTATTCTTTTTTAAAAAAAATCTATTTGGTGAAAATTTGAAATTTTAATGCAGTAGTACTTAAATTTCAGGGAAAAAATAAGAAGTAGGTGTGTGTCTGACCACCCTAATCACAATAAAATGATAATATTTTTTTATAATATTTTAGATATAAGTAGAGGACTCATGCCCCGATGTGATGCATATTTTTTTGTAATTTTTTTCCAAGTAAATAATTAATTATGATTTTTTTTACAACTTTTAAAAATATAAAAACTCATATGTTTGACCACTTTAACTTGGTCAAAACTTCATGAAATTATTATTATTTTTTTAATCCTATAGTATGTGAATCATAGAATGTGACACATGTTTTGTATTAAAAATGTGATACCGTTTGAAAGTTATAGATGTTTTTCAATCACCTATCAATCAAGACTTTAGTCATAATTCAAATAGAAAATGAATAATAATTATTTATTAAATTCAAAGTAAAGAATAATTTATATTGGTGGAAATCTGAGAATCTCCTTTAAAAACCTTTTTCGTTTCATCAATTTTGGGTATAAAAAAGGTCGCCAGCCACATACCCTACACATACCCATCATATCACCACTTTTTGGCCCATCATGATCCTGCACATACCCTTAAATACATCAAGCTATTTAATTTAAGTCCCTAAGTCTTCTTATTTAATTAAATAACCCTAAGTTATTTAATTAAATATCATTTCACTTTCCCCTTTCATTAAATCACTTTATTTAATGAATATCATCTAATTCCCCTAACTGCATAATTAAACCTTTGTCCAATTATCAATTACTAATAAATCTAATTCCCCCCACTTGCAAAGGAATATTCCAAGAGAATATCCCTACTTTACACATTCCTCCAAAAGGAATATTTCCATGGAATATTCCTTCCCTTTTTGCACATTAAAAATTTGTTTTAATTTGATAAATGTCTATTTTCCCTCACCCATGAGAATATTCCAAAGAATATTATCTCTCCTCACTCATTTGAAAAAGGGGGATATTCCTTTTCTATAACAAACTTACAAAGAATTCTTGTGCAAGTTAATTTACTTGACTTCTTGTGCAAGTTGAAAGTGTGTTTGTTTGGATAAAATTGAACCCTTGATTAAATCCCATCATTGATTCTCATCCCTTGATGAGAATCCATGGTCCATGTTTCATCTTTCCTTCATCCTTGACCATTGATTAACTTTTTAATCTCAACCCTTCATTTCTCATTTGTCCTCCTATAAATAGATCAATGTTTGGAGACAAATGGATCAATCTTTTAATATCGGACCTATGTTGTTAAAACCATTTTCACTTGCACTCACATTTAGCATCTTTTTATCTTAATTCACTTGCATATTAGCTTAGCTTCCATTAATGGCTTCCATGGTAACATAGATGCATTCATTTAGCTTATTTGGTAATTAGGGTTTGAATCTTTTAGTTTAAAATCCATTTAGATTAGATTTGCACTAATACATCTTGATCATCTTAGCATAAATCATGTTAAAATAGCTTGTATCATGTTAGTTTAGCATTTAAATCATATTTCATCACATGTCTCGCAATAGTTTCATCAGTTTTCTTTAATAAAATTGATTGAAACAAGCTTGTTATCCAAGGGATTGGGAAAAGGTCATCGTTCCACATCAACATGACACCAATACCCCAATAGGATAAGTTTCAATGGATTAGAATAGATATTTCTAAAGCTTTCATAGTTTAATATGCTAAGTTTTAATAAATTCCTAGTTTAGTGTTTATTTCAATAATCTTATTGGGACTGGCATTCAGTGGCATGATTATGCTTTGAATCCTCATGGATCAAGTGTACTCAGCCCATACTAATCCATTTAAAATATGACCGAAAAAATAGTATGGGTTGAATACACTTGATCGATGAGGATTCAGAGCATAATCATGCCACTAAACATCAATCCCAATAAGATTATTCAAATAAACACAAAACTAAGAACCCTTTAAAACTTAGCATATTAAACTACGAAAGCTTTAGAAATACCTATTCTAATCCATTGAAACTTATCCTATTAGGGGAATGGTGACATGTTGATGTGGAATAGTGACCCTTTCCCAATCCCTTGGATAACGAGCTTATTTTAATCAAATTTATTGAAGAAAACTGATGAAACCATTGTGAGATGTGTGATGAAAAATGATTTAAATACTAAACTAACATGATACAAAATATTTTGACATAATTTATGCTAATGTGATCAAGATGTATGAGTGCAAAGCTAATATAAATGGATTTTAAACTAAAAGATTTAAACCCTAATTACCAAATAAGCTAAATGAATGCATATATGTTACCATGGAAGCCATTAATAGAAGCTAAGCTAATATGCAAATGAATTAAGCTAAAAATATGTTAAATGTGAGTGCAAGTGCAAATGATTTTAACAACATAAGTCTGATGTTAAAAGATGGATTGTAGTGTCCCTCTATTTCGATTGTCTATGGATTTTGAGTAAAAAATTTTATTGGTATACTTAATAGTTTTGCTTTAAACAGTTAATTAAATTGAGAATTGTTTTGCTATGGTAGTTCGAATGAATTTGGAAAATTAAATTAATAATTAAATAAATCATTTGTGCAAGGGAAAAAGTATTCAGATTATTGACGATTAATCAAATTTATTTTTGTATTAAGAATTACCATAATTAAATTTAATATTAATGGTTAATTGTATTATCATTGGAAAATTAATTATTTAAATGTGAAAATAGTATAATTTAATAAATAAATTAAAAGGGGAAAGGAATTAATATAAAATAAAAGATCAAAATCAATTGATTTTATAAGGGAGGAAAGTATAAGTATAGTGAAAGGATGTTAGAAAATAATAATATATTAAGTGCTTGCAAGAGTGAGTATAAAAAAAAATTAGAAAAAAAAGGAAACTTTGAGAGCCAAATATAGTAGCAAAAGAATTAAATATAGACCAAATATTTATTGAATACTAAAATTAAATATTATCTATATAGATTTTAAGAACATCCAAATATTTCTTGACTACTGGCAATAAATTAGAAAATAAATATTTACAATGAAAAAGTAATTAGGGTCTTCAATATTTTTTTATGTTTATGAGTATAGAGAAGAAATTTAAGGCATTAATAGACATGAATGAAGATGTCTTCTGTCCATGTTCCTCGTCTATGCTCTGCATGTGGCATGCGTAGCTAAACTGGCAGTCATGCAATACAACAACATGCCACAAACAACATCTGGGTAGTTATCCATAACTGAACCTCGGTATACATGGGTACAGGGAATGGAGAAAAGAAAATAATTAGAGGTTTTGAGCAGTGCATTATGGATATACAGTAGTGTTTGTTAAGGATGTGGGATTGTCTCTAAGCTTCTACAGGGTCTCCTTCAGTCTCCACCCAAAGTATGTGGATGATAGGAGGACATGTGGCAAGTTGGATATAGGTTCCACCATCATTGCCTTCACTCCTCAACCTTCCGTCCAATTCAAAGCTTATAACCTCATTCTTTCCAAACATCAAGCGAATTTATTCTCTGCATAAATATTTACATCCAATGTTGAATTATCCAAATTCATTAATTCCATGGTCATAGTTTGGTGATAATTGTTTCTATATTCTGATTGTATTTCGATGACTATGATTAACTATTGGTCTAGCTAAGATCACCATGTATTTTAGTACGCCATGCCAATTTCTTCAACTTTATATCTCTCTTGTGACTGGGAACGTAATCCCTTTCTTGCAGCTAACATGCACCATCTAGTGGCGTCTCTCCCCGTTTTTCCTTGGCTGCAATTTTATGAACTACACTTTATAATTGATATTCAGTGATCACTCTTCAGTGGCCTTCGATTTTATCTGGTTGTGAATGAATAATCGTTTGTGGAATTCAAAATACTTACTTCTCCAGCCGAAAAATCTTCTTACAACTTTCTAAAAGTTGTCTTTTGTATTCATGTTTTTTTCTTTTATCTAATCCATCTGAGTGTGCGCCCTTTGATATCCCTGCGCTATTTTCTCTTCTTGTTCATGGCATTTTCATGTGTGGTATGTGACTTATCCAATAGCTATGTTGGAATTCATTCTAACTTGACTTGCGATGAGTGGAGATGCTATTTTCTCCTCTTCCATTGCGTTAAGTAAAAGTCTTGAATCTTAAAATACTTTGCGTTTTGTATTCTGTGGCAACCAATGGTGGCATTTCCTCTTAATTATTTTTCTGTTAGCTTCTTCAGACTTGGCGTCAGTCTCTGTAATGGCACATAGGATGACCTACCCTCTGGCCGAGCACGCTTCTTTCTTATGTGTATGGACTCACCTTATGTTGTCACCCTGGTATTAGCCTCGATGCTTACACTATGGGATGGATATTATCTGTGATTTATTTGTTTCCACGGTGACTCCAAGAGGCTTTATGCTTTCAATCAGCTATATCGTAATATTCTATGTATTGTGAGGTATAAT
The DNA here is from genome assembly GCA_007258455.2 of Sequoia sempervirens. Lineage (NCBI taxonomy): Eukaryota > Viridiplantae > Streptophyta > Pinopsida > Cupressales > Cupressaceae > Sequoia > Sequoia sempervirens. The sequence goes on along the minus strand of VDFB02000009.1, from coordinate 1,998,068 downwards.
TTATATGTATGGAAATCAATTTTCTCTATTTAGTTAGTAAATGATAGGTAGGAATTGTGAGGATATCCAATACCTTACATTTCATTTCATTCGGAGTGTATATCAACGTTGGCTTTTGATTTAATATAAAATTTTAGTAAGCAATGGGAATATATCATTACCCTTGTTGATATCAATTACATACCTTACGTAACCTTTGATTAGGGGTAACATAGTTAACTCCCATTTTGATTTGGCTACTTCATTCTATCATGGAGGATTTAAAAGATTGACATACTTGTGAAAAGGAAAGTTTAGTTAAATGTAGGAAAGTACTTTTGCTTCATAATTAATTGGTAATGTAAATAAGAAGAAAGTTGGTTATCCTTGATCACGTGTTTAGTCTTTTCTCATTACTAGAGTTAATTTAAAAGATTTATCTCTAGAAACCTTAGTTCTATTATAATTTTAGAAATTCACAAAGATATATAAATAAACAAATATAGGAATGCATTTGCATATTAATGTTTATGTATTAGATTAGATAATTATTTATTATTATGATTGCATTTGAAACTAGTGTTAGTAAATAATGTCTTAAAGGAAACTAAAATAAAGATTAGTAATTGGACACTAAATGTTCACATTGTGTATTAACTAGGAGAATTGATAGATAGGTAGTTTAGCTAAATGAGTCAAAATAAAGTTATAGGAATTAGACTCCCCTTTTATGTTAACTAAATTAGCAAGTGTATGTTAATTATTTTTATAATGTTTTTAGTAGATGGCTAGTAAAATTGCTTGGTGAATTAAACATTTGGAATTTGGTTATTAAAGTATTATATTGAATGCTAATTTTAATATTAGGGTTGAAGGTTAAAAGCAATGTTTTAGAAAATTTCATTAATAAGGAAAAGAGATTGTTGAAACTATATTTAGGTGATTGTTTTCAATATTTGGATGTTAGTAAAGTAAATAAGGTTATATTTAAGTTTGGAAAAGTTTATTGGTTATTGAATCTCTAATTCTTAATATATAAGTTTGAAAAAGTTTATTGGTTGTTGCCTAAGTGATCTTCTATTTGTATTGATAAAATATATATGGAAAGGTGGCACTGATTAATTACTAGATGGTAGGCATTAAATAATGTTAGAGTATGACCCTTAGTCAAACTATTATGCTATCTTGGAAGCTATTGAGAAAACCTAGATCTTATTAAGAATTTATACTGCTTAATGGAACCATGCTTACCTAAATGTTATCCATTTGAGATTCTATTTTAATTGATCTAATGTTAAGTTCCATGAGTTTTCAAATGTCTTCATATTATGGTTAATGAGCTTGTTTGAATATGTTGGTTACTTGAGTGCTTGTTATAAATTAGTCGAGTAAGTTAGTGATTATGTGAGTGTTCTTTGATATCTAGTACCTGGAATATGTAGTGGGAGTTAAGTATGTTTGATGGTTCCAAATTGATGGTTTTTCCTCTAGAGTTGATATGTTGAAGTTTTGTGTTGGAACCATGTTGCCTTGTTTTACCATCATTTGTGGGTTTTTCGTTAGTCGTTCTTCTTGGGCTTCCAGAGGAGGGGAAACAATATGTTGCTTCATAATTGGTTTTTGTTTTGGTTTTGTGAACAGTTGCTCTTATGCTCATTTTGATTTTGGTGGATTTAGCCTTACCCTTGGAAGTTGCTTATTTATGGAATTCTAGCATGTGATGGTGCATGCCTCACTAGATGTATGTACTTTCTGGCCTTGATATTTTTGCGCAAGTTAGCTTACCATATTTTTGTTTATGGGTTTTGTTGCTAGTAGGGAGGGTGGCTTCCCATGGGGGCCAGAACCCTAAGTGGTATCCTAGGTAACTCATGCAGAAGATGAGTAATCAAGTGATAACCTAATTAAATAATTAAGGGGATGCGTAGTATACACACACTAATAAAAGATAATGGATACCTCTCTCATGGCCCAAGTGCCCATTTAGGCTTGGGATGAGACAAGAAGGCCTGGAATGGAAAATCAACTACCTTGTCTTCATGAAAGGTGAGTTGATTCTACATGTGTAAGAATGTTGGCTGGGGATCAGTTGAGGTTTCCAGGGTAATCCAAGATGGGGGCCGGTAACCTATAAAGATCCACATTGGGTAACCCATGTCGAGCCATGTGATGACACGTCACCCTCTAGCAACCTTGCATGTTTGTGGTTTCCCCCTTGCTGCCTTTGTTCCTCTGGAATTGGATGTCGGCATGTTATTGTTGCTCTTTTCATGGAGTCTTGTTTGTTATCGTTCACCTGACTGCTTCGGTTGAGGGTCTTTCTTGTCAACTCTTAGCATGGGGGTTGGGTCTTTGGACCCATGTGATCGGGTGGAACGTGCTATGCACCCAATTGGGTTCCTAGGTTGTGTTCGTGATGTTGAAGTGGATGCAAAGTTTCCATAGCTTCACTTGGTTGATGATTGTTCCTCATTTTGTACCTTATTCTTCATTGATGTACCATTCTTGTTCTTGATATACTCTTCTCATTGACATAAGGGAAGAATTATGTAATGTACTATTGTATCCATGACGTGTTGTATCTGTGGAAATATTCTCCACAATTTGTAATATTGAACTATGAATTGAATTGTAATAAAATGATGTATCTTTTTCAACTCAAATGATCATGGATGGTTGTATGTTATTCTCATGTAATCTTGGATTTCACTCGCTATCGTTTTGGTAAGAGTCTAGGTTTTGTAATGTTGTCCAATGTACCCCAAAGGATGTAGATGATTTTGTAAATGCATAATTTCTTTTCATGTGATGTATGTACATACTTATCTTATGCAATGTTTCACTTGCAAAAAAAAAAAATTGTGCGGTAATTTTTTGCTGTTGGCCTTTGGGGTTAGCATGATGGGGCATTACATGGATCTGTTTGTCTCCAAATAGTGACCTATTTATAGGAGGACAAATGAGAAATGAAGGGTTGAGATTAAAAGGTTAATTAATGGTCAAGGATGAAGGAAAGATGAAACATGGATCATGGATTCTCATCAAGGGATGAGAATTAATGATGAGATTTAATCAAGGGTTCACCTTTATCCAAACAAACACACTTTCAACTTGGACAAGAATTCAAGTAAGTTAACTTGCACAAGAAGTATTTGTAAGTTTGTTACAAAAAAGGAATATTCCCCTTTTTCAAATGAGTGAGGAGATAGAATATTCTTTGGAATGTTCTCATGAGTGAGGGAAAATATACATTTAGTAAATTAACACAAAGTTTTAAATTACAAAAGGGGAAGGAATATTCGATGGGAATATTCCTTTCGGAAGAATGTGGAAAGGAGGGATATTCTCTTGGAATATTCCTTTGAAAGTGGGGGGAACTAGATTTATTAGTAATTGATAATTGAACAAAGGTTTAATTATGCAATTAGGGGAATTAGATGATATTCATTAAATAAAGTGATTTAATGAAAGGGGGAAAGTGAAATGATATTTAATTAAATAAGAAGACTTGGGGATTGAAATTAAATAACTTGATGTATTTAATTTAATAAGATGAAATGTTAGCTTGAAAAGGGGTGAATTAACTCGATTAAATTGATTAGGTTAATAGACGAAAATGACATAAATTAAATAGTTAGGCTAATTTAATCAATTAAGCAAAAAGAGGATTTTTTTTAGGAGGAAATGATGTTAGCATACCTAATTCAAGTGTATGATATCATTGAAGACATTTTTTAGGTGTGTACATTTTTCCCCTCTTTGAAGCGAGGTACCTTCTACGTTGGTTCAAAGACCGACGCCCTTCAGATTAAAAAGTGTTGCTTAAATCAACAAAATATAATTTTATTGATTTTTTGAATGCCCCACTATTTCCCTAGTGGAAGGAATAAGTTGGTTCCCTTCCCCCTCGAGAAATTGGGTGAAAATTTTGAATTTTGGGTTGATTTCTCAACAAAGATAAAATGTTGCCTCATGGGTCTGAAAAGGCTCTCGGATGCAAAAAACATGCCAAAAATGCAAAAAATGATGTAAAATAAACTTTAGTATGGAAATATTGGTGAGATTGGTGAAAAACCCTAGTTTTTGGTTGAAATTAGGGAAAAAAACCTAATTTTTAAGCTTAAATAGGTGAGGAAGGGTCACTTTCAATTCATTTATGCATTCACACCTTAGAAAATTCTTGCGTTTTGAGCTCTAACCCCTTGAAGAAATGGCGTAATGAGTGCTCCCACAACACATTTCTGACTGGGTTTGGCAATACCAAAGGCCTCTAGTCCCAGGACCACCGGTATGTAATTCAAAACTTGACTTGCATTTTCACTTTTTGAGTGCTTTAATTGCAATTTGAAATTTGGGTTTGGGTGGTGTCGCTATATAGAGATGTTATTTTCATTTTCAGTGATGCTACTGTGATGAGTGACACATTTCACAATTTAAAATTAGGGTTTCCAAATTTCAAAGGGTGACATGAGTGTAAATAGTGATGCATTTTCCTAGTTTGGAATTTAGAATTAGGGTTTCCAAATTTCAAAGGGTGATGCAGGTGTGATGAGCAATGCTAGTCGCGATTTGCAATTTGAATGTATATAGCGTCGTTGTTTGGAATTTGAACTATAGTGATGCTTTTTTAAATAGCAATTCTTTTATCAGTTGGGGGATAAAAATCCAAAATTTAACCAATTTTGGCAAAATTTGACATTGTGTGCTTTGTGGGTGTAGGAGGTTATCCAACCTTTGATGTCCCGTGAGCACCAACCTTTAGTTTTTTCTAGACTTGATGATTTATCTGAGCTTCAATAGGAGCACCTTGGGGAGATTGGGTTGTGGTACATTGTATATATGCCCATTGTATAGACTTATTTGGCGATGATGACAGCGCTATATGAGCGATGGCATAGTGAGACCTCGTCATTTCACCTACCCACTGATGAGATGATAGTGACGTTGGAGGATGTATGGAAGATTTTTTGATTGTTGATACATGGTGAGCATGTGATTTATGACACTGATGTAAGATATGATGCCTGTCATGAGGTTCTTGACCAAGATTCCATTATCTTGGTCAACTCCCAGATTGACCTTGAGATGTACAGAGGTCGGGAATTGACCTTCAAATTGATCATTACAGTAGTGATTTCAGGGTTGATTTCCCCAGATTGAAAAAGCAAGGGATTCAGTCCAAGATGGGGGATAGCATGGCATAGTATGCTCTTCTGGAGGACTTAGTATGCATGGGGACCAATGATGTTGGTCTCCCTTTACCATGATATGCATGACTTTGTGTATTACGATGGTAGAGATATTGGTACATGAGTCACTCTTCTTCACATATGGGCATGGGAGCACATTTTCATGCTCTGACCTATTGTCCATATGGCATATGTGGAGCTAGATAATCCAATTGTCTAGAGGTACAGAGGTCCCATCACTCTTCAGCACATAGGGCAGCTTGGTATACCATACTAGAGGAGAGTGATTGATGATATGATAGTGTTTAGATGGTGGTCATGGCTCTAGATTTCCACATGGTATGATGATTTATAGTAGATATTCCTTGATCGACATACCTAGTATATGTAGGGTTGAGAGAATACCATGATTCAGAGGTACTTGCTTGATAGATTTGTCAGATGGTTTGGCAAGAGGCAGGACATGCCCGACGATGCCTATATGACAATTTTTGCTAGATCAGCATGAGAGACAACATGGGGAAACACAATCCTAGCCCATGAGGTTTTTGAGGGCTTCAGACAGTTAGTTGCGAGGCCATGGACCTATGATCAAGGACAGGTAGATGCACAGATGATGCCTACATATGATGCATGGTTCGTAACCCCTCCTAGACTAATAGATCCAATAGGTATACCTCCATGAGGGAGGGGAGTAGGAAGAGGTCGAGGCAAGCCATAGGATGGGTAGGACAGAGGACAGGGTAGAGAACAGGATGGCCAGGATGGAAAACAACACAATGGATAGGTCCCAGGGGTACCACCATTGCATCAACATCCATCTCAACAGCCACCCATACAACAACAACCACACAGGCTAGATCCTCATGATGTTTAGATATAATAGTTATAAACAGTGATAGCTTAGCAAGATTAGGCTCGACAAAAAGTGATGGCACTCATGATAGAGAGAGATCATGAGTGTGTTGGCTAAAAATTTTGTAATCCCTTTTAATATATTACAAAACCTTGATTTCAACCACAGCTATGTGAGATAGAATCTCTCCTCTCAGAAAGGGGAGGCACCCTTCTTACTACTTATTGAAACTAGGGAAAACTAGGGTATATGCAAGATCATAATGGGCCAAAAAGTGGTGATATGATGGGTATGTGTAGGGTATGTGGCTAACGGCCTTTTTTTACCCAAAATTGATGAAACAAAAAGGGTTTTTAAAAGAGATTCTCATATTTCCACCAATATAAATTATGATTTACTTTTAATTTAATAAATTATTATTATTTATTTTTTATTTGAATTACAAAAAAAGTCCTGATTGATAAGCTTATTGAAAAACATCTATAGCTTTCAAACGGCATCACATTTTTTGAATCCAAAAAATGTGTCACATTCTATGCTTTGCATACTGTAGGATTAAAAAAAATGAATTTCATGAAGTTTTGACCAAGTTAAGGTGGTTGAGACATACAAGTTTTTATATTTTTTAAAAGTTGTAATAAAAAAATCATAATTTACTTGGAAAAGAATTACAAAAAAATATGAATCACACCAAGACATGATTCCTCAACTTATATCTAAAATCTTATAAAAAAATATTATCATTTTATTGTGGTTAGGGTGGTCAAACATACACTTATTATTTCCTTGAAATTTAAGTGCTACTGCATTGAAATTTCAAATTTTCACCAAATAATTTTTTTTATTTTTTAATAAACCTAGTAGTTTAGAAACTACATTCAATTTGATACAGATTATATTCTTACATATTTTTGAAATAATATAGATAACTTATTCAAATTTTTACATTAAGTTTCCTAACTTTGATTTTTTTTATTTTTTTGCCACTTAAGGGCCTATTTTTTCCATTATGATCTTGCACATACCCACTAATTAATATTTACAATAACAATATGGGGGTGTGTCACATTCATGATTCTCTCCTTTTTAGAGAATATGTTTTACAATGTTTCACAATTTTAAGTTCTTGATGCAATACAACTTCAAACTAAAATTAAGCAGTAATTCGAATATTCCTATTTTGTCAAAGCAAAGCCTAGGAATACTAGCATGGTAATGATAAATAACAAATAAGAAAATCTTGCGAAGGAACAAAGTCATTCCATAGCTTCCGATAAATAATCCTTCAAGATAGTAACCAACATTGTATGAGAAGCACAAATTATTCTATATACTTCACAATAATCCCATGAACAACATGAATAAATATAAACACAAAGTCTTATAGAGAATTCACCAATAGTATTCAACAATATCACAAATTCAAGTAATGAGTGTAACTAAAAGTTTACACATATTTACTCAAGGCCCTTCAAATATCAATTACTAACCACTACCAATTTGATCAAACCATAAGATAATTGTTCCCAATACAAAGTTTGGTATGCAACTTAACTTCTTTATTGATCAAAAATTAGATTCACAAAACTGAATTCAAAGTTTCAATATTCATTTCACAAGTGGGCAGCACTTTGTTGCAAAAGATAAAAGGTCACCATTACAATATAATCCTTTCTTATTTATAGATGGGAGAGGAGAGAAAATGTAGGAAAATCAGAAGAGAAAATCTAGGAAAATCCTACCTAACTAGTTGCCTTATTCAAAAATGTCATCCATAATTATAGGTGTTGATGCCAAAATTTGACAAGGTAATAGTGTCTTATGGGAAACTCAGTTTATGGGGGACCTTTTGCACTAAACTGAGTGACCGCCAGGTTTTTAGAGAAGTCAGCTTCTTCTATAATGGGGTTTTGGAAAGGGAAAAGGAAAAAGATATAATAAAATAAAGTCTAACCTAAGGTGATGCACCAAGACTTAATGATAGGCACGATAAATCATAGATCTAAGGGCCCATTTAGTATTTGTAGTGTTCCAGAAAAGTAGAAAATAAAAATTAGAGCACAGACAATCCATTCATTGACATAAAACAACATTGCATACATTCCTACTACCAAGAAGAGTCATTAGACATGATCTAGATCAGAAAACTTGCATTCAATATATATAGAATTTCTCAAATGGAATATTCAAACAATAGTAGCACAGTTTACAGTTTAATCAAATAGCATGAAAGAACAGAAAGACCGAACAATTGGCACAGTCTGAAAGTCTTTTGCAATAAAATAAAATAGTAATAAAGGCCAGGTGTCTTTTCCTAAAACCAGTGTTCCTTCAAAATTCTAGACCTTTTCCTCACAACAGAGAAAATTATATATAGCAAAAAACTCCCACCACTTCAGAGAGTAGCAACAGAAAAGATTTTACGATCCCTAGCAATGATGCAAAAATAAGAATATTCCCCAAGCTGTTGCAATAGAAAAGATTCAAAACCAAGCATCTGGTCATTCTAGGCTCAAGTGCATCTCCTGCAAATGATGGCGATGGTCCCAACAAGGTTAAACAGATAAGTGTCACCATCCCATGCAAATGATTATGACATGTAGTGGCCAATCACAACATTTGGTTCACCTGGTTCATCGTTCGAATACAAGATCCGCCAACTAGGCATGTGGCAACATTTCGCTGCCCATGTGAACCTTTATCTCTCACTGTTGAAGACTTGTGCCAAGGCTACACATGTTGAGTGGGTAGAGCACTATCCAAAAGTGGAGGAAACGATCATCGGTTGTGCGCATAAAGAGATGTGTGGTAGCATTTCATTGCCCATGGTTGTTAATTCATCCTCTCGTTGAAAGATTTGCAAAGAGTAGACATGTAGCAAGAGTGCATCGTAGACAACAATTGTGGGGCCAACAAAATTCTTTGGGAGTGAGAGCTTCATGGCACTTGAGCATAGCCCGATGAGGAAACAAAAAAGAACAATTAAAAATGGCCCGCAGCTACGACACATGGAAGTATAGCAGGGATTCCCAAGATGCAAAGGAAGGGAAACCCTCGAGGTGTGCAGAGTAGACATGTGGAGGGGAAGCATATTTTGACAAAAGGCCAAGTGGATTTCCTACGATGCGCAGGCCGATACTTAGAGTAAAATACACCCAAAGGGAGCTCATTGAATATTTATTCATAGCTTTTGGCGACTACCAGGGGCATTTCGCTTGAGGAATGGAGAACCCAAATTTTTTCTATTTTACAGACTAGAGCACCATTTCATCAGGTAATGGAATTAGAGATTGGAAAGAGCCACCTGCAAAGGTGACATTCATCCTTAGATGCCTTTACTATGTTGTGCAAATTCTCCTATGCTCCACTTAGATCAATCATTTCTTTATGAGGCAGTGCATCAGGTAAGTCGGCCCCTACTTCACAATGAAACAACAGTTATGCAAGCGGATGAATAACTCCCTCCATGTCAATTGTGGTGGGAGGATGACTAAAATCCCTGAAAGCATCTAGATCATTCTCCTCTCCTCAACTCTTTCTACAATCTGCTCATTCATAGCAATAGAGCCATTCTCAAGGAATGAGGAGGCCAAACCCATCCTATTCAACTTGGAGAAACTCTTCCACATTTTTTCCATTATTTTTTCCAGAGTAGTCACAGCCGCTTTAGTGCACTGGAAGGCAGAGTGGCAATGGATAAACTTGTTTGTCGTCTAGGCAACAACATCCCGATCTTCAATCCTTGCCCTGGCGAGGTTTTCATCAAAGACCGAGTATAGCTCGGTGAGAAGATATTTTGCTTCTGGAACCTTTTCCAAGATAAACTGTGGGAATTGCTCAATCATATCATGGGCCTCCTGACTTAGCTTTGATGCTTTGGCGATGAATTGGAGGGTGGGCTGCAATGCTAGGCAAAAAGTTTTAATCTTTTCCCAATGGGAAATGTACAACTTCCTAACCAACAAAATAATATATGACTATGTAGGAGAGGACAAGAGAGAGATTTTAAGATAAGTGATCTCTACGTCCTTTGAGTTAATGGCCTCAACCAACTTTGCTCTTTTCCTTTTCTCAGATGCCAGTTTCTCCGCAGAGCTGGTCATTTCTTTATTCCAATTCTCCTCGACTTGGGAGTTATTTGCTAAGTGCATGTCTAGAGAGGACTTTGTCTCTTGAAGCTCTTGTTCTAATTGAGCTTTTAGGCCCTCAAATTCAACCTCTTTTTCTTATATCTTCTGCTCATATTGAGCTTGCTAGTGCTCCAAAGTCTCATTCTTTGTGCTATTCATTAACTATACTCAAGGTGAAGTCATTCCAGCTCTTCATTCTTTAGCTACAAATTATGCTTCACCTCCTGATTCTTAGTATGCAACTCGTTTACCATAGTAGGGTTGATAGTCTGAACCTTCGCAAACCCTGAAGTCTATTCTTCTCATTCTCTGCTGCCAGCACCCTTTCTGCCATATGTGCAACATCCACCTCCAGGGATTTCTTTTTTTTCTCCAAAATGCTAACTCTTTCCCTTACTACTTTAAGTTGTTCATCCTTTTTCTTTAGTTGGCGACCAATTTTAAGGAAGTTGAAGGTGACCACCCATTGTGTTTCCTCCATAATCTCAACCTTATCTTGCGGTTGGGCCACCTTCATGTCAAACCCTACCACATATATTTCATATTCTTCTAGGTGCATCTCCCCCCGTGGCTTGGTTACTCTCAAGTACATAGTTGCAAACTTTAGCTCTTACTGGGTCTCATCATAAAGAGTTTGTATTTTCGGCTCCGCAGAAGTACTGTCATCTTTTTCCTTGCGCTTTTTTATTCTACTTGCACGTGCTTCCTTTTCGTAGTCAATCTACACCATGAATTCAGTTGGTGACAAAACTAGTCCGCCTGCGAAAGGAGCACTAGAAGGTAGGGCATATGGATAGGTAATTCTGATAGGCCTGGGTGTTTGTTTTTTCTGGAGAGTGACAGTTTTTGGGAAGTGGGGCACATTCCAAAGCTTGGTTTGAGAACCAACAAAAGGGCTTTCCACTTGCCACAGCTCAATTGGTGAATTGACAGAAGGAATCATGGGATGGAATGGTGAAGGAGTTATCATTTCAGAATCATACTATTGTGATAGAAGAGGATCTATAGCAATAGTGGAAATAAGGGTGCTAGTAGAGGGTACATCTTTAGAAAGCAAAGCAAGGAGAGCCTGAGTGGCAGCAATTGGTGTAAGGGTTCACAGGGGAGTAAATCCGGGTGGAGTGGTCTGTGAGAATTGGGTGAAACCTCCTGCATGCATTGGATTAAAAGTGGGAAACAGAGGGCCAATACTCATGGTGGGGATTGCCGCTGAGACAGGGATAGATACCAAGGATTGAGAAGCAAGAGAAGAAGGAGAAAATTTTACCTGTTGACCAGTCGATGGTGGCTCTAGAATTGTTAGCGAATCTCCCTCGGCCTTAGGCTCTTTGCTAGATGCAAGCACCTTTCTTCTAGCGGGTTCTTCTGAACCCTCTCTGATAATGGTCTTCGTACATTGTTGCTCTGCAGGTGGGGTTTCCCTAGCTTTGGTAGTTATTGTCATTTACTGCGCTAGTACCCTGGCTGCCTTAGCAACCCAAGTGAGTGTATGTGAAGCAATCGATAAATTAAACCACACATTTGTGGCTACATAGGCGGGTTGTCCAGAGCTTTTCTCCTTTGGCATTGAGGACACAGAAGTCACCGCTTCCTCTTCCTATTCTTTGGACTCATCCTCTGATTCATTGCTCTTATTGATGCTAGAGTCTGGGCTAGGATGGTCTTCATCCCACCACTTTTCAAATTCCTTGTCCTCCTTCAATCTCTCATAAGGGGCATCCAATTTCCCTGTTTCTTTGTGATACCTCCAGAAAGCTTCTATCTTCTCATTAGTCCATTCCTCATCCCTTCACAACTTGTTGTACATGGTGCATTCCATCTGGACATTATCTTTGGCCACCACCACAACAAAGTAGAACTTGTTCCATGGCCCTCTGTTATCTTGTGTGGGAATACATGCCAGTTCAATAAAATTTTCATCTTTGTCTGCCCGTGGGTTACAACGCTTTTCCCAGTAAGGTCAAGGAACATGAGTAACTTTCATGTGTGGTTCCAGTAGGTCATTGAAAGGGTTGTAATCCCATTTTTCACATACCAAAACCAACCCTAAATGAGCTAGTTTATCTTGCAATAACTGATCTGATTGCTTCTTTAACAAACATCATTTTGAAATTCTTTGGACAAGTGAAGAATCTTTTTCTCTTGACACTTGAGCTACTGTAGAAGGTAAAATCAATGATACACACCTGCCTATACATTTCAAGCATGGGAACCCTATCTGTGACATAGGATGGGAGACGGAAGGGTTGACCAATGAAGCCCCACATCCAGAGAATTGTGAAATATGTTCCTAAGAACCAACTGTCACAAGCAGGAGTGAAACTCTGCATATATCCAGTCTGATCCTTGTCAAGCTGGATTATGTCACCTCCTCCTTGTAAATCTTGCAAGACCGGGGTTATAAAATAATCCAAAAATGCATAATAATCATATGACATGGAAAGAAAGGGTGTCCACATGGATACTAGCTTCTTCCTCTTCTTTTCATCAAAAATTGATAATTCAAAATACCTACCAAAGAAATTAGGGTTATGATGTAGGAACATGTGAATCAGGAAGGAGAGAAATCTAAACTTTCCTTCCACAGGTAATTTTTTATTTGTCGTATCATCTCCTCCACCATGAACTCAGTGAAATCATACCAGAAGGTATCGTGCTATTTGCGGAATTAGAAAGCCATCCCTAGTTGAAAGGTTTCCATCATCTCTTCGGAGTCTCGGCTGCACACAAAAGCTAGCATTGACATGGCATCTTGCATGCCCTCATGAAATGAACCGCATGGCAATGGGATACTCAGTAACTTAGCACCTGGGATTCCCTTCTTAGCAATCTCCTCCATTAGGAAATCTGAGTTCTTCTTCATCGCCTTCCACATTTTTTCTCCTTTACTAGGGAAGAAGGGTTCAATTTTCTCTCTTCTTTTACTTGGGTCTAGGATACATAGCATATGCCAAATGGCTTGCGGGCTAATGTGAACTCTTAATTTTCAGCCCTTGATGTAGTGGGTGCTAGGGTTATAATGTTGAATGGCGGCATCAACTATCTCTAGGTAGTAATGTACCAGCGAAACCATGTATTGTGGAAGACCACTGTATCAAACCTTCCTTGTTGTCGATGTGTCTACCTTAGGTGACTTCACCCTTGCACAGGCTACTTCTCTTAAGGATTTATGGTTTTTTGCGAGTCATGGGTCATTAATGTTATCCCATTTCTCCTCAACCCTTTTCTTGTTTCTGTAATCTTTGGGCCTATTTAGCTCAATTCTATTTTCCCTCTTCGGCTTGCTTGGTATACCAGGCGTAGCATATGCTAAATCTTCATAGATATACACATCTTCTGATGACCATATGGCTATAAAAAAATCCTAGCCAATCTCCTCCTGCATTTGTTGTGATGAACTCTCCAACATTTTTCTTTAGATGAAAACTCCTGCATGTTCTGAACTCTTTGTAAATTTTATTTGGCTCTGGATATGCTGAAAACCTTTCTACAGTTTAAGCCTTGGCATATTTGAAAACACTTTAAGCCTTAAACTTTTTCATGCAATATTTAGCTATCTTTTCTCAAGGTGGTAGAGGAAAGTGTAATTTTTGCATTTAATTCGGTATGTACCGTTAATTCCATGGCTTTTGCAGAATAAATTACTTGCCATTTTGAGGTGGCAAGAATTCATTATTGCATTTAGCAAACATGTGATATGATGTGATTTCCTTGAAACTTGTGCCAACAATTTTCCTTCTAACCTTGTGTTAGTATGTGCTGGAAATTAATATCCTGGATGGAATGATTAAGCCAAAGCAAACGATCACAGCCTGAAAAGATATGGATCCTGCCTTGGGATCTAGGAAATGCCTGTGAGATGACACAATAGCCTATGACCGTGTAGCTTACTGTCGATGAGCACCACCATTTTAAAGCTAATTAACTAGCTCTTATTAACTTAGCACACATTGAGTCATACTTATGTAGAGGCAACTAGTCAGAAAATGTGAGCAAATGTAGGCACACCTTTCAAGTTGGCACTTGGTTATCATCACGTTTTCTCAAAATAGATTAGCATGATTTTTCTCATTTTTTCTATAAATAGGCCACTAAGTAGTGAGGAAATCACACTTAGCATTTGAGCATAATCAACAGGTCATTAACGCAGTCTTTAGCTTCAACGAGCTAGTTTTCACATAGGCTAGATAGTAAGCAAGCTTGAGTGTTAGTTAAGAAGGTAGAAGCATTGTGTTAGTACCATGGATACTCCCATTAGGTTAACTTTTTACAAGTCACAAACAACTTTTTTGGGAGAGATTTCCACTAGGTGATTAAAGAGAATGACCAAGAATAAACACTCCTTGGTTTTGGTAGCCATAAAATGGGTTCTAGGTAGGGATTGTATAGAGTATGAGGACAAATACCGTGTGAACACTGATATCTGCTCGCACTTTGTTGTGTCAATGTTAGATATTGGTATCCCCAAGCCTCTAATTCTAAAGCTGGTCAAGGAAATTTTTCCAAAAAAGTACTTAAATGGCCTAGGTGAGATTGTTGCTCATGCTGCATATGGGGTAGGCCTACCAATAGCCAATGACCTCCATCACTACATTGAGGAAGAAGCAGTCGTTATATGGTTGTCGTTTCTTAGTGGGTTCTGCCTCTAGAAACGTGACGAGCATCGGCAGAGGGTTACCTAGGCCTTGCACTTTTTGTTCCATCGCTACAATGTAATACCATTCTACAATGTAGATTGGTACATTAACTTCAGGAACTTAGTGTTCCCTCTGCCAATGGCGATTGTGCCAAATGATTCTACTTCTGCTGCTAAAGAACTTGGCGATGAAGATGTGGTAGGCGTTTTTGTTGAAGAAGCGGTAGACGCAGCCACAAATGCGTCAATTGCTGCCTCCCATGCTCTTGGATAAAATGCCTCCCTGCTCTCGGATAAAATTCCCCCCAGCTTCTTTATTTATGTTGTTGAAAACACCACCTGCTTTATAGTTTTTGTATATAAACTTGAAAAAGGCTATAAATATAGCATTTATGAAAGAATAGCTCGTATAATCATATACTTTTTGAATTATGACTCTCTAAGCCATTTTTGCAATGTAAAAAATGAAAGAATATATATAAATCGACATATATCTTTTTATAAAAATCCATGGCTCTCTCTTCCATTATGCATATCTATTGTATCGGCTCTTTCATTAGCATATGTGTTCATTTCCTTTGCAAATGGGTGTATTTTTAATTGTAAAGCAATTTTGTTGCTCTACTCTCTGTAATTATGAGTTGTTTCTGCCAAAACACGAACCAATTTCAAAAAAGACCAGCCAACCTAAAGGGAAATAAAATAAAATCATTATTCACATATGTACAAAAATAAAATTTGGCACTTAATGGAACAGCTTAAGATGAATCCCATTGACCAAAATTCCCAAGGGTTCCTGTTCCATACTTTCTAACTCAAAAGTGTTATTCTCTTTGCACTGAATGATTTTAAAGGGGCCCTCCCATAAGCTATCAAATTTCCCATGTTGACTTGGCTTAGCAACCCTTTTATCATATTTCAATACTAAGTCTCCAGACTTTAGGCCTTGGTCAGAAGTCTTCTTGTCAAACCATCACTAGACCACTTGTTGGTAGTTTGTCATGGCTATTAGGGAATCCTCCATTTTTTCTTGTACTTCTAATAGTTCGGCAAGCCGAACCTACATGGCTCCATTTTGTTCTATCTCGAGGGATTTCAATAGTTGAAGTGCTGGAATCTCCATAGATATAGGAAATAGTGCCTCTTTCCCATATACCAACTCATAAGGTGAAGTCTTAAGGACTTGCTTAGGAGTTATGTGGTTTGACTAAAGCATCGCTTGGAGGTTTTTATGCCATTCTCTCTGGTGTTTCAAACCAATTCTTTTAAGGAGAAGGACTAGGTTCTTGTTCATTGACTCCGCCAAGCCATTTCCCTACGGGTAATAATTTGATGATGTCTTAAGGAATATGTCATTTGTTAATGCAAAGTGACATACCTTTGTGCCTAGGAAAGCTCTGGCATTATCAAAAATCATAGTCTTCAGAGGACCGAACCGTGTCACCAGCTCTTTGAGTAAATCCACTATCTCTACCTCTGTTGTGTTTTTAAGCAGAATGACCTCTATCCATCTTGTGAAGTAATCTATGGCGATCAGAATCCACTTGTGCCTAGTGCTGGAAGTGGGATTAATCATCCTGATGAAGTCCAGGCCCCATTGTGCAATGGTTGATCTACCACTATAGGTTTGAGAGGCATTGCAGAATTCTTCCTTCAGTCTGTAAAGAACTAGAATTTTTTGCAAGATTTTACCAAAAAGTGGGAGTCATTGAAAAGTGTGGGCCAATAGTAACCTGCGCACATGATTTTGATGGTGGTGGTCTTAGCGGAGAAGTGTCTACCCATAGTGTTGTTGTGGAACATTTCAAGGATTATCTTCGCTTGCTCTACAGTAATGCATCACAGGAGGAGACCATTGAAATTCCTTTTGAAAAGGACCCCTTCCACTAGTGCATATTTGCAATTCTGCAGCTGATAGTATTTCCTCTTTTGGGGGGAAAGACTTGGTGGATGCTTTCTTGTTTGCATAAACCTCATTCTATCTATTAGCTAGCAACCCTTAGATTCTAGCTCATTTATGAGAACAAGCTCTGGTTGCTCTTCTTCGCCAAGTATCTCTTCATCCTGCGCCATGTATTCACATAGTCCTCTTCCTCAGATAGTTTTAGTGGGTTTGACCTCAATATCATATTCAAGGATCTTGGTGATCCAATTAGCTCTTTTTTCTATGATTTCTTCCTCCATGATATATTCGCATACACTAGAATGCAAGACATAAACAAACACTTTGTTGCAAGAGATTAGATGGAAAAACTTTTTAAGTCCCTTCACTATTGCAAAGGCTTGTCTTTTGATGAAATTATAATTTGTCTCATATTCCTTCAGGGTTAGGGAGTAGAATGCCACTAGATATTCTCCTTTTCTTTCATTATCCTTTTGGGTTAAGATAGTAGCAATACTAAACTTGCTACTGAACGCATACATTATAAAATCCTTAGATAAATCTAGATTAACCAGTACCAGGACTGCGAAAATAGCATCCTTGAATTTTTCAAAGGCTTCCCAAGCTTCAGTTGTCCACTTGAATGCTTGATCATTTTTAAGCATCAAGGTGATTGGCTTGATTATTCCCGCAAAGTCAGAAATAAACTTGCTAACAAAATTTACCTTGCCTAGGAAGGAATGAACACCTTTGTTGTTCACCAGAAGGGGAAGTTCCTTGATAGATTTCACCTGCTCGGGGTTAATTGAAACTCCTTCTTTGGATACCACATGTCCTAATAGCTTTCCTTGCAGCACTCTGAATACACATTTTTTTGGATTCAGGGAAACTCCAAACTCCTGGAACTTTTGAAAAACATTTCTAAGTGGTTGAAATGATCATCCTTCGATTTAGAAAACACAGTAAGATCATATAAATAGATTAGAATAAACTTATTGATTAGCTCACTTAAAGCGATGTCCATTGCCTGCTAGAATGTTGCCCCTGTGTTGGATAAACCAAAAGGAATTTTAGCATATGAAAATGTTCCCCACTTTGTAGTGAGTGTAGTCTTGTGTTGATCCTCCTTCTTCACTTAGATCTGATTGTAACCAGAGAAGCCATCTAGCAGAGAAAACATTTTTGATCCTGCTACTATTTGTAGGATTGAATCCATAGAAGGCAGTGGATAATGATCCTTTAGGGATGCTCTGTTTAGGTCTCAGAAGTCCACACACAAGTGGATATCTCCATTCTTCTTTCAGACTGGGACCATATTGGATACCCAAGTACTATGCTTGATGGAGAAGACAATCCACTACTCAATTAGCTTGGTTAGCTCTTGCGCCATTAGCGCTTCAATTTTGGGGTTTACTGGCCTCTTCTTTTGTCAGACTAGTTTTGTACCTTCTGTCAGCTCGATCGTGTGTTGGATGATGTTAGGATCGTATCCCTCCAGATCATCATAGGACTAGGCCACTACTCCATATTTCTGGCAGAAATTGATGAGCCTTTCTTTATCATGGTGCGAGACATCTTTCCCAACTCGAAGGTTTCTGCCATCTAAGACCCAAAGGTCTACGTAATCACTTTTGTCTACCATGAACTTCTATCTACCATTTCTTGCATCATCACAATAAAAAAAAAAAATTAGAGTAACCAATCCTTTCGGAAGTTTGTTGGATTTAAGCTGCATGATTTGTCCTTCATAAGCCTCAGTGATCTTTGGTTGAAGTTGATCGGTGAATTCCCCTGACTGCTGGATGAATGAGGTAATATGTTCATCACTTTCAAAAACCTACCAACTTTGATCATTGTCAAGAATCATCAGTCAGAATATTACTCGTACAGAGTTTTCATTATGTATAAGGTCAGAGGCAGGATCAAATTGAGCACCAATCATGGCCATGCGGTCTACATCGCCATTTCATTCTTAGGGAACCGTCTGGATGTTGAAGGCTTAAAAACTCTCAACTAGGTCCCAGACTCAGTGCCAATAGGATCTCATACAGACATCCCTTGCCACAGAAATCCACCAGACTTGGTTGACTACTAGTTCAAAATCTCTGAACACCATTAATTGCTTAATGCCCATTCGCTCCGCAAGGCTCAAACATTGAACTAATCCTTCATATTTAGCTTCATTGTTCGAACAAACGAACTGGAAGTGGAAAGACCTTAGTATTTTTTCATTTGTGGGGATATTAAACATATCCCCACTCTGGCGCCTACTTTACATCTTGCTCTGTCAAAGTATAGCTTCCATAACTCAGGTGCTTGGACACCTTCAAACTCTTTGGCAACCTTCGATAGCACCTGGTCTTCATCATAAATTACATAGATGCCCAATCCTATAGCATGATAATTTCTGAAAGGGTCACTGTCCATGTGTTCACTCAACAGAGCATATTCTTGATCATCCCAGTCTCTGGTCACCTTTTCTTTCTCCAGTAATTCAACGTAATACATTTCTTGCTTGGTGATAGAGGTATACGTGGCTTCAAAATTGATCAAGGCTTCATCTGCTACATGTTTAGAATGTAAAGCCTCTGATTTTATCTTCATTTTTGCACTATGTTTGGTTCTGAGAATTAGATGTGACCAATCCAAGGATAGGTATCCATCCACCTTTGAAGTAAATTCACAAGATAGATAGAGGCCGAACATGGGAGGAACATCTATGATCATAGTGTCTTGCGACACTGTGATACTAGGGCAAGAAAATAGAGTTAAAGGAAGTGCCTTGATGACACCTATGGTTTCAACTTTGTTCCCATCAAGCTGCATTACTCCCATTTTCATAGGTTCATAGTTGATTCCTAAAACTTTGGTTATTTTCTTAAGCAAACAGTGGTGCTAGCGCCATAATCAATCATACCATTGTACAATAACTTCTTCCCTATAATGAGAGTTAAGAAGAAGGGTTGGGGCCTCAAATTATCTCTAACTTCAATAGGGCATTCTCTTGTGTTGTTCATAAGGACTTTAGCTAGAGATAGTGGATTAACTACCTCTGCATTGGCTAACTAGTATATTGGCGTTGCGCTGACCTCTTCTTGAAGCACCTTCTGTAATAGCATTTTTTGCTCTGGGATAGCTAGAATGTCCCATAGAGACACATTAGCAGATGATTTCTTCAATTTTTCTACCACATTAAAGGTGGAAAACTTTGAGTTTGCTGCTCCTTTTCTCTTGTTATGATAATTTCCTTTCGTGGTTGAGATGTCAGTGGTGCAATAGAAGTGCCAGGTATTTCATTGAAAGCACCTTTAAGTTGAGGGCTGGCTAGATGCAGAACAACTGACTCACCGGTAAATCTCCTCTTTGAGCTAGTGTTATATTCATATTACACTTGTGATGTTTTGGATATGGACATATAATTAGCAAACACCATTTCTTCTTCCTCCATCCATGAGAAGAGCACGTGATCAGGAGCGATGTTAGATTCTTGTTCTAGAGACATCCCTTGCATTTGTGTAGTAAGAACTACACTTTCCATTTGTGGCGAGGCATATACATAACCTCCATGGTCTGACATCGTGCCTTGGCTACATTGCTCTGCCACCTTTTGTTGTAAGTTTCCATGCAAACAGTTCTGGGGAATATGCGCATTACTGCAAGGGAAACACCATGGATTGATGTCATCAATGAGGTTGTTTTTACCCATAGTTAATTCCCTACTCGAGCTTGGTGAAGTGTTCATCAGCGGAGTAGGCACCAGCACCATTTGGTTGACTGTCGAAGCTGGTGGATTAGTGGGGGAATCACCTTGGTACTGATTCTACTAATATGAGGGTCATCTTCCTTGATAGTTCTGATAGGCAAGCTTTAGAGGCATTGATTGGTTTCTCTTAAGGGTGGTTATGTCATTTTCCATATTCCACAACATTTCTTTGAGATTGCTCATTTCATTTTTGGAAGAACCAGATGTAGAGGTGACATTTTGTGGCATTGTCACATGTGTACATTGACTAGGGAGTTGCAGGCATGCTAGTTGACATGACTTCTTGTGCAGGTATCGATATTTTAGGAAATATCAGCATGATAGGCCATAGAGGAAACTTTCTGCAATCTATCAAATGATTCTCGACTTTGACGATGACACCATAAGCATTTGGTAGAGTAGCTCCTCCAAAAGACTTGATCATCATGGAAATGTCATGATTGATGGACTTCAAATAAAATATGAATGCCAACTCAGGAGTCGGGCGTATAGTAATAGAGATCCTCTACCAATTCATGTGGAATTGGGCATTGAAGTCTGTCATAGCCTCTTGGGGAGCTCGTTTTATGATAGATAGTTGATAATATAGTGAAGAGTGATCTCTGTCATTTGAGAACCTCTCATAGAATGGATCTCCAAGCTCGTCCCAGGTGCGAATAGTGCTAGGTGACACTATTCGGTACCAATCTAGTTCCTTGCCTTTAACAGACATGGCAAGAAGCCTTAGAGCTACATTCTATGATGTGATCCCATACACCAAACACACATCTGACACATCTTGCAGATGTTCTGTGGGTGTTCTTGAGCCATCTCCGATAAACTTAGATATAGCTTTCATAGCTGAAACCAGGATAGCACCCTAGATAGTGGGTGCTACTAGGGCTACTAGGGGATTTCTAGCATCCAATTCCATGTAGTTTCTATTGGTGACTAGAAACATGGTTAGAGGAATAGGTGGTGGGAGTGGAACGGTTACCAACTGATTTGCATCCTACACTGTTCCTAGTGGAGGTACTAGTAAATTGGGGTTACTTGCGATTTGTGATCTAGTTACAGGTTGATGGTTCATACACCCCTCCAAAGTGCAAATTCATTTAAGCTCTGTCCCACTAGGCGTGGAAAAAAAAGAACAAACTATTGATGCCAAAATTTTCCAAGGTAACAATGTCTTATGGGAAACTCAATTTATGGGGGACCTTTTGCGCTAAATTGAGTGACCTCTAGGTTTTTAAAGAAGTCAGATTCTTCTATAATGGGGTTTTAGAAAGGGAAAAGGAAAAAAATATAATAAAATAAAGTCTAACCTAAGGTGATAAGCCAAGACTTAATGATAGGCACGATAAATCATAGATCTAAGGGCCTGATTGGTATTTGTAGTGTTCCAGAAAAGAAGAAACTAGAAATTAGAGCACATACAATCCATTCATTGACATAAAAAAACATTACATACATTCCTACTGCCAAAAAGAGTCATTAGACATGATATAGATAAAAAAACTTGCATTCAATATATATAGAAGTTCTCAAATGGAATATCTAGACAATAGCAGCACAGTTTACAGTTTAATCAAATAGCATGAAAGAATAGAAAGGCCGAACAATTGGCATAGTTTGAAAGTCTTTTGCAATAAAATAAAATAGTAATAAATGTCAAGCGTCTTTTCCTAAAACTAGTGTTCCTTCAAAATTTTGTACCCTGTCCTCACGACAAAGAAAAGTATATATAGAAAAAAACTCCCACCGCTTCAAAGAGCAGCAACAGAAAAGATTTTGTGATCCTTGGAAATGATGCAAAAATAAGAATATTCCCCAAGCCGTTGCAACAGAAAATATTTGAAACCAAGCATCTAGTCATTCCAAGCTCAAGTGCATCTCCTGAAAATGATGGCGGTGGTCCTGACAAGGTTAAACAGACAAGTGTCACCATCCCATGCAAATGATTATGACATGCAATGGCCAATCACATCATTTGGTTCACCTGGTTCATCACCTGAATACAAGATCTGTCAATTAGGCACGTGGCAGCATTTCACTGCCTGTGTGAACCTTTATCTTTCACCGTTGAGGACTTGTGCCAGGGCTACACGTGTGGAGTGGGTAGAGCACTATCCAAAAGTGGAGGCAACAATCATCAGTTGGGTGCAAAAAGAGACGGGTGGCAGCATTTTTCTACCCACGGTCATTACTTCATCCTCTCACTAAAATATTTACAAAGAGTAGACATGTAGCAAGAGTGCATCATAGACAATAATTGTGGGGCTCACCAAATTCTTTGGGAGTGAGAGCTTTGTGGCACTCCAGCGGAGCCCGATGAGGCAGCAAAAAAGAAGAATTAAAAATGGCTTGCAGCTACGACATGTGGAAGTATAGCATGGATTCTTGAGATGTAAAGGAAGGGAAACCCTTAGGGTTCGCAGAGAAGACATGTGGAGGGGAAGCGAATTTTGAAAAAAGGAAAAGTGGATTTCGTGCAATGTGCGGGCCAATACTTAGAGTAAAATACACTCGAAGGGAGATCGTTGAATATTTATTCACAATAGGAAAACATATTTGTTTACATGTGATTACATTTTTTGAAATGACATGTAAAATTTCAAGACCTATTTACAAAATGCATAGAAGAAAGCATACAAACTATCTAACTCTAGATATATAAGAAGTCTTTATGGTTCCTTGCTCTTGGCTCAGAAGTATTCATATCTCTTCTTTGTCTCCTACATGAATACCTCATTTGGACCAACTGTATAGTCAACAATGGTATGAACTCTTGTGATTGATCTTCTTGCATATGAGAAAATTTTCTTGCATCTATCTAGATGCGTCTTGAGATTGTCAAGAGAAAGCCATACATCACAAATTATATGTATTGAAGTATTTGAAAAGCCTTAATCTTCCACTTGCTTCATAATAGCTTCTTTGAAGATTTGAGCAATCTCACTAACTAGGAGAAAAGTATGATTATCATCAAGGATTTTACCAAGTAACTCCTCAATTCCATGCACCATGATGACGTGATGTCCTTCAACATCTTCTTGTACTTGTTGGATTTCCTTGATGAGAGATTTGATTACTTGTATGCGGTTCTTAAGAGATACTTTTATTTCCAAATACTTCTCTTTGTTAGGAATTACCCTAACTTCCACTAATTTTCTTAGTTTTTTCTCATTCATTTGTGACCAAAATGAGAGACATTGTTCCATTTCTTTCTTCTCTTCAAAAAGTGTGATTTCTTCTTTCTCAAGCTCTAATTTCAACTTGGCTATTTTAGCAATCTTTTCATCTGCAACAGCTATGAGCTATGAGCCATGTTCTATTATCTCATCAATGAAATCATATAACACCTTACCCTTGGAGACAAAATTCTCAACCTTTTGCACTATTGGTTCTTCAAAATTCACCATGGCCATAGGTTGCATATTCTCATAAGAGCCTTCAATCTTCCTTAAAACTGATGCATATCACTCAACTTTATCCTTATACATATTTTTGGCCTGCTCCATATTATCCAGCCTTCTTGATAATGCATTCAAGACCACTTGTTCATCTTCTTTTGCACTTGCATTTGTTACCTTACCAAGTTGAACTCTTGTTATAGTATAATCTTCCATGTTTTCGTCACCCTGTTCATGTGGGGGTAAACCAATATCTACAAAATTGTGACCTTTTTTTTCTATATGGATTCTTGAATGAACTTTAGCCTTCTTCTTCCCCTTGGATTTTGGAAGAACTATCTCTTCAAGATCAAGCTCATCTAGGGAAATCATTTGTTTCTTTCACTTTGATACTTGTGAGATTAGCCAAGTGGAAAGAGATGAAGTGTATCCTTCTTGACTTACTATCAACTCATGTGTAGCAACCACTTATGTAGGAATGAATGATATTGTAACAATTGGGGTAGTATCGATCATGATAGCTCTAGTGGACTACAAACCAAGTGGATCCTATAAGGACTCATTCATGAATTTTTCAAACTTTGCCTGAGAAGATATATCAAATGATGAAGATGATAAACTAGGAATGGATGAGGGAGAACTCAAAGAAACATCAATAGTTTGTAAGGACTATTGATACTAAAGGGGGAATGGAAACATTTATTGAATGTAAAGTTGTTGTAGGAGGAGGTGAAGTAGGAAGAGGAGGTGGAGGAGTAGCAGGATTTGAAGGAGTATTAGGGATATTGGTAGTAATAGGTGATGATGTTTGGGGAAGATATTCAACAATATTCTCATGGGGAGATAGTGCTTATTCATCATCATTCCTTTGTTCCTCCTCATTATCTTCTTCTTCACCTTCATCTTCTGCAAACTCTTCCTCTTCCACAGATTCTTTTGATTCTTCACTTTTGTTTCCTTCTTCTTCAAATGCTTGTTCCTTAGAAGCAAGATCCTTTCCTTCTACATGTGGTTGTTTTGATTCCATGGCCTCCTCTTCTTCAACTATTTTTGTAGCACTTTTACCAAAATCAAGCTTGATCTTAGGACCTACTTGAGAAGGAGTATCTACATGCTTATTTTTGGCGTGGAACTCTTACCATTGGCTAGTTTCTCCTCCCAGTATTTCTCCTTCTAATTCTATCCTAAAAGATCTCATTTGAAATCCATTCCTTTGCAACCATTTAGTTGTGTTATGCAAAACAAGAGCAAGCCTTTCTCTAATAGAAACACATTCTTTCTTAGACCATTGCATTGGAGGTAAAGGCTTAATAGAATTCATGATGTCGCCAAGATCATTGAAATCCTCTGGAATATCAACTACACCAAGATCTATGATATTCTCCACTGTCAACCTACAAAAATCCATTCTCTAAATGTCTTTTTCATCTCTATAGTCTACCCATATATCTTCAAAGTGGTAGACATGTTGATGATACTTTTTAAGCTTCTTATTCACATTTTTGTAGTCAAAGTAAAAAATTTATCTATATGTCCTTATAGTCATGATTTGCATTTCTATAGCTACTGACTTTGCTTTTCATACACTATGAATATTATATCTCCCAATAGTAAGTGGAAATTTGAAACCTAGCTTGTGAATTTTCATACGTTCTTTGTGAATTGAGATCGGTTGTCTACACAATTCCATTAGTACCCACTTGTCTGAAGAATATTTGGGCAACACGTATGGACACCTAGTATATCAACCTACTCTCAAATATGTGAAAGTAGGAAAATGTAGGAAGACACATCCAACCTTACTAACAACCTTGGAGGCTTCATCTGATACTCTTTTCTTTTCAAGAGTGGGATCAAAATTTGAAAGTAGAGATATAAATAAAGCATATGTGACTCTTCTGAAATGCTTAAGACTTTCTCTTTAGGTTATCTGATAATAAAAATCATACACAGGTATAGTATTTATGTTTCCTTTTGTAGAAAATATTGGAAATTTCCTCATGACTGCAGCAACATATACCAAATAGGAAGTCATGTAAAATTTTAAGGTGGTTGGCACATTGATCAATTGTTCATGAATTTCATCACTTATATGAGTTCCCTAATCTATGTGTTTTCCTTCTCCTGATCATACAGATATACTCATACATCCAATCTTGAAAATGGAATGAAACAGGAAAGCCTTTCAACCCACTCAGAAGAGTAATCATATCTCGAACGTCATCTTTGAAATCACTTTGAGGAATCACTTTGGGCCATCTTGAGA
Source organism: Sequoia sempervirens (assembly GCA_007258455.2). Taxonomy (NCBI): domain Eukaryota; kingdom Viridiplantae; phylum Streptophyta; class Pinopsida; order Cupressales; family Cupressaceae; genus Sequoia; species Sequoia sempervirens. The sequence continues at coordinate 1,971,975 of VDFB02000009.1, read as the reverse complement.
TAGTGGTCCTTGGAGATTTCAACCATTGAGTATTAATCAATGTTTTAGCTTTATTTGGATCCTTTTCATAGACCTCTTGTGCCTATTGAATTGATATTTTTGTGTATTATTCCATGTGTACCACCCGGAAAACAATATCAAAGAATTCAGGATCTAATCTCATCATCACTTGTCCAGTAGAATCTCTTACACTTTTTTCCTCCCTGATATAATGAGATGCAACTTAAAGAAAAAACTCTATGCAATGAGAAATAGTTGGAAATGAGGATTCTAAGTGCAAGTCACTATGAACAATGGATCACAAATTTTCTTCTAATGGTTTCTTCTCAGTTCTTTTCACAAAATCTTCCATATCCTGATCACCAATTTCTATGTCTTTGATTTCATCGACTTTCGAGATCACAACAGTAGATAGATGAATGCCTTGGTATTTTTACTTCATCTTGACCTCCTTCTTAGAAGATGATGGAGACTTTTCTAATTTCATCTAATAATACCAAAATCTAATGAAAGTCACCTTTAGAGATCACCTAATGAGATTCTAAAAGAAACTACAAGAAAAACAGATCATGAGATGTTAGGAGCATAAGTGTTATGAGCATGAGTTTGAATGTGTGAAGCAAGTAGTAAATTTGGGGCAAGTGCAAATGAGTTATGGAGTATGGAAAATAGAGCATTGGTGATGAAATGAAGTTAGGAGAGAAAATGGAATTATTTTTTGAGTGTTAGATGGAAAACTGCTTTTTGTGTAGGAGTGCTAAAAATCAACACTTCTACATCTAATAGAAGTTTGTTTGCATGCAATAGTGCTGAAAAATAGTGCTTCTACATGCCTTTGAAAATTTGGATTAAAGTTGTATTGGATCACTAAAATTTAGTGCTTGTGCATGTAGTGGAGAAGGTTAAGTTCATGCTCGAGCGCTAAAAATCACAGCTCAAGCATGACCCTTTTTTTATGGAGTCAAGTGTATGGGCGGGATTTTTCACCACCTTCTCATTTGGGGTGAAAGACCACTTCATGTAGGAGAATTTATTTTCATCGCTCCTACATGAAGGAGTTGGCGAAAGAATCATTGATGCATGAGAAATGAAAATCAACGCTCGTGGATATGGAGCAAAACTTAAACATGTAAAAGCATTGAAAAATCCCACTCAAAGATCTTCTATGATGGGGAAGTTTGTAGATGAAGGGGAGGTTATTTTAAACACTCTTGCATATATATTTGGGAAAAACATTTGGTAAAGCAGTAAAATCTCCCGCTCAAGAAAGCGAAGAATTTGATCATGTGAAAGCAGTGAAATCTACTACTTCCACATATGAAGCTTAGGGATGTTTCAATTTTTCAAACCTAAAACTTTCATCGCTCAAAAATTTCAATTGAAACCTCACAAGGATGTGATGAACATATAGGAAAAGAAAAACTCACAAAAGTGATGGAAATGTCAATAAACCAAAAGAAAAACCCAATAAATAAAGAAGATAATGAGCATGAAAGAATGAAAAATCCTAGGGCCAACAATGACAGAAAAAGAAGATTTTAAAAATAAAAGCATCAAAACCACATTGAAAGAGAGATATCATTAAAGGAATGATGAAAGAGAATAACACAAAACATACCTAGTGAAAGTAAAAGGCGAAGGTGCAAAAACCCTAATTCATCGTCGCCCATGAAATCAGTCCACAACTTTGCTTGGTAAGATCTTAGATGATTAGTATAAAGGAGAAGGAAGAAAACAGATTAAAATGAGGACAGATTAACTTTAAACGACTTTAATAAGCCATTAGATCGATCATTAATGAACTCAGTTCACTTATGACCAATGTACAAAAGGGAGGAAAAATGTAGGAGTGGTGAAAATCACCACTCCAACATTTTCAAAACATTGGAGATGCACAAGCGATAAAAATCATAGCTAGGACATGACAAGGTGAGTGTAAAGTGTAGGAGCGATTATTTTCACCACTCCAACATCTAGAAGAAAAAATCTAAAAAGTGGCTCATGTAGGAGTGTTGATTTTCAGTGCTCTTACATGAGTGAAAAATATTCTAACTCCCAAAAAATGAGAGTTAACCAAAATATTCATTTCAAATATTTTTGAGAGATGAACAAGGAGAAACACTTCAAATGGATGATTTGAGGTTTAGGACTATGCATCAAAGGCAATTCAAATTTTCCTTAATTTTTGTGCTTGAAGTACACAGACTTACGAAACAGACAAGTTTTGTAGGGGGTTATCCTATGAATTGAGCACTGCTGGATTCGAGGATAACAATTGGCTCTAGCTAGGGAGCTTCCTTCAGTCATTCTTAGAAATGATTGAAGGGAGAAGAAATCTATATTCCAAGTTCCTTTATCCATCCATTGGGCATAGAGTTAAGCGACAAAAATAAAAAAAAACTCAAAAAGACTTTAAAAAAAAAAAGATGTAAGTGTTGGACACTAGGAACACTGAGAGGGGGGGTGAATCAATGTCCAATGATTTCTACTTCTACAAAAAATCAAGCATTATAAACTATAGTAATAGAGCTTCATTTATCATTTCTAACACATAACAGATAAAGACATTCAAAACTCATATTAGTGAACACCATAACACCAGATATTTTTACGTGGAAACCTTGTTAGGGGAAAAACCATGGTGGAGATCAATCCACAATGCTTACTCCATTAAAAGTAAATAAAAGAGGGGAATGCACTTGCATTCAGGCACACTGCCTAGAGCTCACTGCTCAAATAAAAGAGGCTCACTACCTTACAGATATGATAAAGTTTGCAACTAGATTTGAACTAAGAATATAGCATCAACACATGCTAGGGTTCAGTTCCACTAAAGCTCATGATCAAATTCTGGATCTCTTGACCGGTTCGCACTTCTGCTCTACTTAACATATAAGATTGTTCTGCTTCCTAACAATTGATATACACTTTATTCTCTCTCTTTATAACTACATTATACCAACCATCATGACTTGCATTTGTTGCACACACATCCACTTGCATATCTCATGTCTCCAAAATGATTTACGGATTACCTTTATATACCCGCTAATAGGAAATTCAAAAGTGTGTCGGCCTCACAATAGGATATAATATTTTTCTTTTATGTTGGCTCATATCACCTAATTAGAAGATAAGCATACCCACACAAGTTGGATAGACTTTAGTAGGGACCCAAAAACATAAGTAATAGAAAAACACATAATCCACATAGATCCACAAAACATCATATGAAGCATGTTGGCCACAATGGAAAATAAGCCATAAATCATGCTACCAAATCTCTTAACTTTAACTCTGACTTAATACAGTACCACAAAACACATCAAAGAATAGTGTAAATGTTAATAAATATTTCATGTAGATTCACAACGCGAAATAATGATCTGGTACTATAAGCGATATCATGTACAGTTTCACCTGCGCAACCGGATGTCCTGTTCTCCAAACTTACTATCGGTAGAAGTACTATTGATACTATGGATCAAACTACTAGCTCTAGTTTTCATATATGAAAACACAAGTAGCCAAAAACAATCTCTCAAGGCCAAATTCCAATAGTAAGGGCTATAAAAATATTTACATTGAACACCTATCACCTCACTATGTAAAGAGCTTCAAATGTTTCCCATTGTGAGGAAGAGAAAATGGTGTCCCATCTTCGTACGCCAAGAGAAATCTATTTCCACCATGTAACTGATGAATTTTTAAAGGCCCTGTCCATAGTGAATCAAAATTTCCATGCATACCTTTTGGCTCTCTTCACTTTTCCCACAAGAGAACGAGATCACCAACTTGAAATTCATGAGACTTTGCTTTCTTTTCAAAAATATTTTTAACTTTTTCTTGATGCTCCATGATACAGATGGCTACCTGAACTCATTTTTCCTCCAATTCAAAGAGATATATTAATTTCTTATCAACTGAACTGTCAAAAGTCTCATCTTCAATGGCCTTAGCCAATTTCAGGGCGGGAAGTTCTAATGTAATTGGAATTTCAGCATTCAACCCATACAAGAGTTGAAAAGGAGACATGCCAATCGCACGCTTTGGAGTTATCCTATTTTCCCACAAAGCATCATACAAAGCTTTGTGCCACAAACATTGATTCTCATGCACAAGCTTATGGATTATAGTCATCAAGTTTTTATTGTTGGATTCAGCCTGGTCATTACCTTGTGGGTAATAGTCAGATGAATGAGACAATATTATGCCATGATCAAAATAGTACTCAGTTATCTTGTTTGACAAGAAGGCAGAAGCATTGTCAGCAACAATTTTTTTTGGCACATCGAACCTAGAAATGATATTTTCCTTCAAGAAACTACATACAACTTCAAAAGTAGCATGCTTAACTAGAATTTCCTCCACACACTTGGTGAAGTAGTCGGTTGTGGTAGGACATAGGTGTGTCCCGCAATTGAAGGTGGATTTACTGCACCAATGAAATCAATTCCCCACTACTAAAAGGTCTCTTCAATGACAACTGGTTTCAAAGGAAAAGCTACCAACTTTGGTTTACCTACGAACTATTGACATAGCTCACATTTATGCACCCAAGAGTACACATCCAAGAGTACGCATCCTAAAAGAGTGTAGGCTAGTAATAATTTTCTCTCAAAATATTATGAGCGGTAATTGGCACTAAAAAGTGTCCTCCACATGCTAAGTCATGATATGACTTCAACAAATCTTATGTTGTTCTTCATCAACACAACATAAGAAAGTTCCATCCAAAGCACGCTTGTACAAACCATTGTCCCATAAGACAAAATTTGTTGACTTTAATTTGATGGTTCTTTTCCCCTTTGAAGTCAAGTGATCAGGACATTCCCCATAAGTGATAAAATGAGCAATGTTGGAATACCATTCATTAGTAGTACTGACGATCATGATATGACTTCAAAAATTTCTTATCTTGTTCTTCATCAACAAAACATAAGAAAGTTCCATCCAAAGCACGCTTGTACAAACCATTGTCCCATAAGACAAAATTCATTGACTTTAATTTGATGGTTCTTTCCTCCTTTGAAGTCGAGTGATCGGGACATTCCCCATAAGTGATAAAATGAGCAATGTTGGAATACCATTCATTAGTAGTACTGACGAATAACATCATTCGAAATTCATTTGGATCTACCTCCTCAGTCTCTAAAATTTCTCCATAAGGATTATTTTTAGCAATGAGCTGACACAAACCTCGGCCACATATCATCTTGGTAGGCTTGATTTCCATGTCATATTCTTGAAACTTTGCAATCCAATTACCTCTTTTTGTCCCAAAATCTTGTTTCAAAATAGACTTAACGGTTGAATCTAAAACCAAGACTTTAACATGGTTGTTAAGGATGTAAAACCAGAAATGTTTTACTGCCTTAAATATAGTAAAAGCATTTTTTTCCATTTGAAAATATTTTAGTTCATAATTTTTTATAGGAAAACTCATGAACACAATCAAGGATTCAAAACCCTCACTATTCTCTTGTACCAGAATTGTTGAAAGCATATGCTCAAAAGCATAACTATACATGACGAACTCCTTTGTGTAGTCTAGGAAAACTAACATCAGAGCATGATCAATATCCTCTTTAATATCATCAAATGCAGTTTTTCCTTTTGTTGTTTGATGAAAAGTGGTAGTAATTTTCATCATATTAACAATATGACGAGTCTTTTCTACAAAAACTTGAAGGAATCTTCGCAGAAAATTCACCTTTCCAAAGAAAGAATGAACAACTTTCTTACTTCATGGAAAAGTAAGTGATTTGATACTATTGACTCTTTTCAAGTCAATCTTGATACCTTTTGTGGACACCACATGACCAATAAGATTACCTTCTATAACCCCAAAAATTGATTTCTTGGGATTCAAGGAAATCCCATGTTGTCGACATCTCCCCAAGATTTTCCTTAGATGATAAAAAATGTTCATGACGTATTTTGGAAAAAAACATAAGATCATCAAGATATACCATAATGAACTTACCTAGCACATCACAAAAATCCAATTCCATAGCTTGTTGAAATGTGCGCCAGCATTGATAAGACCAAAAGGTATTATGTGATATGCAAAGGTACCCCATGGAATTGTAAAGGTCATCTTGTGCTAATCACTTGGATTGACTTCAATTTGGTTGTAACCAGAAAAACCATCCAGCATGAAAAGCATTTTAGATCTGGTCATGGTTTGAATAACTTGATCCATCACTAGAAGAGGATAATTATCCTTGAGTGATAGCTAATTTAGATTTTGGAAATCCACACAAATACTAATCTCACCACTATTTTTATGAATGGGAACAATATTTGCTATCCATGTTGAATGATGGATAGGGAATATAATTTGGGCATTTAGCATCTTTTGAACCTCTGCAAGGATCATTCAAAAAATATTTGGATTATATTTCCTTTGCTTTTTTTATAAGGAAATGCTCCAATCTTAAGTGGAATTTCATGTTGCACCTCCTTTGGTCGAAAAGATTTTAAATCTTCATATGAATATTCCAAGACATCCATATATTCTCGTAACAACTTAGCAAATTGTTTTCTTTCTTCAATTGTGCAACACTTACCAATGTTTACCATCTTAGGATTTGCTTTAGTTCCTAAGTTAATCTACTCAACCTCTTTAGATGAATCAAAATCAGAGAGTTGTTTCTTAATGTACAGATCATGCTTATCAAAAAATTTCTCAAGGGATACCAACCCCTTAGGGATTTTATTCCCTTTGTGTTGTAGGAACTTTTTGCTTGTAATTGGATCAATATCAAAAATAGATTCTCGATGTGGAGAATCACTTCCTTCAAAGTATAACTCATCAAAATTTTCTAATTTTTCTAAAAAATCAACGATTTGATTATCATCATTAAAAATATGTCAGTTATCTAAAATTTCAAGAACACTTAGCCTGAAGACTAACTCAATGGTATAGGTAGAACCATGAAAATATTTGTGTGGTATCAAGAGCATGGTTGAAACTACTAAAGAATCAACTTTGTCATTATATTCCCTTGGAACTACAAAAATATCAAAAGCATCAAATTCTTCAATTCAATCCCAAACAAGATTGCAATAATGCCTTAGTCTGTCATTTTTTGTTTGATACAAATTCCTTACTTGACAAACTATCAACTCGACATCACCTTGTGCATGAAGATTCTTGATACCTTTCTTACGTGCAACTTGCATTCCTAATAACAAAGTTTCATATTCAATAGTGTTATTAGTATTATCAAACTGTAATTTGAAAGAGAAAGGAAAAAAAATTCCATTGGGGGAAATATAAACAATTCTAACTCCAGAACTGGTGGAAGAACAACTGCCATCAAACTCAAATAGCCAAACACCATTTGGATCACCAAGACTGGCGGTATCAAAATATATAGCTTCATCATCTGATGAGACTTCATAATCTGAAATAGAAAAATTGTATAATGATGACTCATTTTTCTAATGAAAAATAATTAACACTCTTAAACTCATTTCTTGTTGAAGATTCAACAACTTCTTTTATTTGCAAATAATATGTTCCAACACCTAAAGACTCAAATAGAATTTGAGCTCTTGGATCATCAGACTATGTTACTAAGAATTTTGACTCCCTTTTAGGAATCAATTTCTGCATTATGCCTTTCACATGTATTATGGTTTCAGACATGTTCATGTTCAGCTCACCTCCAACATCTTTACAGAAATTACCTTCAAGGAGAATTCCATAAGATGTTGGCACATCAACTACTAGAACCATCATCTTGATCTTCTTTTCAAGATATGCAACAAATGCATATTGTGCATCTTTTATCTGTCCAATTAGAGGTACTTGCTTGTTCTCCATGGAAAAACAATAGCTAAAAGTTTTTGTCATATCCAAACCCAAGGCAGTAGCTACCGTGGTTGGCATCACATTGTCTGATGCACCAAAATCTATGACACAATTGCTTAACTTAAAGAAATTAAAAATGGATCAATATGTCTGGAGGTAGCCGGAGGAGTAGAAACAAGGTTATTTTGTGGCGTCTTAGGCCTTGGGGCAGCAGGAATATCAAGAGATGAATCCTTACTTGGAGTAATTCATTTATCCTTTATGAACTTGACAAGCTTATCAAATTGATTAGGATTTTCTTTAAGGTATTCAACTTCAGACATTTGGATTTTTGTTTTCCTGGCATGATCAATGATGTCAAAAGCTTGGAAGGAACTTTGCAAAGTGGATGTGATAACTTCACTACTAGGCTTAACAAAAGGTACACTAGTCTTAGGAACTTGGAGATTGGATTTCGGAACAACGAGAACTAAAGGGGGGAAATGGGGAGTACTTGTTTATTTTTTGTATTTTTTGGTTTCCAAGGCAAAGGAGACCCTCTTTCTGCAATAGTAACTAGTGGCTTATCCTTCATTGGTGGAGTAGCAGCTTCAACTTGATCAAGCTTATTTTTTTGTGACCGTGTAAAGATAACATATGCATCCATCACTAAGTCCTCATCATCAGATTGATTTTCCATTTGCAAATAGCCAATATTGGAGTCGCCAACTGATTCTTTTTCTTCATCTTGAAAAATATTAGCATTTTCTTTTACAAGATAATCCAACTATGCATATTCATCTTGTTCAGCCTCATAGTATCCCACGGTAGTATTAGTAGGTGGGGCTTCAAGTACGACTCTTGCTTGTGGCATTGTAAGTATTATTATTTGAAACTTGTTTTTTCAAAGCCAAGATTTCATTTGCTAATCTTTGAACCATAGGATCAGAAAATTTTGAATTAGCATTATTAGAATTGGAATTAGAAGTTAAAGATCCTAATGCTTGCACTTTCTTGTTGGTATTCATTCTTATTTCTCCAACAAGGATCATGTCATCTTCAAGACTTGTAGCTAACTATTGAGCTACTTCAACATTGGTGAGAGTTTCCCTATACAAGAAAAAACTTACTTTGGGAAGTTGCATATTGATGAAGAAACACTTTAAGTTATGATCTGTTAGTTTTTCCACCATTGGGATCCTTGTCACTAGCTTATTAAACTTATCCATGGACTCACACATGGGTTCATGGGCCTCTTTTCGCATGGTTGTAAGCTACCCCAACAAGGTGTGTGCATCTTTAGCAAGTTTGAAACTTTCTTCAAACTTGGTGTGAAGAGTATTCCAATTAGTGATTGAAGCAACTAGAAGAGTATAAAACCATTCAACAACAACTCCTTGTAGAGATTTTGTTGGTTGTTTTTTAAGAACCAAGTTGATCTTTAGAATTACCTATGGATTTTGACGTTTCCAATAATCAGAAATCTAAAGGGATTGGCCAATGAATGATTAAAAGATGAAAGATTTCTACTCTTGCACTTTGGGCTCTGTGAAACCCGGGAAGGTTATCCCATAATGTATATTCAAGAAATTGTGCTAACCATAGTTAAATAAATTGTAAAAAAAAATGTTTCTCATATATCTATTCAACAACGTAGTGTATCAAAAGAGATGGAAAATCTCTTAAAGCATACTTAACACTTGGAGCATGAGAAAGGTGAAACTCATTACAACATAACTATAACAATTACTCATTTTAAGGATTTGTAAACAAAGATTGATTTGTTGACGAACTAACCCAGGAACTGAATTACAAAAAATATACTAAAACTAGTGTCTTATCCTAAACACTGATTCAATCTTAACCTATGCAATATGATAACATCTGAATAATAGCAATATATAGCTCAAGAAACACTGCATTACAATACTTCCTCATTGTTGGCCTCCTACTATGATTTAACAACTAGGCCTTTACAACCATGATTCAGAGATTGGACATCTAACCTGAATAGATATTTCAATCATCATGAAGGTGCATTTAACTTTTCAACCTAGGGATGTGAACTTGAAATGGGTTAGCACAATATGTGCACTAGGAACCCAAAGTAGCCATTTTCATTCTATAGCTAAGAAAGACATAATGCTAAAAGTAAATTGCTTGGAAAGGAATAACATAAATGTTGAACATCAACCAACAAATATACTAAGCTGAAATGCATGACAGAAATGAAAATCTAAGCAAAAAATAGGAAATTAGTCTATCTGCTTTGGCTAAAGGAACAGTCACAGAATGGAATTCTAGTGGCTGCAGGAATAGTCAACACTAGATTCTTAACTAATTACTAAATAGAAAGTAATAACTAGGCTAAACTAAGCTAGAGGATGGATTTCTCACCAAGTTGGCCCCCTTGGATGAGTATCGTCTAATACTAATGAAAACTCAGATGCACGAACTTATAACTTTATTTTATTCATTAGAAAACATGAGTATAATAGAACAGTGTAACTGTATCACTAGAAACTAAGCATGCAAGTACAATATCAGATCATGGAACCTCCTGAAAAGGATCATCTGATCCTTATTTCTACTACCAACTAAGCAAGGTAGTCAACTCCAT